>MEJB01000018.1:2264253-2326841 GCA_001752375.1 Rhazya stricta
ATTGTAAAAATTTTATCCTATTATAAAATACTCGATTCATGATAAATATAATCATATTATTGCTTTTAAATGAATTTGAAGGTGATTCTTATAAAGACTTTTCAAAGTTTTTATTTTTTAATTAATACACAATGCCGCGTAAAATGGAACACTGGGCCAAAGTTTCTGGGCATTCAATCCATTAAGGTGCAAATCTTTTTGGGTTGGTTCCAATTTATTGCTATATCCTAAGATATATATCGAAGTATTTGAATTATTTAATTTGATTTGAGAAATACATATAAAGATATTTATAATAACATGCAATATTTTTATTGCTCGTTTGCTTTTAGTAGAAATTGAATCTCGAAACTTTTAGTTAAGGGACCGAAATAYTTATTAGTATATGAAATTTTGATTATAGAAATTATAAATCAAGTTCAATTATATATTAGAATTGGAAAATTAGATTTAATAATATGTATTGTACTTCGAGTAGTGAAAAGTTCGTCGAATTTATTAAATTTTTAATAAAATATAATTTATCTCCATAAAAATTTATTTATTTTATTTAAATTATTTATTTGATTTATATACTAACTAATCTAATGGTTATAAATACTACAAAGATGGGACAAACAAAATCCAGCTTCTCAACCCAAGCAACATTTGCAAGGTCAAGGATAAACCGATTTTTTTACAAGTTTTTCCTSAATTTATGGCGAGTATCAAATTTGTCTTTGGAAATATGTAAAAATTTCAACCAAATCCTTTATTTTTCTAAAACTAGCAATTGAGTCCTTAATTTGCTAAGGAAAAGAACTAATTACTGTTAGATAATTTGATCCCATCCATAACCATCAAATAAGATAAAAGTTAAAAATTTGGATTTGTTCTACAAATTCATCCCTGAAAATATGATAAAATCKCAATCAAGTCCTTGTTTTTCATAATAGCAATCAGGTTCCTTATTTCTTTTTTAAGGCTTCATTTGGATGTAGAGAAAGGAAGACAAGCGAAGAGAACTTTCTCTCCTTTGGGAGTTTTAAGCGGGCAGAAAGGGAGAGAATTAAAGAGAAAAAAATAAACTCTTTTCTATCAAAAAYTTTTSCWCCAAAAGTGAGAAGAAAAGGAGAGAAGGGAAAGTCTTTAAAGAGTTTATCGAGTTCTTTCAAATTTATCCTTATTTTTCTTTTCACAACAAAAGAAATAGATGAAGGATATAATTATAAAAGTGTCTTATAATTAAATTTCTTTAATTCTCGTTCTCTCCAACTCCAAAAAAAAGTAAAAATTTATTTATCTTCTTTTCTCTCATAAACTCCCGAACAACTGAACTCGAGTTTATTTTCTCTGCTCTCTCTTCGAACTCTCAAACTAAGCCTTTGAAGGAAGGCAAGTAGCTTCTTCCTTTCCATTAGTTACCGTCAAAAGAAAAAAAAGTCAAAAAATAAAAGGACATGGATGACAAATAAAGATATATTGGTAGTATTTTGCAACTAATGGAATCCCCAAACCCTAACTTCTCCTTCCTCCACAGACCATATGTAGAATTGCCGTTGTTGCTTTAACTATCGACAGTCATGGGATTGCCTGAGGCGGGTGAGGGAGCAGAAAAAGAAAAAGAATGATAAAATGGGAAAAGGTTTTAATTTAAAAAGCTCATAAATACGAGGAGGTCTAAACCAAGTTAGCGGATCAAAGTGCAAATATTGATAGTTTGTYAGAATTAGATGACACCAATCTCACATTTTAAAATTGAGAAGAAAAATTAAGAAAAAGGTAAAATTTTAGGTTCTATTTGGATGCGATTTTGATTTAAAATATCATTCACTTTCAATTTAAAATATTATTTATTTCAATTTTTAATTCAAAAAGAGTTTCTTAACTAAGGATATACGAATATGCATTTTAATTTGCTAATTCAATCAAATCTTTCTAAATTTATTTTGACTCTTAATTTAAATAATTTAAACTAAGAGTCGAAATAAATTCAAGAAAAATTGATGGAATTATCAAATAAAAATTTTAATGTCCCTAATTAAAAAATCTTTTCAAATTAAGAATAGATGACATTTTAAATTAATAGTGAATGATATTCTAACTTAAAAAGATGTCATCCAAATGCAAAGATAAACGCGGTTGTTTACCCTCAGGAAACTACGAATCCCGTAACAAAACAGCCTTCCACCAATTTCAAGCTTTCAACATGTCCGAGAACTCCGAATCTTCACCTGGCGGCACTTATCTGAACCAGAAAATTTAGCTCGTTACAGTATTACCCGAAAGGAAAATCATGAAGCAACCGCATTATGAAACTTTCAGGAAAGGAAAAGAAACCCTAAAAAAGAAAGCAAAAGAGCTTTCGACGCACTGTGGTGTCCTGTTTGCGTTGCGATAGTCAGCTCCAAAGGTAAAACTGAGATCTGGCCTGAATAGTTGAGCGAAGTGAAAATAATCTTCGACCTGTACAATGAAAAGACTGATCCATACTTTGATGATCATCATGGTTGCGATCTAGCAAAGAACAACGTTCGGCTCACTCTAAATTACGATGATGAACTTATGCAATGCTTGAATTCCAAGATTGCAGCCGTTGAGAAGAGGATTAGAGTTTTGGAGAAGATTAAAAAGGAAGCGGAATAACTGATGGGCTTTTGTATACAATACCGAGTAATTTTCACCTCATGACCTGCCTAAGGAAGCGGAGCTACAGAAGGTTAGCTCTTGAATACAATAGCGAGTAATTTTGAAGGCATGACTTGCCCCCGTTGTCTCTTACTTTGTTTTGGTGCAATTGGGAATGTGGGAATATGTCTCTTGGCTAAGTGCATAATAATTTCTATTTTTTTTCCCTTTTGACTTAATAATTAGCTTACTCATTGCTACAAACTGTTAGACTTTTAAATTCTTTAACTCTTACAAAATTTTGCTTTATTTCTCCATTAAGCAATCTCTCTTTGACTTTTCTCTAGAAATCATTTATCTTTCTGAGCTAGAACATTTTATAAAATTTTGCTAAAATATAGAATTACATTCAAAACAACATTTAGAATGAAAAAATACATCAAATATGATAACTGTTTAAAATGTCTTAGTACATTTTTTTTTTTTTTTTAGTTTTTCTTAACTCTAGAAAGAAATGCTGTAGTTATCCGGAATTGCTTGGTAAGTGTGAAAGTGCAGGCTATTAATTTACACAAGTCTTCTATTGCTTTTATTAATAGGGTTGGAGGGGAGGGGACGAATGAAATTTGTGGGTGTCTAGGGATGGCTATGAGTTGGGGAGGCGGTCTGTATGTAGGGCTGCCATGAATGGTGAGGGTCCTAAGAGGGAGGTGTTTTCTTATGTAACGGGGAAGGTGAGCGGTTAGAAGGTAAGCGGTCAGAAGGAGAAATTGCTTATATTGCAGGCTGCGAAGAGGTGGGATGCACTCTGTAGGCTTAAAAGGGTTGGAGGTATGGCTTAAGGGATATAGAGGCGTTCAATTTCACAATGTTGGCAAAACCAGGGTGAAGGACATTGCACAATCAAGACTCTTTAGTGGGAGGGTATTAAGGGTGAAATATTTCTATAATTTTGGAAGTCACATCTTTTATTCGACAAAGTATATGGGAAGGACGATCGTTATTGGCATATGGTTTAAGGTGGCGGTAGGGGATTGAAAACATTTTAGGGTGTGGAATCAACCTTGGCTTACTACACCCTTTGAGTTTAAAATTACTTCGCTAAATCTTTTCTTTCCAAATAACCTTCGGGTTTGTGACTTGATGAGTCAAAATCCTAGACGATGGTACGAGGGGGTGTTGGAGGCTTTGTTTGTTCCTAGGGACATAGAAGAGCTAAGGAAAATTTCGTTGGATTCTGAGGAGTGCACTGATAGGGTGATCTGGCACTATGACACCAATGGTAGATTTTCTCTGAAATCTGCTTATAGCGTTGGGGTGAATTCCTTGGACCAATCCAAGTCAGTTGACCTAAATTGCTCCATTTCTTCGGGAATTGGGGGTGGATTTTGGTGACGAATTTGGGTGCTTGAGACCCCTCCAACGGTCAGAGTGTGGCTGTGGAGGCTGGGTCATTGTGTTTTGCCAACTAGGGCAAGGTTGCCTCTAAAAGTCCCAGTGGAAGATACGAAGTCTGTGTTCTGTGGTTGGAGTGTTGAAACGGATGAGCACCTATAATTGGAATGTATGTTTGGACGGCGACTATGGAGGAACTCATGAATTGATTTTACGTGGGTGGTTCGAGGGGCTATGGGAATGGAAGAGGTGGTGGTCAGTTTGCTGATGAATCGCCAGTTGATTGGCAGTTAGGAATTGCAGCTTCTTGTGATGATTATGTGAATGATTTGGATGGGAAAAAAAAAACCAAATAATCATTGAAGGGAAGCAAAGAGAAGCGGCTGTTATAAATCTGGCCAGGAATATGCTGCTAGAATTTCATGCATGGATTGTTGCATAGCTGGGTTGGCCGGCAGAGAGCTTGACAGATGGGTTCCTCCGCCTGCTGGAATCATTAAAGTAAATACTGATGGAGCATGGTCTTAGATGTTGCTGGGGTGGTGATGTTACAAGATCCTTTGATGGATTGTTTTTAGGGACTCAAGCGGGGCCGACAAAGGGGTGTACAGAGGCGGAGCACGCGGAGATTCTTGCCATGGAGCTTGGGTTGGAACTGGCTCATGAGTTGAACCTAGATGTTTTCATGATTAAGGCTGATTGTATGGGGATGGGGCGTACGACTCGGGTAAAGGAACCCCGGCCATGTCGGCTTAGTTAAAAAATGGATAATATTACACTAAAACTATCTTTATCTTTGCACAAATGGTAACAGATTGCAAGAAAAATGTTTAGTTAATACAAGGGCTATTTATTGATCCTAGAGTTGTTATATATATACATAATACTTTCTTATATATTCATGATCGAATGTGATTTAAGGAGAAAAAAAAAATTCTTTTGGCTTCTACGTGCATTATCAGAATGCAACAATCCTAAGTGTTGCGTGTGGCACTAAGGATCATTTTGGAATGAGATCTCTTTGCGATCTCTTGGGATTTTTTCTTTACTTTTCTCCTCTTTGTATTAAATTAGGAATGAGAATACGAATCAAATCTAATAAATTTAACGATTAAATAATTTTTCTAACTAATTTAATGAGGTTATAAATGGACCCAATTTAAATAGAATTTTTGCGGACCGAAACCTAATTTGCTTTTAACCCTAAACTTAATTTTTTGAATAGGAAAAAACAACCTTGAACGGATGCGAACTGCATGTAAAATTTGATTTAGTTATTTAGAAGGTCTACAATGTCTAAATATTGCCCTAATTGATGGAATCCAATAAGAATATATTGCTTCATGTACTTTGTGTTGAATTTGAAAAGCACATTAATAATTTATTTATACGTATGTGAATAAGTATAAATAGAGAAAAGAATAAAAGAGAATAATTTTAATTTTATTTAGTAGATAAAAAATTAACTTTATACGTGTAAATACATTAATGCATAACTAGAAAAAAAGATATAGAATAAAAAAGGAAAGCGGAAAAAAGGTAAGGAGAAAGGTTTCCCATGACAGAGAGGACCGCCACCTATACACCTGGCGTATTTTTGCGGTTAAAGTGAAGTAATGAGCTTCCCGCTCCCCTTGCTAACATAAGCCACGGTGCGCATTACCCACCATGCCTGGAGGTCTTAAACTCCCCGCAATCTCTTCCTTTTATTACTCGCCCAAAACTCGGACTGATTGGGTCCGGACCCTTACCAAAACCACCGTCTCCTCCGGCACGCCAGGGAGGCTCAAGCATTCAACTTCCGCGACGCAGAGGTGGTGGTGGAGCAGGATAACTGCTTATGCACCCCCGGTGCAATTTAAGATCGCCAATCCCTACGACCAGTTAAAACGAGTAGGGTTTCGTGGCCGGAAATTGTTTTGTTCTTCGTCTTCTTTGGCTTCCCACCAGGGAAAAAGCCAAGGTCATAATTCTAATAGTAATAGTGGTGGCATGGGGACCACTTATACTTCCGATGATGATAGTAAGGACAAGCACCACCAGGACGGCAAAAAACCGCCGCCACCAGATTCCGATAAATTGCTCACATTGCCAACAATATTGACAATTGGCCGCGTCGCCGCCGTTCCTCTTCTCGTCAGCAGTACGTTTTACAATTTACGTATTCTTTAATGAATAGGAGCTATGTATGCCTTTCGAGTAGAAATTGCAATGCATATGGTCTGGATTAAGTATCTTCGGAGCTACTTCCTTGTACTATTAATTGGTTTTGTTTGATTGTCAGCTGCATATCTTTGCATAGATACATATGTGTAATGTAGCAATTTGGAGGACCGGAAGTTGTTTTAAGACGAAATCTTTACTTATTACCTATAAAGATTTGGGTGGTGGTGGAGTATTTAGGGTTGAAGGTTAAATCTGCAATCTTGAACTTGATTTTATTTTAGTTCTACTAACGTGAAGGTTTTCTGCTTTGAGTAGCATAATGCTCTGAGTTGCATTTCCCTATGGAGACATAATGAATGGAGAGAAACAAGTTCAATTGCCTAATCTCTTCTGTCCGTGCCATATTGGGTTAATGTTGATCTTTTAGTATACTTTTGCCGGCGTTTGCTCTAGGGTGCTATCCGATAGAAGCTCAGGATTCTCTTTTGCGAGCCGCTGTTTCTTTGTCCAACTGTTCGGGAACATTGATTGTGTATCAACTAGTCTATGAACAGGAGACCAAAACAAATGCTATTTAATTTGTCAATCTAAATGAGCCCAACAAAAGCCTTTTTTTTTCTTTTTTTTTTTGGTCCTTTTGAAAAAGAAAAGGGGAAGGAAAATGTACATGCTTATTATTCGTATTGTATCAGTTGGTTTTTTTCAATTATGTTCTACAAAGTTAGCCACAAGATTGGATTGGAAAATTGCATATTATTGATATGGTATTCTTGCAGTTATGTCTTTCCTGGATGTGCATACGAAAATAGCATAGTTCCTCATCTTCTTTTACTTCACAGACTATTTAAAATCTTGCATCATTAAGGAGATTTAACATTCCTTTTTCTATTATTGATTTTATATTAGCCTTCTATGCCAATAGTTGGTGGGGACCGAATGCAACAACTGGTATATTCATAGCTGCAGCTATTACAGATTGGCTTGATGGATATCTAGCTCGCAAGGTATGAATAATATTCTTGTAATCTCGAAAGAAGTCTATTTTTGGGACTCACAATTAGCTTTTAATGTCTGAACTCACCACATTCCTTGTKCTGTAATGTTTTACAGATGAAACTAGGTACTACATTTGGTGCATTTTTAGATCCAGTGGCTGATAAGGTATGTTCTTGCCTATTGAATAGTAGTGGCTGATTAGTTGTTGCTGATATAGTTCTCTTTCTCTCTGTATGCAGCTTATGGTTGCTGCAACCTTGGTCTTACTATGTACGAGACCTTTAGAAATTGGTTTATTTGGACATGTGCCATGGTTGCTGACTATACCGGCCATCACCATAATTGGAAGAGAGGTGAATCTTTGTGTATAGGTTCAAATAATTATAATGATACTYGGTTGGAGCATTAAGGGAAAGATTGGAAACATGTAACTATACTTCTCTTTTTTGGATAATATGATATGATGCAACATTTGCATTCATCTTGTTCTCAATCCATGTAGAAGTTTTATGTCATTTAACTACTTGAAGACTTTATCTGGATTTCTTGGTAGTTGATGTTTGGCACTTCAATCCTGTTTTATTTTTAATTCAATCAATTTGCAATTTAGTGACCTTATTTTTTGGTTTAGTGACACGTGACCCAAAATCTTGAATTTTGAGCTTAATTTTAATAAATTGGACAGATTTAGATTCTTGATTTCTGAAAATGTTGCAATAATCTGCAGATAACCATGTCTGCAGTCAGGGAATGGGCTGCTTCCCAGGATGGAAAACTGTCAGAGGTTTAAACCTTAAATTTGACAGCCATTGTTTTTGCTACAAATCAAGTCACAGCTTTCCTAAATGCCACTATATCAATAATCTTTTCCAGGCTGTTGCAGTTAATAATTTGGGAAAATGGAAAACAGCAACACAGATGATTGCATTAACCATACTGTTGGCGGCAAGAGATAGCAGGTTTCGTTGCTTTCTTTTTTCAGTTCCTTTTTTATTTTATTTTTTATAGTCCACTGGCTTAAGACTATCATTAATCATCTTTTATGCACATACTTCCGCTCTTTCTCTCTCTCAACAGTCTGATAGGGTCAGGAACTCTTGTAGCTTCTGGCRTTCTGTTGCTTTACATCTCGGCATGGCTTTCTGTATGGTCATTGGTTGTCTACATGAGAAAGATATGGAAATTTTTGGTTTAGTCGTATACCAGGCTTCACCCTGCTTGTGGCTCTTCTAAAGTTTTTTGAAGTTCTATGTTGATTCATTGGCAACATATCCTTCGCTGCTCATTGAAGAGGATTTACTTATACTGCATGGAGGAAGGGGCTCTCCTTTGGGAATATTGTGCAGTTACTCCAATAAACTACACTGACTGATGTTAACTGGCTGACATTGCATTTGGTTTTAGTCATGCCATCTTAATTCGATGATCTGATTCATTCATTTGCTGATGCTACAAATTTGGTGCTGACACATTGTTAGCATGCCTTTTATGTTTTTTTTCCTATTCTTAGTTACCTATAATATTGATATCTTTTGCAGCAAGTCCTTGGATTCCGGTGGCACTATATTTGTTTTGTGCACAATTGCAACTATATTCAGCTAAATGCGGTATTATGAGTGGAGATTGTGAAGTATCCAGACAGAAACACTCGAGCATATTTCTTTTATGCACCTAATCATAGTGACTTTGAATGCATTTTCTGCTTTCATTTTTCGCTCTTTTCGTGTTGCACCCTCTTTAATTCCAGAGAAAGGAGATTTGAAATGAATTCAAATTACAATAAGCTGAAGTTAAGAAAGAGTGTGAATGGTTTGAGTTTGCTGCACAAATGCTTTTTATCAATTGAATTATGAAGTGCAGAGCACGTATTCTATGATTACATGGACATGATTGATCGATGCATGCCTTCAAATTACAATCAGGGAACACCTCAAACTCAAGGGGTCGTCCGAATTTCCAAAAAGAATGACGAGTTAAAGCCATTTTAGTGTAAAAGTCAACTATATCATTATTAGGAAAGATTTTCTTGGCAGAGATGAATGCAACAGAGAACTCAGTTTCACAGCAAAATCTTCATTATTCAAATCGTCATGTAGCATTCACTATAACTCAAATGTCTCATCTTATAAGCTGCAACTTTTCCATGTTTCATATACCAATTAAAGGAGTTAGTTCTGCCAAAATTGTATCTTTGATCTTCTTGGTATAATCATCAACTCCACTATTTACGGTGTGATCAATCCGAACAAAACCTGCCTTCCACATGGCAGAATTTTACTCTGTCCACCCTTTTGGTAAGAGTGGACTTCCACAAATGAAGCAAATGGGTTATAGTGCAGGTTATGAGAGCATATGCTAAATAGTACTCCCATCTCCAGAAGTACCTCCACCTCCTTTTACTGAAATTACTGGTGCATGAGAGGAACTGCGACTAATCGAATGGGAGTCTAGGAACAAGACTATGACTGTGATGTCATCATGAAAATGTCGTCGTACTCCTCGATCAATTTTTTTCAGGTCAGAATATCTCATTTCCCTTTTCTTTGCAGCTTCCCTGAGTGCAGCTTTTATAAGTTTCCTAGCAATGCCCTGCAATTATGTGGAATACAAGTGATTTAGTGAAAAAACCACAAAAAGGAAAAACGGACCAAAGAATTTACAACTATAAGCCTGTAGTTAACGAGTCAAAGGAGGCCATAGACCACCTGGATTCCAAGATAAGTTGCAAAATATTGGAAAATGCCTCTCATCAATCAGGTACAAGCAAWTACTGGACAAGATTAGTGCTATAGACCAACAGTTCTAAAATTTATACCGACTATATTTAACAAATGAAGGTTGGATGTTATGATTGACTGTTTGGGGCTTCATGGACGAACAAGCAGAGGGTAAGGTCCACCACATTATTTGGGAGGTATGGATTTCTGGGGAGAGTAGCATTTCTTAAAAATGACAGTCAAACCTATTAAATTTAATTATGCATGCAATGAAATGGAATAAGATCCAATATAAAGTATAGGACTTTTGACAATGTATTCCAAGTTATACGTATGCTCATTTGCATCATTAATGGAAACCGGGCAGAAATAAATGATAAGCCCAAATGGGTAAATGGATATCCTACATTACGTGGACAGGTTTGAACAATGTCAACTGCCTCTTGATTGCTAAGATGCTCCCATAACCCATCTGATGCGAAAATGACAAAGCGGTCTTCTGGACAGAGTTTCTGTACAAGTATTGAGGGCTCAGCTTGAAGAATTGGCTTCTGGAAAGTTCCAGGCAGCCTAAATTTTGGCAACAAAGGCTCTCTATTGAACTCAGATGTTTTCAAATAGGCATCGCCAATTGCYCTTGAAACCTGTAGAAGCAATGAAAGGTCAGAGGTTTATATTGCGAAATATATGCTTTCTCATTAACCACATGATACATCTTAGGGATGTTAAAGATTGTCAGTTCATCTAGTATTTCGAATATGACATATATATCATAGTTATTGTCAAATATGCCCCTACATTGACCCAGAATAACTATTAGTACTGGATCTCCATTTTGCATCAATATAGCATTTTAAACTCCATCTTATTCTAGTCATGCTACACAGGTACGTGCTTCAGACGGAACATAACAGAACTATCATCTACAAGTGGATGTGAGACATTCTCCATTTTGCTAATTGTGAAACTTCCAATAGATTAGATCCCAAAGTTCAATATGTCAACTTAAGTGCAGCTGGCTAATCACTCATTATCGCCCAAAGGACATGGTCTTGTTGTCAAATATACAAAGACCAATCACTCAGCTCAAAAACCAAAGAGATTAATCACCAGGCCTCTCAAATTTAATAACACCTGCACGAGAGTTGAAAATTTTATTTATCGTCACCTGCATTTCCAGCATGGTTTAGTCTCTTTTATTCTCCATTTTGTTGTACTCTATTTTACATTTATGTTTCTGGGGAAGCTAGTAACTAAAAATGCACTTGTTTCCCAACCCACTGTATGACATAGATGGCATCAAGCCCAATTTCTAGCTAATATCTGTAACTTAATCAATAATATTCAACAAATAATTGGTAGGTAAGATCCTCAGAAGCTATGGTAGTTAGGTTTCAACCCCGAAAGAAAAATATGCCACGCCTGGTAACTCGAAGTAGTTCACAGAACATTAGGATTGTGGAATTGTAGTGAATTTGATAGAAAAATACAAGAAATCAGCATTTTGAAATATCTTTCAGAATATACCAAACTTAAATGAAAAGGTCACTTTCAAATAAAAAATCCTCACTCAGATTCAAAGCATTTAAAACATATACACAACTAAAGAGGATTTTTACAAGGAAAAGATAGCTTGGACTGGAACTATGAAAATGAAACCAGCAAGTAAAAGAAAGAAACTAAAACAGAAAGCACCTGAATGAGACCCTTCACACGCCAAACCTTGTGTTTTAGAACTACTATCTGTGGATCATTGGGATGCAATGAATGCAGCTCCTCTCTAACAGATTCCAAATTCGCATTGTGCTCAGATGATAATTGTATAGCTTTCACCTCTTTCACAGTTTTCCCTAGTCTTCCTAAGACTGCTCGAGAATCACCAGCATTGGCTATATATAGAATCCCACTACATATTATGCCCACCAAACAACATGATCCCACAGAAGCAATTTGGGGTCTAATTTCCCACTGTTTTCTCACTAAAGAAAGAAATTCCTCTTCTGTAGCCAAAAATGCTTTGGATATCACATCAGCCGACATTCCTTGATTCTCAGATGTGAATTCTGCATCACAAATAACTGTCAAGTGAGTGAACATATACATTAGCAATCAACAAATGAATTGGTGAATGTGGGGACGAGACAGAGAGTCACTGTTAAATTAACTTCTCAATCCCATATAGGAATAAAATCCACAATATGCATACAACTTGTAACTAGAATATGAAAATAATTTTTACAATGAGTGCAAAAAGAATGATTGTAATCTAGAAACCATGAATTCAAATGATAGAGCCATATACWTGAAGATCGGGAAGGTTGCTCAACTGTTAGAGAGTCAATATGAGTTTTAGGTCCCATTAATGCTGGAAACATACATGTCGAGAGAGAAACTTCAAATTCTGATGACAAAGTAGCTTCAGATAATTTTGGAAACCTTCATATTACCAATAAATAGTACACTACAAACTGGTAAGCATGTTTCTAAAAGTTCAGTTGTGCCTTATATTTCAATTAACAACTCTCTTTTACTTCTTCTTTTCCTTACTTTASTTTTTGTTTGAGAAGAATATGATTCTTTTACTATTATTAAGCACTTATTCATATCATCACTTCCAACTTGTAAAAACACTATCATGAATGCATATTATTCCTCACATAAAAGGAGAAGGCAGAGTTGGCATCTTGAATATGCTAACAATTATTCAAAGCATCTCTAGGTTAAAAGGCAACTACTCTTCTACTTCTGATTTTATGACAGTTCAACCAGAGATTCACATTTAAACAAGTCCTGACCAAAATTAACTGCCTAGCATAACCAGAACACGACTTTAAAAATTAAATTAAGGATACATTCAAGGAAAAGAACAGAAGAATCTTGAACTTCTCACTGAACTTTGCAGTTACAAGTAGATGAAGAATGAAATTTACTTGTGATAATTTGCCCTTGAGATACAACTGGACAATCAATGATACAATGATGTAAATTACCTTCAGCAGAACAGATGCCATAGAAGCTAATGAAGACATTGCAGTCATTACAGAAATGCAATGCAAATCTGTTAAAGAAGAAATAAAGATGAAATGGATAGAAAGAATACTCTTTATATTGTCAAAAAGCCGATTGTTTATGAATCGAGAAGCCTCTGGACCAGCATGGCCATCATAAACTCCAACAAAAGTTCCTAGAGGACCTGTCTCCACCAAGCTCATCGGACCTGATTCGAGTTGGCTTTGATCCTCTACTATATTGTTTGCCTGTACTACAGCCATGGAAAATTCTCCATTAACATGGAGTCCTGAATCTTTATACCACCACAACCCATCAACCCGAGAGCTCGACTCACCCCCACCACTGCTATTTTCACCTTCATCCTCAACAGCAGGCCTCCAACAAGGGTAAACAATCTTTCTCCATGTAGTAGAAACCATCCTTTTTTCATATTATAATCACCACTCACCCAAATGAACCAGCAATCAGAAACAAATATTTGTTATTCCAAAAGCCTAAGCCCAGTTTTAGACCTACTTTATCCCTTGTATCCAAACCCACATCAAAAGTTTCGAACTGCAAGGACAAATCAATGAATGTAGACACCATTAATCTGCAAAGTCACCTAGAAAACAACAAAATCAATTAATATATGCCCACAAGAAATATATCTCAAACACATGCATAAAGCAAGAAAAGAATCAACCAATTTCCAAGAAAACAAACTAGCACCAACAAATTTAACACCTTTAAGCAATCCCTTCAACATTAGAACCTCAATGTGTGCAAAAACAGAAAGACAACCATCCAACAACATACCTTAACAATCAGGCCTTCTGAATTGCGATCATTGCAGCATACAAAATTCCCATTCTTTAATAAATCAAATACAAAAAGACTTAAGAAAACAGGAAGACACAAATGAAAAGAACGAGATTCTCAAGAATGGTGAAAAGGGTAGATCGAGAGACAGGGGAAGAGAGGCGATGGGTGGAGATGGAGTTGTTTTTCTTTGCTGTAAAGAAAAAAAAAGAAAAGAAACTATAAGCATCAAGAATATATATATACATTATTACAAAGACAGAACGAACTTGAAATGGGCACTGGAGCCCTCTGTCTTCTACAGCCTATAGGTTGCGTTTGAGTTTTTGGTGGCCAAATTATTATTATATTTTATTATTAATAAATACAAATATTCTATTGCCCWTCGACGGGGTTTATGACTTTGACCACCAACAAACCATCCCTTTAGGCAACTTTTTCTCATCACTCTCTAATAACCTTTTATATGCAAAAAGGGCACATATATATATATCTGTACCTATTTTTACTTTCTTTTTTTCCTAAAAAAGTTTCGTATCTTTTTTTATTTTATTGATTCATATTATATAAGAATAATAAATAGTAGATACAATATGTATTTATGTATCACGTATATGACGTGATAGGATCATCGTAATGGTTAATTAATATATAAATACGTGATGGAACCACGTGTGTGACGTGATAGGACTATAGTAATGATCGAAGGTGTTACATATTAAGGCATGACACRTGGAGCATAATTATTTGATAATATTCTCTAGAATTTTCAACATAAAGGATTAAGAATTTAGTAGTCTTTTTATTTTTTTTATTATTATTTTCTTTTCCTTTGTTTTCTTAAATAAAAGAAAATTAATTTTCCAAAAAAAAAAAGAGAAATGAGTTTTATACCCTTGCACAGCTAGAGCCATTCGTTCCTTTTCCTTTTTCATTATTGAAAAAATAAAAAAAGAATGGCATAGCTATAACACTTATTTCATGGATTTACTGTAATATTGGTACAATCACATTATATTTTATTCTCTTTGTATTTAAAATATATCATGACATAATTGGCAAGGTGAAATTTTCTCTYTGTTATGATATGATATAAGAAGAGAAATTATTGAAATTAATTTTAAGCATATGTTTGAAAATTTCATTTTAATTTCTGAATTATCAAAAATAAGGAATTTAGTCCTMGAAACATGAATATCCCAAAAATAACCGAATTTTACCTGAAAAGGAAGAGAGATGTCTTTTTTAAGATGGAAAGCTAAATTTAGAAAGTTACATTGAGTTACTAAAAATGAAAAAAGAAAATATATATCTTTTAGCTAGATATGAAATTAGTATTTGAATTATTACATTAGAATTTCATGCTTTTAATCAGTTATTCGGGCCAATTAATAAACAAACTGTTAAGTCAATGCGAAATCTCGAATTCGACTCAATATGTAATGTCATGTTGAAAGAATTTTAGGTTCGACCTTCTTTCAAGTAAAAATCAAATTTTACAGATGCAACTCATGTCAAACCCGAACTAGTCGACAAGATTATGTAATTTGTAAAAAGAAAAAAATAGAAATATTCATTTGGAATTTTTGCATACTAAATTCAAGGAAACAAGACATAATTTGAGGAAATAATTATCAAAAGTAACATTATTGTAGGACTATGGTAATAGGCCCATGTCTTGGGCCAGCCTAGCCCAACACCGTTAATGGTATATTTGGGCAAGACAGTCAGGGCCCGGGTAGAGGACAGCGGGTGTCCACTTGTGTACTCAAGATGAAACAATATTGCTTTTTTGGCAATGTGAATTTTTAAGGAAATAGTTACCTACATTCAATCTTTTGTGAATCATATGGATAAAGTATTACTCAAAATGAAGCAATATAGCTTTTGTGAAATCATATGGATAAAAATTTAGATAATTTAAAAGGTATAAAATGCTAGACATATTTAAAAGTTATAATCGATAAGAAATAAGTTTGTCGAAGTGTTCTTTCAGTTTTTGATTGCGGGGATGAGGCATGACCCAAAAAAAAAAAAAGGAAAAAAATTGAAATAGAAAAAATGAGAAGATTCGATTGGATCGAAATTTTGGAATTATATAAAAATAAATGTCCTCGTGTGCAAATAATGCGCAACAAAATTAATGGAATCACAAAGATTATTGTTTAGTGAAAGAAAATTGAGAAAAAATACCTCATAGTTCACAAAAAGTTTTTTAAAATTAATTTCTAGAAGTAGGATAGTGTATCGTCTTTCATTTAACTCTTTTTTTTCTCTAAAATATATTTTATTTTCCATATAAATCCTTGGTCATTTGATCAATTAAGGGGCTCTTTAAAACTTGCAATTAAGTCTCTAAAATTGTAAAAAATGCTGAATTGAGGACTTTCAGTAAAGAATGTACAGTTTGATAAGAAAAATCCTCAGTATTGTTTCTGTTTCAAATTTGTCTTTGAAGATATGCAAAATATCAATCAGGTCCCTATTTTCTGTATTATATGTGGTTCCTTATTTGTAAAAAAAATTTAACAATTAGGTCATTTTGTCCAATTTGTTACAATCATATATTTGCAAGAAAATTTAAGAGCAAATAAAACAAATTCTGACAGTGATATTAAGTAGAGTCCAAGATTCCAACAAACTCTGGTGGTAGAATTAAAGTAATAAATATTTTACTATTCATTATAGATTAAAATAGTGATGATATTAGAATATTTTTTTACTTGTTAAATTACTTACGTATCCTTATTTGTTTGTTAAATTTTCATAAAAGTCCATTTTGTTTGATCTAAATTTCTTCTTTGATTGTCATGAATTTGATGGAATAATCTAATTGCATTGATTTCTTTACAAATTAAAAAATTCTAAATATTTTGATAAAGAATGATCTGTTTGAGATTATTGATTATTTTTGGAGACTAATTTAAAACATGAAATAGAAACTTAATGATTTTTTCCTTTTCAAACCGTGAATAACTTACGAAAAGTTCTTAATTAAGATTTTTACAAATTTCAAGGCTTTATTACAAATTTTTAAAAAATGAAACCGTTAATTGAGATTTTGTATCAATTTCAGTTACTGAATTGAAATTCACATGATTTGTTAATTCTAAAATTAAGAAAATAATTTCGAGATTTATAATACTAATTTATTGGCCATGTTTTGAACAGTAATGCACTATATTGTCCATTTGAAATTGTCACTTTTTTTAAAGCTGAAATTACCCTTTTGAATCTTACAAATGGCAGCAAATTACCATTATTCATTTGAGATTACCAACTCAACATATTCTACTCTTTTTTTTTTTTTTTTCACAACATATACATCTCACTTTATCTTGTTAATGCAGTCTATAACGAGTGATGGATAACAAACTTTTAATTGAGCATCTTTTCTTCTTTCAATTGGTGTTTTTGCATATTCTTTTTTGTACTGTCTTCAAGTGTGTAAAAAATAACATATTAGAATTCTAAGATAATTGAAAATCAAAAAAAGATAATTAATTCTATAAATTATTATCAAGAATAACACAAAAACACAAGAAATTAAAGTTCCTAGTAAATATGATTATATTTTATCGGTCGACATGTTATAATTTTTCATTTTCTTTCTATCTTTAATTACATATTCAAAATATTAATTGATACAATTTATAAAGAAGTTTAAGAAGTCGTGRTACAAATCAACGTGCAATGTACGTTATCCCAAACTAGTATATTAAAATATCATAATATGTAATAATTATTTTGGACAACTTTATCCCTTATCCCGCTTTAATATTTTCGATAGTTTGAACATTTAAAAGGACATTAGAATATGTTCAATACATCGAAAATAATTGAATTTAGGAATGTTTAAAATATTTTATATGTTCAATAGTTCTAAAATTTTATGAATTAATTTAGCAAATTAGATTCAAAGTATTTTATATGTCAAATGTTTCTAAAATTCTATGAATTAATTTGGCAAATTAAGTTCAAAATATATATTCAATGTTTCTAAAATTTTATGAATTAATTTAGCCAATTAAATTCAAAGTCATATATTTAATATTTTTAAAATTTTATGAATTAATTTAGAAAATTAAGTTTAATGTATTTTATACTTTCAATATTTCTAAAATTTTATGAATTAATTTAGTAAATTAAGTTCAAAGTATTTTATATCTTTAACGTTTCTAACATTCTATAGAAATTCAAAATTTCAGCATATGAGTACTGATCAGATTAAAGCATAAAAAACCTAAATTAAGCATAAAAGAATTGAATTTTACATATCAAATGCTTAATGGATATTTTGAGGTGAATGAATGCTGCTGAGTTCTTGAAAACCAATTGGCATTGGCAAATGATCATCAGATTAATGATTACCATTATGATTAGAGTTTTATCATATCGGAAGTATTGCTATTAGTATGAGACTTCTTAATATGATTTGTAACTTCTTACGAGCAAATAAGGCGAAGTGCAGTAAATACTGATTGACTTACATGTTAATAATGTTATCACGATGTAGAGTCATAAAAAATTACAGTAACAAAAAATAAATATAAGAATATTATGCAATGAGTATGTATATCAAGATTAAATATCGCGCGAGGCGCATTTTGTGTAATAGKTTTGTATATACTKGTATTTGGGCTTATCATTCATCAAACGACACAAAGGGAAGGGAATGTTCATCTCCTGGATTAATTTCAGCACAGGCCCACCAGAAAAAGAAACATAGATATTTATAAGTGGGCCTGTGGTGAAGTCCTTGGAGTCAGCTGCAGTGTGGTTGATGGATATTGGGTTTGGAATTTAAAGATGTATGTAAAAAGTAAAAAATAAAAATTAATCAGTTATAAAAATTATCTCGACATCAAATCTTTGAATATATTTTTCGGTATACTTTCTTGTCATTTAATTAATAATATAATATATATTGAATATTAGTGAGAGAGCTAACAAGTTAGAGGAGTAAACGTGTTTGGAGGAATTGAGATATATATATATTACACGGAGGAAGTCATAAATTTAATTTTTAAGGATGAAATGATACTTTTTACTCCAAAAATTTTATATAAATTTAAAAAAAATACTAATTCTTTGGAAAATCTTAAAATAAGGGGCCATTGTCCAACTCGTTAGCTTTGTTCTTGGTGAGCAAAGAGATGTAATAAATGAACTATTAAAAGATTTCTAACCTTTCATTAAAATCAAACTAGAGAAATTAATTGATTTAGTAAAGGCATGCATTACCGTTGCAGCCTTGTTCATCTTCTGGCCTCGTTCTGCTTCATCTTCCCTGCGGCGGGCAATCTTGAAAGTGGAAACTCCTTCTGAAATAAGGACGAAGGGGAGCGACTGTCACCTTCAATAATTTTTTTAATCTTATATGAGGATTAATATCATTTTAAATTTATATAGAACTTTTGCTATAAAAATTATCATCTCCCCTTTCACTATTTTTTTTTAAATTTACAATCCACCCACCAAATTAAATTTTTGGCTCCATCTTTATCTGTAATCAAGTTGATCACCAAATGATTTTTGAGTTCTGGAAACCAAAGAAACACGGGAAGGAGGTGTCTTGAGTACGTAAAATTGAAGGAGAGGACAAGCCAGCCATGTCACTGATGCTGATGCAACACTGATCATAATGGATGCTAAAATGCTTACGACGGGAGGGCTAGCCGTCATTGAAATGCTAATCGCAGTCCACCGTTCATCTTTTTCTCTCCGGAACCACCTCCCTGCTTACTACACAATACTATATATAGTATGTACAGAAACGTCGTTGCAGCCTGCTCATCTGATGACCTGAAGGAAAGAAAGTAAAGAACACGAATCCAAGAAACTCAGCAATAGGCTACTGGAGCTGAGTTCAGTACTTAGTAGTATGTTTCGAAAATGGTCAATAAGGCAACTATTGTAACTGGAATCATACACTGCATTACGTAGAGGTACAAAAGACACTCAAGTAGGAAATTTCCAATGAAGTCACATTAGGACACTCGAGTACTAGCTTCTGTATCGTGCTCTGGATATTTGAAGAGTCCAAGGATATAACAATTGTGTCCAACTGGACAACGACGATGTTAAATCGTTCAACGTTGAATTAAAAAAGTACAGGGGCCATTTTTGTCCTTTTACTTCTATTAAGTCACACTTCATTATTATTTTTTTTCAATATTGAACTATATAGTACTAGTTTTTAAATAAATAATCTTTTAAACGTGTAAGCTATGCAAGTATGAAATGGATTGTTTCAATTCTTTATGGAACTTCTATAAACATTCTTGTTTTCACAATTTTGAAACTATCCTCCTATGCTCTGTCTAGAGGTGAAGAGAGATCTATTCGTTTATTGAATAAGAGATTTTCAGTGATTAAATTACTCTCTTATCACATATAACGTGTATCTATCTAAATGTTTTTCGTAATCATATCTTCCTTGAAAGTGATGTATGCTTGRGGTCCAAATTGCTAATTAAATGAACGAAAAGTTAAGATTTAATCGATTTATAGTCAAGCTCGAGATTAAGATACCTACCCAACAACTTTTTTGAAGACTTGTTCAAAACCTAAATATAATGCATGCTTCGCCTCCAAGCTATCTTGTGGTCCATATAATTATAGATGTGAGATTGGTTTCTCTTGTGGGCTAGAAGTTTGATTAGGCCAAAGTCTAATTTCCACTTTGGTAGAAATTGCCGGACTTTGCACGAGTTAATATGATGGTGATCAATCTCTTAATGCGTACCAGAGACTATATGTTCATAGTCCACTGAACTAGTTAATTTTAGAGCAAAGTTTACGCGCCTCATATGGGCACTCCACCTGTTTGATAACCTACACAATTAGTAGAATCGGGTGAGCTGAATCGAGGATCTTTCCAGGGTAAAGTTTGGTACACTGGTCACGTTTCGTCGGTCTGAGGTCTGACCAAACACCTGTGACGGTTCAAGTTGAATCCAGTCAGTCAGATATATAGTGAAGTCTCTGGAAAAGAAGAATAAAGAAGGGATTTTGCATTGAAGAACAAGAAGAAGATGGAAGAAAGAGTTGGAGATTAGGTCAAATCACGAGACTCGAATATATGGTGATAGCAGACAAAAGGAAAAACCGGTCTGTCTTTGCTGGCCACTAAAGGCGTGACATACATGGATTGGTTTGGTGGCTGCTAAACTTGACAAAAGTGCTCCATTTTGGTCGGTGATTTCCATGGATCAGAATGAAAGAATCCATTAATACAAACTTCATTTGTCTCCACTGCTCTTGGAATAGATTGCATTAGCATTTTGCTTTGGTGTCCTATGTTAGGTTGAAGTTAGGAGGTTCCATAGTCATTATGTATGGATCATTTTTTTTTTCTTTAAATCATTCTCACATTTTTACTTGATCAAATTTACGCAGGTAAAATTCAACTCTCACGTGAAAGAAGATTTAGATCGATTTTTTTTTTTTAATATGACGCTATATATAGGAATCGAATATGAATATCAATTTGATTTAATCGTTCATTTTCCAATCATACTAAATTGTCGAAAGTTTTCCCGCATATCATTTTTGAATACCTTTCATGCAATTTATTGCTATGTAAGAATACTCTGAAATTTCTATTTTGATTTCCAATCAAGAAGGTTAGAATTTCACTATCAACGATTCAACATCAAGCAAGAATCCCAATCAATTAGAGCCGTTGTCATTGAAGCTAGTGGAATTGTAGCTTACTAAGCACACATGATAGCTTATAAATTTCTCTCAATCTCTTGGATATGTCATATTAAGATTTTATTTTTCTTTTCTAAGACGTGTCACATTTCACGTATTTAAAAATAATTAATTAAAATTTTTGACCTTTAACGTTATTTAATTTTCAAAAAAGTTACCATTTAATTCATGGAGTTAACTTTTTTCATTTCATTTTATTGAACACCTACTCAACTTTGTAACTATTAAATTTGCCTTGGCTACAAGGGTGATTTTGGGGTATCCCCACCCATACAACTTATGATACAACAACTTAGTAATAAGATAATATTTATATATTTTAATTTAATATGACACGCTTTAAAAAATAATGAGATTTCGAAATACCTCACCCATCCTTAGAGAAGATTAGATCCTATGAGTAAATTAGAAGAACATTATTATATAAGGGCAATCCAAGCAAAAGGTGGAAAAGATGGTCAAAAAGTGGTAGAGGGAATTTTATTGTTTGCTTTTATAATTACTGATATGGTTGTGGAATCAGAAAGGGGAAATGCATCCCTCAATGCTTTTTCTTTGATTGGGACAAGGCTTGTGACTCCAAGCTGACTAGGACTCTCATGAGGCCAAAGCTTAATGAGCCTCATGTGATGTGCTTCCCAATTTTTATGTTCCTATATATAATTAACTTATAAATTTTATTATATAATTAATTAATCAACACTTAATTAATTAATACATTTTTGTCAACAAGCTTAATTTTAGCATACTGATCATCGATAGTCAAGGCTTAATTCATTTTTGTTAATAAGTTTGTATGAACTACTTGAATATACTTTTTGCACAACATATAGATCATTCTACTTTGTTGTGTTTTTTTTTTTTTTTTGATCTTTTGAAGATATATGTTCAACCTTTGAATTTTGAGCACGATGCTATCGAATGAGGACGAACTTTCTTATTGAGGCTTTGGAGATGCAGACTTGATAACACTTCAAAAGTTGTTGTGCTTTTCAACCTTCTTTCATTAAGTGTTTTTAACTCTCTGAGACATAAGCACGCATTTTTTTCTTCTTTGAGCACTTCTTGGACAGCTATCTTTAACGAAAGTAACTAATGTTCAAGAGAAATAATTGGTTCAATGCTATAAATCAATGCATACGGCCAAGTTTGTAYTGGAGTACGAAAAGTTATTCCATACGCATAACTTCTTYAATTTTTAAATGTCATAAATTCTTTTCKACCTATCGATACAAAGAGTCTTGTTAAAGATTTATTATTCACCGTTGAATTTTCTATTATTTTCTGGGAGTTAAAAAATAAAAAATAAAAATATAAAAAGAAAAAGAAAATGTAATATTCACCATTAAAGGGCARGTTCTTTCCTATCCAATTYCTTTACTTTCCTGATTTCACCCAAAACTTTCCAAGTAGAGGATATATAATAGAATTGTTAATATAAGATTTCTAGAATGATCGATGCCTTCTTCGTTACCCAATGAGTAGTTAGCAACTCAATGGAAGGCCAMGTTWCGGACGTCGACGGGACCCACCTCTTCGCAAAACTTTTCAAAAGCGAACCGCCAAAGAAATACAAGCCTAGCATACGTGCCACGTGTCTTTGGAATTCCGGCGGAAAAGACCAGGCGAGAAGAAGAATGGATCAGAATCACCCACGTCTCCCGGGTCGGATTTTTTCATTTTGTCCCGGATTTAATCGTTCTAATCTTTTGTGTGGCCGACATGCAAAATTCCCTTGGAAAAAATATACCCCACGTGCGCTTTTAAATCATTGTAATCTATTCTCAATCATGAACGTGAAACACACCGTAACAAATGAAACTGTTGTGATAATGAGGTTTATCCATAAAATTTTATAAGTCATTTAACTTTTATAAATAAAGGGATTTAGTTCAGATTTAGATTAATAATAATCAATTTATTATTCTCTTCTTAACTTTTTTTTAACTCTTTCTTTTTCTTTTTCTTCTCAAATTATAATGCATTATCCTCATTTTACGAGTCTTTACTAGATCTAATTAATACGAGTCTTTATTTTCAACTTTCGAATCTCTACAAGGTTAGATTCATAATTATTATATAATTATTTTCGTATTATCATTTTAAATTAATTGAAATATATAATAGATAAAATTTATATGGCATTTATTTTAGTATTAGTTTCCAAAATATTAGTGCTTGTTTCATATGTTGTATGTATATGGCCACGTATTTTCTGTTTTCTCATTTGAGTTTAAGTTGCTCTTGACATCTATTTCATCTTCTTCTCCAATGGGCTTAAAAAAAGAATATATATGGACCATTTCTTTTATTAAATATAAAGACATATAAATCAAAAGTATTTAGTGACCAATAATAAAATGTTTATAGATTTGTAATATATGGTTGAAATATATGTCTTCTCATTGATAATGCAACAATAAACACTATATACTCAAGTATAAGGAGTTTTCCTCTCACCTGAAGGTATAGACAAAAATAAATACTATAAATGATAGTGTAAAATTGATTTATTGTTTGATTTATAGACAAACATCCTTAAGAGAAAAAAGAATTATATGATCAAAATAACCATACTTAGAAATCAAATAAAGATTGCCAAGAGACACTGATAAAGAGATTCAAGTTCCTCAAAGTAAAATACAGAGAGCTCTAATATCATAAGTGATAACGAGGATCTTGAATAAAAATCAATTGAAAATATCAATATAGACATGATTGGTCAAAATAGAGAGATGCAATTGAGTCATAATTAAAACTCCCTTTTAAAACATGGGGTTCGTTGGACCTGTAATTCAAACACCACAAGGCGTAAATTCAATTGACTACAAGTGAGTATTTACATGCGAAAAAAGAGATGAAAATAATGGAGTTATTAGATATAAAGTACAACTAAGGTTCAAGATTTTTCACAATGACAATGTATTAATTATATGAAAATATATTCAAATGTGATGAATAAAATTACGTACGAATATTTTGTAAACTTAGCAATACATGAAAACCTTGATATGCTTTGATGGATAGAATTACTTTTCTTTATGTGGATCAGTAGATAATGACAAATACATAAAATCCTTGTATGATTTGATTTGTTCAGAACATTTACTTGAGAAAATCAATCCATCAAATCACAAAAGTCCTTGTCTAGATTAAAATCAACTAGATGTATTTGTATAATCATCTTAGTGAATATCTATTGAATGAGGGGTGTAAAAAGAAATATGTCTATCCTTGTGTTTTTATAGAGAAAATATATTGGATTTGCAATTATCGTAGTTTATGTTGATTTAAATCCAATTGAGACTCTTGAAGAGGTCAACAAAACTGCAAATTAAATCAAATGAATTTGAGATGAAAGATAAGAAAGATAAAAATTTGTCTTAATTTGCAAATTGAACATTTTCCTGAAGGATTGTTTGTTCATCAATTCAACTATACAAAAAAAGTAACAAAAGAATTTATATGAATATTGTACATCCATCGCATATCCCTTATGATCGTTAGATCACTTGAAGTTGATAAAAATCATTTTTGTCCACTTGAAGATGGAAAAACATTTTTAGTCCCGAAGTACTATACTTGAGTACAATTGGTACTTTTTTTTTAATAAATCTCCTTGTAAGTTATAGTTATTTAAGGAACATTATATCATGGAGATATGTTAAGCAAATTATAAGACTTATATGCTCAAATCATTCAAAAATTATTCAATTCATGACTTATATTACACAATACAAAGGAGGCCATATCAAAGGAGATAGAACAAATCATATTTCTCCAAAGTTCATCTACACGCACGAGCTTCAGAAAAAGTGACGACATTGATGTTAAACCGATTCGATCCAATAATAATGTGCAGAAAATTGATTCGTCATATTGAAATTCATCTAATCAAAGACACCCAATGATCATCTATATGAAGGGGAATAGCTGTACTCTTTTTTCTTCTGTCAGATTTTGTCCAAATTGATTTTCCTGATAAGGGTTTAACGAGACAACAATTAATATTCCAATATCAATTGTACTATCTTTTCTTAATTTTCTTTCATTTTTTACCACTGAATTTTTTTCGAAATAAGTTTTTATGAGACAATTGTTGTATAGACTAGTCATTCAAAGAGGAGTATAGTAAATAATTATTGGTGAATAACATTCGTATCCTTAAAACCCTAGAAGCCCTAGGGTTTAACTTCTATAATAGAAGGCTTTGGTTCAAATAAGGTTAATGATAATCAATCTACTATTCTCTCATTACCTCTCTTCAACTCTCTTAATCCTTTTTTTCCTTCTCAAGTTTATAACAAAAGTACTTTTCTTCTTTTAAAATTTATTGTAATGAAAATACTCAATTAGGAAGGAGCTTGGGAGATCGGGGTCAGTCGCCCTCCCAATATTTTTTAAAATCTTAACTATGATTAATCTTTTTTATAATTTATTAGATTTTTTTCTTCAAAAAATATCATCTCTTCCTCAATACCATTGCATTATTTCCACTCTTTAAAATTAAATTTCTAACTCTATCACTGGGGGTATATATATTCAATTTCTATTGTAATATCTCAGTGTGTATTCTACAAAGTATAATTTCTAGTGTAACTATTAGAGGGAAAAAGAAAAAGGAAAATTTGAAAGAAAGGAAGGAAGAAAGAAGGAGCCATTTCAAAAAAGTTGTCSAAGTTGGTTCAACCTTCATCACTAGCTTCCAATTATGCACCGAAATTTGAAAACCAATCAAAAGGAAAAAGCCAAGGGAGCTTCATATAAAATAAATTAAGGTATTTTGGGGTAAACCATGACCCTACAACATTATTTTTTCAATATTGCATTAGAGGTTTTCTAAGCTTGAAATCCTCAGTACAATCATTAGAAGTTCGATAATTTAATTCAAGAATTACTTTATATATCAGGATAAAATTATAATTTAATTGGTTAGAAAAACTTCTTATTATACAATAAATTATCGAATTTAATTATGATATATTGAAAAAGGAAAAGAAAAGGAAAGAGGGATTCATTATTGATTTAGAAATTCATAAAAATGAACTAATGGGGGGTTTAATTTATTAAACAACATATATAAGACTAGGTCAAAATGAATTTGCGAATTTAAGTAGAATACATATGTTTTCAATATGGTATATATACAATCGATGAAAAGAGTTTTTTTTCCTTTTTCTTTGTGGAGAAGGGGACGAATCAAATGAAATATATCTGAATATTAATATTTAAATTTCTCGAGTTAAGCGTTCTTTATCCATCTTTATTACGTGTATATCAACAATATATAATTTTCTAGAAATGGAAGAAAGTACTTTGGGTATGAAACAATGATGGGCAATTAATGTCTCCAAGGAACAATTCTTGAAGCTTATGGATTTCCAACTTTTGGCTATCAAACCAACCACTTTTGGGAGGTGACGGTGGTCTTCCTGTTTCTTGTGCCACATCAAATTAATTATTAGTTGATGCCCAACTCTTCTACTTCACTTGCTTCATGATAATGAAATTAGCTTAATTTATCAACCTTCTTGTCTCATCAATTTTGACTAATTACATTTGCTAATAAATTTATTTCATCAAATAAGGCTAAGCAAAGTTCTCGATATTGTAATTCGACTTAGAGCAATTGATAAGCAAACTATTAAGATAAAGTAAGTTTTTGTATTCGACTTCAGTATATAACATTATATTGAAAGAGTTCTAAACAAAGTATTTCTTGGACAAAATTTAAGTTCTGTGAATGCAGATTAATTTTATCAAATGAGAACGGCTGCCGTTATTGCTTCTTCATAAATTCAAAGTACCAAGGTTTTATTAACTCTTTTTTCAAATAAGTAAATCCCTTTTCTGTAATTATCAAAACTGTCTCATCTAGACAAGAGAGGGGTAACAAAAGAATCATATTTAAACTAGTTGATTTGAATGGAAACCCTAAATAATAGGCACCAAAAGACTTCATTATTCACGCATCACTATCTATAGAAAGAAAGTCCCATTGCCAACCCTAACAAGACTTTTATCATCAATTTGAGCATTAGAACTATAAGACTAATAAGCTGTCTTTTTCCAAGTCTATTGAAGTCTTTTTTTTCTTCCGTTATATGTAACGGCTATGTTTAGGGAACCATGTCATGAGGGATAGCAAATATATAAGTTTTTCTTAAAGGAAAAAAAGATTTGCATCATTTTGCCTTATTATGACTGCAATCGCGTAAGAAGACATCCTCGTTTGATCCTTGTTTCATTAAAAAGTTAGTGCTTAAAGTATGAATCCTTGTTCCACTTCGAAGTTAAAGATTGATAATTCCCACGAGCATAATTTCACTAGAAAGAATAACACCTTAGAATTCATATGTTTAATATAATTCTTTAAAGTTTATGATTCAAGAAACTGGATTCCATTGGAATTGTGGTTGCGAAAATTGGGATTGGGGAGTGACAGAGGATACTTGATTGGGGTGCACGAGACTAGCCGTTAAAAGGAAGAAAAAATATGTGGAAGGAAGGTGGTGGGGCAAGGTCTGTGTGTGGGTCGGTGAAAGCGAAGTGATCAGAAATTCAGAAGTACTGGTGGCTTTGGACGGCCATTTTATTACTTCTTTAATTCCTCAAAAATCAAAATTTCTATTTTTAGTATTTACTGTCTCTCTCTCTCTCTTTCACCCATCTCGTCCACCATATATACCCCCTCATCTGCTCTTTCTTACTTCACAGCACACTGCTCTCTCATCTTTCTCTCTGTGTCTCTTTCCCATTTCTGGGCTTTTCTTTCTTGAACAAGATATTACAAACACTCATCTTGTTTGTATACACATTTTTGTGTTTGTGTTTGCGTTTGCGTTTTTGTTGAGTGTTGTGAATGGCAAAGGACATAGCTGAGCATGGTTCTTTTACAACCAAGGACTACCATGATCCACCACCAGCGCCTCTCATTGATCCTGAAGAATTGACCAAATGGTCATTCTACAGAGCTCTCATTGCTGAATTCATAGCAACCCTTCTTTTCCTTTACATCACAGTCCTCACTGTTATTGGCTACAAGAGCCAGACTGATGCTGACTTGAATCTTGACCAATGCGGTGGTGTGGGAGTTCTTGGTATTGCATGGGCCTTTGGTGGCATGATCTTTGTTCTTGTCTACTGCACTGCTGGTATTTCTGGTGGGTTCTTCTTCTTCACCTTACCAAAAGATTACTTCTTTTTCCTATTCCAAAGAAAAAATCACAAAATTCATATTGTATTGCCATTCATCTTTTAATGTCGTCATGTTTGGATCACTAATTGAACATGGTTTTGGTGTACTTGCAGGTGGGCACATTAACCCAGCAGTGACCTTTGGGCTATTTTTGGCACGCAAGGTTTCACTGATTCGAGCTGTGATGTACATGGTGGCTCAGAGTCTAGGAGCCATATGTGGTGTGGGACTCGTCAAGGCTTTCCAGAAGGCTTACTTTGACAGATACGGCGGGGGCGCAAATGAACTCCAAGATGGTTACAGCACGGGAGTTGGTTTGGCTGCCGAGATCATCGGAACATTTGTTCTTGTCTACACTGTCTTCTCTGCCACTGATCCCAAGAGGAGTGCCAGAGATTCCCATGTCCCTGTAAGAATCCACCAGCACATGCTTCCCTTTTTATCGTTTCTTTTTCTAGGAAGCGAACATAGTTTTATGTGCATCTTTTTTCTTTTGGCATCTTGGTCATCAATATAGAAATCAGTTGAATAAACATTCAGAATAAATAAATAAATTAATCTATGCTGTGGTGAGATCTTCTATTTATATATTGTATAATTGACGTTAGGATGACTAGGTCCATCTCAACTGAATCAAAGATTTTGAATACTTCACATGAGAATATTATAATCTGTTAAAGAAGATATATTATTATTTAATTGCAAACTAGTGATGATAATTATGATTATGGAAATTTGTAGGTTTTGGCACCTCTGCCAATTGGATTTGCAGTTTTCATGGTTCATTTGGCCACAATTCCGGTCACTGGCACTGGTATTAACCCTGCTAGAAGTCTTGGATCTGCTGTCATCTACAACCAGAAGAAAGCTTGGGATGACCATGTCAGTACATCTTCATCCCTTTTCACTTCCTCGTCTACTCATTCACCATGTATTATCTTATATCACTCATATAATTCACTATCGATAAGCATTTAAGATATGGATGGACATTAGCTTTCTATATTTTGAAGTATAGGATGTACTATTTAACTAAAAATTGATCTCAGGATTTCAAGAAACCTACCCTTTTATGTATTCTTTGCACATTGACAGTGTATATGGACTAAAGAGTTCACTTCTTAACATCTTTTTTGGGTGAATCTTTTGGTTGTGCAGTGGATTTTCTGGGTTGGACCCTTCATAGGTGCAGCCATCGCAGCCTTCTACCACCAGTTTATCTTGAGAGCAGGAGCTGTTAAGGCACTTAGTTCATTCAGGAGCAGCTCACATGTTTAATATCTTTCTCTTCCTACTCTTCATCTATATGGTTTTTAGCAGATCAAATTTCAGTCTTCAGAGGGGCGAAAGATGATATCCCAAAATAAAGTGAGAGAGCGGAA
Organism: Rhazya stricta; assembly: GCA_001752375.1. Lineage (NCBI taxonomy): Eukaryota > Viridiplantae > Streptophyta > Magnoliopsida > Gentianales > Apocynaceae > Rhazya > Rhazya stricta. The sequence continues at coordinate 2,294,247 of MEJB01000018.1, forward strand.
TAATATTTAGTATATGTGTTTAGAGAAATCTTTTTGAGTGCTCATGTTCTCATTTGTTGTGTCTAAAGAAGATTATGGTTGATGGGATTGCAGTGTGCTCTATCAGAGCCACACAAGTGTAGATAAAGGGTCTTTATTTCAAAAGGGATAAGCTTTTTGTGTCCCCCCTGTCCTTTAGCTAGACTTTGGTTCTTACATATTGATGTGAATTTCATCCTTTTTTCTGCCTTTTCAATCTACTTGTGGTGTACATTTACTTCTCTTTCACAATGTATTTTCATTTCTAGAAATTTCTTTTAACCTCTACATTAATTGATAAGTAGAAATGGTGCATACCCAATCTGGCTATAGCAAATAAAAGAAACACTCGGCATGATTCACGAGGATATGAAATGAATCTGGACCTCAAATAGATACAAAAATGCCAAATGAGATAAGGAACCTATGGTGGATGACTTGTATCATTCATAGTTCTGCAGGAGTCATTTCCTTCTATAGTTACTATTAAATGCAATCCAAAAGATGTCTCGTCTTTTCTTTGGGAAACCTCGAGTGAAGAAACTCAAAACGATTCTTTCATAGGCACTATTCTTACAGGTCTAGTTATGGACAGAAACTCAAATCTATACAAAGTCAGATTCTTAAAACAATGAAGCAAATTGGCCGATACTCTCCGATTGTGCTCTTTGAATTACGAGTTGGGCATTTAATGAGGAAGGAACATTGTCATGGTGATGCTACTGCTGCAATGTCTGGATTGGTACAGTTCATATATGCTATATATGAAAAGGCACTTGCAAGCTGGATGCATGCATTGTGGCAAAGGAGGMCGGATCTTATCTTGGTAAATCATTGAACTATCCTTGTCCTGCTTCTATAGAGTGACTATGGAGTAGTACCCTATTTAGTAGCTGCGAGTGAATGTCGCTGGATTGCAGGGGCTCCATTGGCTAGGAATATTGACGACGAGGAGGACCATGACAATGAAAACATAGGAGAAAACTCGGGACTCATAGTCCTACTGGTTTGGCTCCACCTCCCCTAGTAGACAACGCACATGGCTCCTCTAATTTGTAGGCAGGCAGGCTTTATTTTTTATTTTTAATTGAAAGAGAGAGAAAGCATGGTCAGTAGAACGAGGGTTGAATCATGTCAGTCCCCACCAATAATGCACCTAAAAAACTAGAGGTAGTCTCAAGGGTCCTCCTTGTCCAAAACGTTAGGGCCAACTTTCTCAACGATGTTTCTAGTACTGACTAGAGATTTCTCAAGACGTCTTCTCATTAAAAAAAGGAAAAGATTTCTCTACTCGTCATCTCATGCAAAGATGATAAAATATAAATAGTTACAGAGTAGATTAATAGGAGTTAATTTTGTCAACATGACTGATGTAATAGAAAATATATATTAAATAATCTCTAACCAAACAATGATTCTTTTTTTATAGAAAGTTTGGAGATGTTGATTGATTCCAATATAAGGATTTATTATATATTTATCTATTAAACTCTCACCTAAATTATGAAAAGCAAATAGAGAAAACTATGTGTAGAAAACGACCCAAAAGTTGGCTTTAGGTTAAGAAGAAATAGTCATATTTCTGCAAAGTCCCTCTAAACAGGAATATTTCAGAAGCATACCCAGGTTCAGTTGACAAGCAAGCAAAAACCTGATCCTGTACATCTCGGGGAATTCTACATTAAACCAGGTTTATTAGACTCTCACATGAAATATACAGGCTCTTACATTATCACTGAGAGGGATTCCAATAAGCCATGTCTAGGATAAGATATTCTTACTTCTGATCCAAATAAAGGCCAAAAGAAAAAGGAGGAATGCAGGAAACAAAGTTCTGAAGATCTATCTCAAGGAAGTTCACTAGCATTACATGCATTCTGATGAAAGAATTACAAAGTGTATGTACTTCCATATACATCCTTATACCTGCTCAGTCTTTAGTAACTCAAAATTTCAGCTAACTATAATCAACCTTTTCTGTGGGTACAATAAATACAATCTACCAGATACATATCAAATCATCAACTATGATCCTTTGATCCAATATTCCTGCCCCTCACTCCCCTCCTAATCTGTTCTCCGTTTACTGTTGAGGATGCTGAGCAAGAAACCTGAAAGAGGTTTCTGGAGTTCGAAAGCATCAAGGACCATGGGTAATGGTGCTTCTACCATGTCATGAGATGATGTGTCATTGCGTCTTTACATTTTCACTTTGGGCCTTAATGTAAATAGCACCTTGACAATTTCATGAAACATTTCAGTTCTTCCATATAGAGAAACTCCAGCACAGTAGGATGTTCTATGCTAAAGAAAGAAGAAAGAAGCAAATCTAAATACAGATCGTATCACTCAGGAACAGCAAGAGAAAAGGAGGACAAAAAGAAAAGTCATTGAAGAAAATTTCCCGGAGGTGGGGTGTGTGTGGAGAAAGGAGGAGAATAATTACCAATTGAGGCAATCAGAAACATCAATTTCTTATCCAGTGAAAAGCTTCCTGAATGGCCCATCCTTTCGATCTTTCGCAGCCTCAGTTAAAGCAAGGAATCTCTTGAACCCAGTGGTAGCTGCACCTCTCCCAAGTGCAGCAGCTCTGGCAAGCACATCCTCTCTAGAAGTTATTATACCAGCAGAAGCAGGATTTGCTACTGCAGGTGCAGCAGAGGGAGTTGGCGCAGCTGGAATAACCGAAGGTGAAGGTCCAACAACAGCTGGTTGAGTCATTCCCGAGCGACGTTTATTAAAATCGTCTAGTATGCTTAGCTGTTCAGCTCTTTTTAGCCCCTAAAAGAAGAGCAATCAAAGGGCAGAATGAGGGCATTGGGGAATTAACATACCAGTTACTAACTCCAGATGGGGAAAAAGAACAAGTTTATGTGATTTTTAAACATTTGGGATTCCAAGACTTAAAAAGGCAGGAAACTCAAATCCAAATTGTGAATAAATGCATTTGGTGGTTTCACACAAAAATGGCCTAGAGAGCTATATATCCAAGTAATGACAAAAAGCACAGCATGCTCTTAAATTCTGAATAAAACAGTAGAATTGAAAACAAACAAGCTAGAAATAGCTAAGCAAGAAAAAAAGGAGAATAATGCAAAGGGAAAAGTGAAAACCAAAATCACACCTATTTTGAGGAATCCAAAAATTAAAGGCAGGCAACAAAGCGAGAAAGACCAAGTAAAGAAAAAGTTGATAATAACCAAACAACCTTAAGCTCTAGAATCCGTTGAAATTCGTTAAGGGTTCCCTCAGGCAGCAGAGCACAGTATGTATCTCCGACAGAGTCAATTGGGGATAGTATGACCTGAAAGCAACAAAACAAATAATCAGGAATAAAGCATCAAAATATACTTTTACAGTAGAAAAATGGCATTGCTTTGGGTATGGACCTTCAATAGTGCTTCAGCTTTGCTCATCTCCCTAGTTACAAATTTTGAATAGTTAGCAGCTCCTGATGTCTGTCCAGAGAGACAAATAAGATCGATCGGTAGATAGCGTATAAAAGTAAGATATTCGCAAAAAAGGTTATGAAAAGTTTACGTGGGAAATGTATCTTTAAGAAAACCTAATCTAGGCTAATATACAATATACAATACACACACACACACACACTCTACTAATCTAACAATTAACAGTTCCTCTTTTAAAGTATGGCATTCAGTAAGTTGAAGTGTAAAGAATTCTTGAATGGGATTACAGCCTCTATCCAAGGTAAAGATTGAAACTGCTGACAACATCCTGAATATTCAAGCCAAAGTATTCCACCAGCGGCAGCTGCTGTTACTCACCTTTATCTAACATAATTTTCCGAACAATGAAATAAACCTATAGCCATTTTGCTGTGTACATTCTTATGTTGCTGAGAACTGGACGCATCAAATTAAGTTCATAATATTACTCAGTTAATCATCTAAACTTTGAAGAATCTGCTGGAACAAAATTCCAAGGGGTGCTTTCTTATCCTTATACCAAGCCTATAAGCCACCAATAATCAGTGGAGTTTTATGTTACAGAATGGTTGACATAGTGCATCATGAAAGATTCACATATGAGAAGATTGATGGCAACAGTAGTCGAAATCTCATGTAGGTGTCCATATCTTATCCCGAAAGCTACTATAAAAATCTCATCTTCAGACGTAACTACAAGTTAGGACAATAACAGGTGAAGGCTTACCTAATTCTCTAGAGCTTTTTGAGTTACCTACAAATAAAGTGGGTGTTCAATCAAGATGAACTGATATGGCTTTTTCAATCATCAAACGAGTCGGTCATATCATTGGCAAATCTGAAAGCTGTACATTCTTTTAAAATAAAGGACTAAGCTCTATCATATAAAACTACGCTTTGATCTGAAATAGATATTACTTCAGTAATCTGCACAAGGACTAGAGGTGCATAATAATGATCCCACCCGAACTGGAATTGTTTGGTAACCAAGGACAAGTAGTTCAATCACAAAAATTACACACAGGCACACCTGTTTCCCTAGAGAAGGAATATCCAGTAGTATTGTTTTCACAGCTTGAGTATCCAACAACATCTGCAACAACACAAGCTTAAACGTCAGAAGAATTTCCTTGCATGAGGCTTATGAAGCCCACAAGTTACAAATTTCAATTGACACAAGATTGTTATGATAATATGACATGAACTGTTTAATTGCTTGCTCTTAAAATTTCCTGCTTTATTTCGTTCATCAATGTAGAACAAGGGATCAAAGAGAAAAGATTGAAATGATGAATACTTGCTGTGCTCCTGTTTCTGATATGTGCTTGCATTTGAATATGTTGAGATAGAAGCGTGGAGCAAGAGATGAAGTAAGCTGCATAGAAGAAAGAACAACAATATACTAGTCAGCTGACATAAAATAACTCAAGATCACTAACTTCAGATGTTTCATGCTGTTAGCAGCCAATAGAAACAAAAGAAAAAGAGAGAATCTAAACTATGAAAATCATTATTATCCAGAAAAGGGAAATCTTGATAAATGGATTAATATAGATTGCACATCTACCTTATCAAGAAAGAACTGGAAGTAAATTGGAGAAAGCAGGCTCCCAAGTACAGGGATGCTACTCGCAAAAATTGAATTTATGCAGTTGACATATCTGCAGGCAAAATTTAGAAGGTAATAAGAAACTACCAAAGTAAGAAATTTCAAAAGGCTAAGCCAATTTTGGTTTGTGGAAGGCCAGGGTCAAATTTTTTTTTTTTTTTTTTTTTTTGGGGGGGGGGGGGGGGGGGGGGGAGGGAAGCAAATCATCACCTAAGTGTGAAGTAGATCTTATTTACCACTACTATTGTTTGGGACGAGAAGAAAAAGGACTCTTGAGGAAAGAGAACAACAAATGAAATAATTTTTTTCCGTTACCCTTCTACTCAATTTTCCCACTTATTCTGCTTCTAAAATTTAAATAAGGTTTTCGTTATCATTTCTCTTCATCTCCTCCAACCTCATCTTTTCTATTTATAATTTATTTATTTATTTGGGGGTGGGGGTAGGAGGAAATAGTGGGCAGAGTGCATTTGTTACCTTTCCACTTCTTCTTTTTTTGCCTTCCTTACCAAACCAGGGGAAGAAGTCACTAATCTATATTTGTATTTCACTCCTATTTTCCTACACATGTAAAACAAATAAGATGTCTTACTCTGATTGATCACCCACACTTTCAAGCGTGCCCCATGGAACCCGTGTCATTGCAGCCATTTCTGTATCAAATTTAGTTTCTATTCCATGCACCAGTGTTATCAATGCTTTTGTTATAACAGCCGAAAATTCATCCTACAAATATCGACATTCTTATGAGATTGTTAAAGCAACATGATCATACAAGATAATTAAATAGAAAAGAAATTAAAACTTTATACCTGTACTTCAGACATATCCACCTTATCTACAAATTGAGGATCAATTATCTTGGACACATTTTCAGCCAATTCACCAGACTATCAAGGCAAAATAACTCAGGTTAAAAAAGGAGAAAAAGGAAGAAAGAACCAGCTGCAGAAGAGAATTATTGTGCTCTACCTATTAAAGGTTATACTAAGTAAGAAATTAAATTATGCTATTCTACTCCCTGCTTACAAATATCCCAAAGTAAAAAACTTGTTTTTTTTTTTTTTTTTCCTTTTTTTTTTGTGCACAAGAGGATGATGTCCTCCAGGTTCAATAACATAATAAGATAAACGGACAATAAGGCCAACAATCCATACTGCAACAACGGAAAAATCAAACAATAGAATCTGGACACAGAACTGCTTAACAGGTATCGCATCTTGAAGGACATTATCACAGGTAGAAATTAAATGTTGACAAATTAAAGAGAAGTTTACAAAGAAAAAGAAATTGCCAATCACAGTCAAGCATCATAATTTTACCTTCCAACCATAAGACGAACCTCTATGACTGGTTGTTCTGCTTTATAATTGCATCCTCAAAAAAACCAAAAGAATGCATAGCAAATAATTGCTGTCTCATGTTGTTGCTGTTACTAACTAGGCATACTGAGATTTTCTCTTTTCTTATATAATGCTTCTGAAGGAACTATGACTAACACTACTGAATCTGGACTTTTGCAGCTCAATTCTAGTCCATCAACACAAAGAACTCAGAATGTCACTCTTAAATTATATGAATATAATGTACTCTGAAAGTAAACTCACCGTTTTGTGGCAATATTCAGCAGTATTAACAATATAACAGATCATCCTTTCATCCCTATCAGATGTCTGCCAGTAATAGATTATACAAAAATCAGCATTTGGAAGGAAAAATGTATCCTTCATATGTCAAACAGAACTAAAGGTGAAAATTAATACCTTTATTTGTCCATCCATTCCCGTTGCTGCAGCAACAATACCCATTCCTCCTTTTGGCAGCTTAGCGAAAAGCTTTGTAGCATATGCTTTAAGTATTCTTTGGAATACCTATTAGTGAGAGATTATAAGATGTCCCCTTTGAAGAATAAAAGCAAAGAGAGTAGAATGGAAATGATAACAACATATAGACCACCCTCAATTCATGAGATCTCAAAACGTAGTCTAGTGTCTGCAGTCATCTTAAGAGAAAAGGAAATTAACTGCTTTCCATCATCTCAAACAAAATAACAAAGCTGTCCAACGTCTACAGTCATCTTAACAGAAAAAGAAATGTAACTGCTTTCCATCCAGCCAAGAAAAATTAACCAAGCATTTACATCATTAAGGCATTATAATGATGGAAATTTCCATTAGAACCAGGTTAACTTTAACAAATCCAATCACTCTAAATAATTATCCCTCCTTTCTTTTACATTTTAGGGGTATGTCCAGATATCAGCAGGACAGGTCTGAGCAAGAAATGCACAATATGCTAAGATTCTTCTCAAGTGATAATGATATCAAAATACTTGCAAGGCATGAATTTTTGTTGTCCGGTGAGTGAGTGTGGGTGTTGGATCCCTCATTTCAGTGTGGGGTTGTTTTTTGTCTTGGTCATGTTCATCCAAAAAGATCAGCTAGTGCCATGGATTCTTAAACTTAGTGTTCAGTGGTAGTAATAAGTTTCAAGAAATGGAAGGCCATTTATGATGCATGCGATCCATCCTACCAATTGTTTGGCAATGGCAATGCGTAAAAACATCTCTTCCTACTTATCTCTGGTTAAGCACAAACAGATATAGTGTGGGCAATTGACTAGAAACACATATTATATGTATTGAATGATTGCATCTATTTTTAAACAGTCTCAGTTTCTACAGCTTCATTCCTTTGTAATAGAAAAAAGTGAAAGAAAAAGAAAAGGAAAAAGAAAAAGAAGCAAGCTTTGCATACTAAATACGAATGAATTAACTTCTGCAGGTAGAATTAGTTCCCCTTTTTCAAATTAATCAAAGTTTCAGCATATTACACCTGCAACAAATATTCAAACAATAATTAACAAGTGTACCTTCAACAGATTGAATAATGTCTGGTTTTTTGTCAAGGCACTGCATCGTTTCAAACTCCTCCTGATAATCAAAAAGACCTGAACCACAAAAGAAAAAATTACCAATAATCACAATGTTTTCACAATGATACTAATAAACAAATGGTAAAATTTGATGTCCATAAATTTCTTCTCTTTATAGTAAAAATACATCACTATCTCATAAAGTTTAACTAACTTGACAGGTTGCATAATTTCACTATAGATGAATGTCAGAGATCAATTAGCTAAAGAAAGAACAATACAAGGCCCCAACATTACTTGGAAATATTTGAAGACCAATTCTAGATGCTATGGTACTTGGAAGTTAATATTGATATAGATAAACAAGAGGAACTGATGATTATTTTTTCAAAAGTATGAGCAAGTGGAAATACAGCATTGCAAATTGGTAGCAGGTGAAGCAACTTTGCAGCAAAAAGTAAAAATAGAAAATAAAATCCGAATTTCATTTTCCAAAATATTAGTGGTACAAGTTTAACTTAGTTTTATTGAAAAGGAAAAATACAAGAAAGAGGATGAGGAAACTCGGAGAAAGTAAAATAGAATCTACATCAGCATAATCCTAAAATCTCTTTGTAAATCTGTCAATGTCTCCCAAAAACATTAGATTTGATATCTCCCAACCAGATGAAATGGAAAAAAAAAGGAAAATCTCTCCCGATGTAATTCACTAGGCATACATTGATCTCTTTAAAGTCCTGATATTCCTTTCTAACCGCATCACCTCAAAAATGCAAACCAAGCACATCACCAATGCCATAAGGTTCTCCTTGGCAAGAACATAATTTCATTAATGTGATAGCAGAAAAGGATTTAAGAATTCGCTATTGCCCCAATAAGAATAAATTGCAATGTCAGGTGCACCAGCAGTAATGCATGTTTTATAATCACATGAATCCAACACCAAATATATAGAAACCAAGAAAGTAGGAAACGAATCTACAGTTCACAAATATACTAAGTAATATACGAAAATCAAATTAAATGTGCACAAACTAATTTGGTGTTGGGTGTTTCACCTGCATGCTACTAGATAAGATATTTGTTTGACTTCCTTCTTCAATATCCCAGGTTTCTTCCTGTAGTTTGAACAAAAGTGCAGATCAGAGGAGGAAAGAAGTATATAACCTGCTGGAAATAGACTGTATGCCAAATTACCTGCACAAGTTTCTCCAGACTTTCCATAAGAGTCTTCTCTTCCAGTTCCACATATACTGACAAGTGAGGTTCAAAGCAAGATGAAATGATCCCACGAAAGTTAAACTGTCATGCAAATCGTACACAACCATGGGCTGTTAGAGAGATCCAAACTGATGGCATGAATAGAATGATGAACACAAAGTATGGCAAATGGGTCTTAGGTTGAGCTTCTCCAGATAATTTCTTGAGATAAAACAATCTATTTATGAATATCAGTCCATTGACCCTAACAGAATGTGACAAAGTTTCTAACAAAAGCTTGTGTCTAACATGGCCAAAAAACAAAATATAACTGGAAAACAATTTGGTGAATATATATGTTACCCCAGCTCCAGGAGCAGATAAATCTGTGCGTCCATCCTGCTCCTAATGACATGAAAACCAAATGCCAAAATGATGATCAATAACAGGATAGCGGCCTGTGGCATGCTTTGTCAAAATGATCAAACAATGACTAATCAGTACCTCGTTTCCACTTCCCTTCCCAAGCTTCTTCTCATACTTTTTCCTAATATCTAAAACAGTTTGACCATTATTATCCCCCCTCTCTGTTTCCTCAATATCAATTCCTGTTTCTCTGTTGTGGCCACCACCACCAAATCTCTCTGCTAGTTCTTCTTCAAATTCCAGAGTGCGTTGCAATGCCTACACACATGAACAAGAAAGTAATTGCGGTAATACAATATCTTTTTGCCAGAAAACTGTGTAATATGGGGGGAAAAAAATTATGAAAATGGTTACCCTACAGAACAGATGAAATACAGAAATATCATGCATTAAGATCTGCCCTGTAATTGAATATGTAGAAAAGCTGAATTTGTGAAGCAATGGTCCATAAACTTTTGAATGGGCCCTAGGGGAGAAAGGTTTAGAAACAGCTTACCATCAATAAAGTGCCTACATCCGGTTTTTCTTTCAGATTATCAAGGATATCCACAAGTTGTGTCCTAAAGAAAGCACCAAAAAGAGGAATCCCAAAATTAGCGGTTTAGAGGAAGCTTTCCGAAGTAGCAATGAAAATATAAACAGTCACTTACTAACTTCAACCCAAATAATACTATCTTCCCTGGATTAACAGGCATAGATACTATATTTGGATAACGTTAGTACTCTTTGGATATGAAGATATAATTAAGTTTAATTCCTGACAGATAAGGAACTATGAGATCACCCCTTCACTCTGGAGTGATGGTGGGGCAACTCCTCATAGTTGATATGATTAACCCAATAAAACAGATATTAATGCTAATCAATAATAGAATTATTTGAGAGACCACAATATGGTGCAAGTATAGGAATGGTCCTAAAGTTTCCATCTTATTTCATTTGCAGTAGTTTTTAGTTTTTTGTCTGTCCAAAAATGTGTCCTGATTCAAAGTGTCAAAAGAATAAAGAACTACAACTTATCCATCCCATCCTCTTATGCAACTAGTATCCAGAACTTTAAGTAACAAATAGTCAATAATCTCAGCAGAGATCTGAATCAAGGGCTTAGTTGGAAACATTAAGGTTGCATTCTTTTTGCATTTCAGTTTTCAGTTTTCATTTTTGAAAATATTTTATGTTTTCAGTGACTGTTTCCAAATTTGCTGAATCAAATTTGGCTTGCCATTTTTGGGAACTGCTTATGAAAAAATGGAAAGTTGGAAAACTCGTTCTATTTAGAATTTGGTAGAAAATTGTCATGACTATTTGTAATGAATTTGCTTGTAAATTAAACTATAAGTACTATTAGTCAGTCTCAACATATGTTCAAAATTAAATACAAAAATGAAGTGTCATCTAGGTAGAAAAAATTGAGCTTGAGAAAAAAGGAGCAGAAAACACGTTTTTTGCATTTTGGTTGTAGGAGAGTGTTTTACTTGAAAACACTCAAAACAAACATTTTGGTTGTTTTTAGTTTTCACTACAATTATTTTCCAAAATGCGTTTTTTAAAATGTGAAAAATAACATATTTTCACTGTTCCGGGAAATTGAAACAGAAAACAGCCCAAGGACAGCAAAGAAAACAGGGCCTAATTGTCCAAAGAGCTCAAAGCAATGTTGACCGTGACCTAAAATGGGAGGGACTATTTAGTAAGTTCCGGTGACATAATAGTCCTTTCTATAAAGTTAACTGTATTACAAGTCTATGATGAATGCTAGCATGCCACAGGGATGGTTTAAAGGGCATAGACCAGTCTGTCATAAACCAAGATGTTGAAATCAATCCCCATCATTGTGATGCAATCTTATTGATACAGGAAACACCATATTATGATAGAAAAACAAATAATCAGAACTAAATGAGTAGATGACCAACCTTGTCAACTTGCAGAACTGGATACAAAGCAAATAAGCAACATGCCATGAAGGAGGAAAAATTTTCCAGATTTCTTCATTTGTTCTTAATCGACGCTTTATCCAAGCATATCTCCTTTCTGTCTTATCCAACTTTGCCAGTTCTGAGAGTGAATTAAAATGTAAGAGACTTTTAAGATGAAGGACATCATACACAATAGCAGTTATAGCTCAAAACTGATTTGAGTAATAACAACTGATGAATTTGGACTAACCAGCTCCTTCAAATATCTGTTGATATGAAGTAAGCTCCCGGTTGCAAAAATTCTTTACCAATTCCTCCCGCACTGATGGTTCCAGAGCATCAACGACTAAGCAAGCATCTGACAACTGCTGCAGCAAATTACTTTCTTCTGTCTCTTTCCCTGTACCTAAGCTGAAAAAGACAAATAGATATCTTAGAGCAAGCTTCACACACAGAGAGAGAGAGAGAGAGAGAGAAAATGTAGAAAAGCAGGTGAGGGCAGCAAGGAATGGAAGGCAGAACTTTAGAGAGAAAATGAGAAAACAGAAAAAATACAGTTAGGGTTTAAGAAGTATATCTAAAAGCACAAAATGAAAAACAACCCTACTCCATATTTGTAAACAATCCTCAACACAGAGAATCTAAAAAATGGCCAAGGGTATCAAGCTCTTCAAACACAAGCTGCGGCGAACAAGAAGAAAATACTTAAGAATGAACCAAGCTCTCAAGCACTTAAACTAAAAGTTGTGTACGAGCTGCTTTCCATTACCTCTGCAGAATTCAAGGCACTTTCGGAGGCAAAGACAGATTTTTAAAGATCCAACAATTCCATTCCTTACCTACAACCAAAAAGAGTGCAACCAAGAAACCAAGAGATACCACCTAATTTGCCCTTGTCTATACAAAATTTAATTTCTGTAAAATCTACCATGGTCACACACATCATTCCAAGTGTTAGACCATGCATATTGGTATTGCAGTAACCAAGATCCTACCATAGGCTATGGTACCTAAAACCAAAAACTGAAAGCCACTAAAGAGTTCCATTCTTAATCGACAAAACAGAAGTTAGCATGCCATAACATAAACAACACTCTTCAAACTTGCTGCTGGCGAACCTGGARAAATCAGAGAAAACATGAGACTTGAGGATCTGTTTGATGCTTTTAAACTTCTCCCTCAGCTCTGTGATCTTTGGGACATCTCTATAGGCTTCAAAATGACTACATAACTGGTTTACAGCCTGATAGACATCACAAATCAAAGTAAGGAACAGCAAATTCATATCCAAAAAGCAAGAATTGAGCATGATGCAGATTCATATTTCCATGCAATGGAAGAGGCTCAGGTTAGGTGGCTCTGGACAGAACATATCAAATATTATCTCAGCCMAAGAGAATCATAATAATTTCTGGAGAACCAATACCAATATACTGCAATATTAATCGGTTTGGAACAGTAAAGAATGGTGACATCCTTATGTAATAGTACAACTGAAACAGTTTAACAAAACCTTTCAATAATATGCCAAACAGAAGATGAAAAGAATCTCAATAAGCAGCTTGCTTATGGTCTGAGAACTATTAACATCAGTCTAGTTTCCAGCAAGCAAGTTCATTCCAAGAAAGGTGTATCACATTCTCACGGTTTCTTAACAGTAAACTCTATTGGCTATTAGTGGATGCTTGGAAGAGAAAGAATGTGCCAACCTTGTTGTATATACTCAATAAATGCACTTCATTTGAGCAAGGTGAAAAATAAAACCTTTTGTCAAAACAAGGTGCTTATCTTTTATTTTTTTGTACTTCTTTTGGTGTTCTGCAGGTAGGTGAGTAAAAGATAATGCTTGTAATGCGACACGCCCATGTACAAAAACAGGAATCACCTGCCTATACTACTGTGTGCATTCTATCAGCTCAGAACAAAACTACAAGTTGCATGATATTGTTCAACTATCTAAAGAGATTAAAAATAATCCTACTTAGCCATTATCTGATTCAATCAAAATCAGGGTTGGAAAGGGAGCTAAATGTACAAACAGGAGTAAAATTTTGAATTTTTCTCATAAAATAAAGATATTTTGACTCTTATTATTCAAAGCAGCAGAAGCAACAAGAAGTTTTGCGTCATAAAGAAAGCATACAATCATAGGAGAGAGTTGATGAGATATTCAGCATCCCCATCATGATTCTTATTTCAAGTCTTAACAAATATATTGCATAAGACAATTCCATAAAGTACCTCTGTTAAGTTCATGTTAATACAGGGACAAGGATTTTCTTGCTTGCTCCTTAACAAATTATATTTACTCACTCGTCCAAGCTGACAACTACAGTTTGACCTTCTTTTTGTCAGAACACTAGTTACATCACTATGTTATAGTGAAATTTTCATATTTTTAGTGTTAAAAAGCTTACACATTATATTTATTTTCGGATTTGTTGTTATTCAAAAGTTTTCCTCCCAAGACAACTAAATTGCGAAAACTCAATGATGAAAATTACCACCAATTTTTTAAACAACCTTCTCAGTGAATATGTTTCTTCACAGCTTTAGAAAATCTAAAGGAAACAAAAATGGGCACCCAAGAAAATAATGTATAACCCATCCCAAAGGATTTGCACATAATCATCCTCAGACAGGTTTTATTACTATAGTAACGGGAACAAAGAGTAAAATAATGGAGGGATCCTCCTTCAATAATGTATAAATGTCTCTAAATTGGCTTCTTCATGACATTAGCCTGAAGAAATTGTAGTCATTAAGTATCACTGTCAGTTAAAACAGGTGGAGTTTTTCATTTCTTATTATCGACAGCTAGTACATCTCAATAATATCCCTTTCGTATGGGAAAGAAGGGAAAACACTTGATAGGACATAATTACCAAATCATGAATAAACTAAAATTGAGGGATAACTTTCATTATAGGAGTTTATAATCAGGATTTTTATTTTATTTGTTTCTTTTGGACACATAAGGAAGTTGCAAAAGCATCTAGCAGTACCTCTACTTGTGCAGCTGCTTCCTTATATTGACGTTTTGAAGCCATTACTTGAAGTTGCTCTACAGCGGAAACTGTCACATCAAAAATATTCATGAAAGTACATAAGGAAACTGTCACATCGAAAATATTCATGAAATTACATACATGAACATTTAATGCACAAAATTAACATATTAATTATTACACAATTTAATATCTCAAAATAATGCCTTTGCAAAATAAAGCCATGATGAACTTTTTAATACAACCAACACCTCCATATACAGAATCTTTTGACCAGAAGAATAGAGATCTACTCTTGTCAAAACTCTGTCCTGGTCTCCAAATCATGTTTACTCATATTATTTGACTTTTATCACCAATTGCGATGCAAAACTAAACAAATGCAGGGAGAAAGGATTCAATATTCTGGAATAGCATAAACTGCAAATTCTATAAGAAAGAAAGAAAGAGGAAAACAAAATAAGAACATATGACAAACATTGAGAATATTAATTCTTTGCACTTGTGCCTTGCCTTGCCCATGTAATAGATCTTATAACTATGACATGATCCCTAACTAAACCATTCTACTAACAAAGAGAGGATCAGAAAATATCAAAAAGGGGGGAAATGGAACAGAAGTACATAATATGCTATTCAACAATGGCAACGTGTAGAGCATTTGAGTGTTTCATATAGCAGCAATTCACTCCCCAAAGACACTACCCAACAGATGTAGAGCAGCAACTAACATGAAATGTACAAGCAACCTTCTGAGCAAAAGCTTCCATATAATTATAGGAAAAACCACTTTTCCATCAGATCATTGCCAAAAGAAGAGGGAAAGAAAACCGTTAATTTGCCATCCAATGTGACAATCTATCTAATCGGCATCTCAACTCTATAAATGTTGCCCCAACCCCACATACTCATTTATCTGCAGTCTAATTCAAAACACATGACCCTCACATGACCAAAAGAAGGGGCAATTTCATAAATTAACTCCAATTTCCAGATCAGAAATGAGTAGATGGAACCACACAAGTTGCGTGACTCTTAAAGAACTACTCTTGGATTAGGGTTTATTTCTAAGCAAAAATCAACCAAAGAGAAAGATGAAGAAAAGCTTCTAAACTAGAATTCACATAGTGGAATTAGCTCGAACCCAAATTACTCTTAGTATAGCTGAAATGCCTTTTGTTTCCAACTGAGCCAAGAAATGATTTTGAGACACTCTCCTTTATAGTCAAGGAGATTGGTCAAGACAGGTGATATTTGCAGTTTGGTGACTCATATAGGATCTGTCTGTTGAGGAACTGGAGAACTATTATAGCTGAGTGAGATTATTTTTGTGAAGTATTGGACAACAAAAGAAGCCAGTTTTTTAATTCAATTTACCTTCAATATGCAAACTTTTTTTGCAGTTCAGGCTTTGTAACTGTTTGAATGGTACCTTCAGTTGTGCATCACTCGCTTGGGCTTGCAATTGGCTTCCCCTTTTGTTTTTTTTTTTTTTTTTTTTTTAATGGGTGTCTATGTTTTCTCCGGATGTGTTTTGACCAACACGTTGTCAGTCGGAGGCTATTTTGCAGCACTTTAAAGAGTGTATTATAGACATTTACAATAGTTTTCTCATGCTTAAGACTTGAACCGATATCCATCAAGGTTCTTAACAGGATTAGACAGTTAGATACTCAGGTATGTGAGACAGAACCAAATCCGGAAAGTTGAGGTGTCAATTGGGAGATTCATAATATTGGATGGAAAATCAAGTTCTTTTCTAAGTTTAGATAGCCAAGTGCAATTTGCCAAAAAATTTCTTAGTCAGGTTGGGGAAGCAATTTACACTATAGATTCTAGAGACAAGACTATAGCTCCCCCGCTCTTCACAAAACAATGCTTAGGATGAGTAGTTAGCTAGGTATACTTCAACCCCACAAGACTTCAAACACACCACGTAACATCAAAACCTTTTCTTTTCCAAGCACATAGAAGTTCAATAATTAATTGTTGGAAGCCAAGGCACTAGCATATAATGGAACACAGAAGAAAAATTAAACAGAAGTAACCTACTGAAATCTGCTACCAAACTTATCCATAGAACCATTATGGAGTACAATTACCACAAAAAAAAAAAAAAAAGAATAATCAAGAAAAAGTCGATGTTTGTATAAAACCAGCTCCTTCACATTAAAAACTTCTCCATTTTGTTCAATCCACATTTTGCTCGGAAGGAAAAGGAAGATTGCCATTAATTTCTTTCCTTATCAACGAGGACACTTTCACAAGTGTAATGCCAAAAAGAGATGTAACAAATCTGGAAAGTAGATTCAGAAAAATGTATGAGGATGAAAACAACTAACCCAGCATGGTAAGCCGATGAAGGGCAGTAATTGTAGTTGTTATGTGTTTCTTTGCAAAATCAAGCTTCTTAATATCACGACATATTTCCTGGACCATCGTTTCACTTTGCTCAGCCTTGGTTTTTATTTCTCGAATTTTGTACATGAGTTCCTGATATAAAGAAAAGTAATTTACACCCATTCCTAGAGAATGAGGATATTAGCAATACCAGAAAGCTAGACAATTTGAAGAGTGGAAGAGATGATGCTTTAAGATAACCAAATTTAGACCCAGCAATGAAGAAAATTTAGACAAGAAACCTCCACAGCATGTGTGGCTGCAGCAAGGTCCTCTCTGGCTTTGCTTCCTGAATTACTCTGCAGTATAGTGATTTAGCAGTTACTTGTCAACAAAATATTTAAGAGTTGATAAAGATAAAAGAAAATGATACATTTGATATGCTTCAGATTAGATGCAAGTAGAGATCTAGATCAAGGATGTTCCTCCTGATAACAAACCATGACCTTAGGGACACAGGGATAAGCTATGGAATTGCAGATACAAATTAACAAGATTGTACATTCAGCATGAGTAGAAGTTGTTGGGCATTCATCAACGGAATTCTACCTAGTAATCATAGAAAAGCACCAAAGAGCAACTTAAAACTAGTTTTACTTGTTAACTAAAAGTGCAAAAGTGCAAGTAGATTTCTTCAAATATATTATGTTTTCTTTTAAGTGATTCATACCACTACTCCATCTGTCCACTTACAGCACCAATCAGAGAAGAAATAGCCAGTTCGGTACCAAGAGAACCTACAATATCGCTAATCCTATTTGCACTTATATTCTTCCCGGAACAAGTCCTAAAAAAGAGACTCGCAAACCCTGATTTTCAAGACTTTTGTGGAGTATTATTCACATATGGATGTAAGACTTAAATATTTGCAAGTGCACCCCTTTTTATCTTCCTTTCTCCCCGCTGAATTTTGGACATATGATTTAAAGTAGTAACCCAAATTGTATAACTGCAAAGAATTTTCTTTACAGCTAGAGGTCACAAATTTTTGACATTGAAGGCACCTGATCCTCCATGTAACCAAGCATCCACTGAAAATCTCAAGGTAGAGATATAAATTTTGGTCCATTAAGGACATAAATAATGCTCAATACAATAAGAAATTTGATCTCTCGAGCTTACAAGCAAAGACTCTAAACCATCAGGTATTAAATTACTGCTACTTTAGAAGGCTGCAACCCATCTTTCCTACTTGTTTGTTATTAATGTATGTCATAGGTATGTGCACGAAAGCTTGGCCAAGATCTGCTAGCGAACACTAGTTCAAGGGTTTAGGGTGTTCATGTGTGTGCCAAAGCTACACTTGGAACTGCTATTCTGTATCTAATTGCACTCGAGCATCAAGCAAACTACAAATGCAGTGCCACACAGAAGGAATCTAGAGAATGTTTCTCTAAAGCTGCTAAAGTAGATAAAATTAAAGCTTTTCAATCCAAAACCTAAAAAGCAGCTATAAACTAAAAGTTTCACAAACTAGCAAATTCGTTTTTCAATTCTATGAAACAATTGAACTAAAGGCAAAACCACTACACTCTCCCCACCTGAAGGCCCTAAAGSGTTTTATTTAAGCACTACTCAAATAGTGCAATAAAAGAACTGAGAGCATGGAAAATATTCTCATATTTTCCCAGGCAGTAGATTTGCAAATAATAACAAATGTGAAAAGGGACCTAACTTAACATTGTACCAACAAGGAATATGTAACGGGAAACAAACAACCTGATGACGGACGGCTGCTAAAATTTCAGCATCTACACGGCGAATTTCACTATGTACTTTCTGCATAAGTGGCTCAACGCCTGATAAAGAGGCCTCTGCATCATATTTATAAAAAAAAAAAAAAAAAAATAGAAGGTCATCCACCGAGTCAACTTATTAAGGCAAAACAAATACTTAATGTCAGCTAAACAACATCATAAAGCTCTAAACACATGCAAACCAATAGCAAGATAATCATTTCTTTCAGCCAAACTCGTTTACATGAAAAGTCGTTCCCAATATGCCAAACAGAAAATTTGATCAAATAATTCCTAATTCCGAGTTATTCAAAATTAAGCATTTTACTCATTCGGTGCCCTCTGTTATAGCTTTATCCTTAAACAGCCACTATAGCATGTTGTTTCATAAGTACTACCTCAACAACCTATGCTTAAATTCTAAAGGATGTATCAGATCACTCAACAGGAAAAGTAGAATTCATGAGGGAAATAGATGACACCGGTGTCAAGAAGACCAATCATTCAAGAGAAGGATAAAAATATAGAAATTCTTTACATTCATCTGGAAGCTAAGTTTTCCGAAGTTTAATAAGAATTTTATGCAAAATTTCTAAGGTATGATTGAAATGCAATTTCTAACATGCTCTTCTGTCTTGAAGCCAAAATTTGAAGGTCCTAAGAAAAAGTTAGCCTCTTTTATGTTTTTTTGTCTATTTTAGGATAAAGTAGCCAAATATTTGAAAGATCATCAACTAGCTCAATGAATTTCCAGCAGACTAATATAATATAACACTACAACTTGTACAGACTGATGGAAGTAGAGATCAAAGCATTTATACTATTGCCAAGGCCCAAGCTAATACCAAGAAAGCATAGACTCATCTTACACTTTCATTAATAAGATCAGAAACTTTGTTTACTCAAAGTATATGACAGGCCAAGAGAGAAAGTGGTTAAATTCCTACCCAGTTTCACCGAGATAGCACTGAATAACTAACAATTTCTTTAAAAAAATAGCAAGCAAAAGCACTACCTTCCCCATATACACTCACATCACCTCCAAAACCTGAGGAGTTCATTTTAACAATCAGTTCACTAACATCAACTGTAACTTTGGCTCGTTATGGCATCTCACAGCAAAACAAAAACTGAACAGCCAGTCGAAACTCCAGGTTCTAGTTTCTCCCATGTTTAAATTACAAATGATTGTGTAAACCAACTGTCATAAATTATTCATATAAGCATTAGAAACATATAGTTGAATGTTATGAGACTAATGGAGTTCGCTTAAAAAACTTAGGCACTTGGATCACAATTGAGGACAAAATGTTTAAACAGTTTCAAACAGATTGCATAATCTACCCTCCTGATGCAATTGCAGTGCATAATAAATGATCACTATGAGTCAGACTCCATAGAATTTGATCAATCCCCTTTTCTGTCGTTAAGGCGGAGAACTGAACCAAGAATTCTCTTTCTTCATCACCAATCGAATCACTGTTTGCGACCCGGGATTCTATTTTATCATCAATCCAACCCCCGTTCACGTTTTTTCTTTTTCTTATCAATGAATAAATYTCTTTACTTGTATGATTAGATGTCTCGTATTTCTCGAAAAAGTGATTTGATTGATGGGATTTGGTATGAGATCAACAATATTGATGAGATTGATATTCAAATGTTTCTTCTTAGAGCATATTGATTTGACCCCATAAGCGAGACCAAAGAATTCCCAGAATCATGACTAAGTAATGGATAAACCCATTGCTACAACTGAATATTACAATGAGCAATCAAAATCTAATTCATGCTAGGCTGCTAAAGCTCAACCACAACATGATCCCAAGTTTTATCAAATTGAAAATGTACAATCACAATGCTAAATATTTAGAAGCCAAGTTCTGCACTAGGTTTTGTCAGGTAGAATTCCAGTCCCGGATCTGGTTGCCCGGCAAAATAGCAGGAAAAATGCTACTGGATACTTTAAAGCAGCCACATTTACAATTAAAAATCCCATCTTGTTTCCAGTTACATCCTTTACTTCCCTTTCATCTGTTTCTAAGTCAATTACGTAATCAAAATACATCGATTTTTCAGGTTTGATTAGAACACTCTGTCTGAAAAAAAAATACTTAGAATCAAATATCACGCAAATTCGAACGGTCATCATCCGTTCCAATACAAAATAACTGCCAAATTAACAACAAATATATCTGTCGAGACCTGTGGGGAACATTTGGTTAATGTAATCCAAAGCGCTCTGCTTGTCCATTACTTCCATGATTGCAAGTTCGTCCTCTAATTCTCAGTCGAATCTGAAACAATTACCAAGTAAATTAAACTACAGAAGAACAAAAGAAATCGGGAAAGAAAAGAGAGAGAAATTACACACAAAAAAAGAACCTTAAATATTCCTCGATTTAAATCTAAGACCTGAACCAAGAATAAGCACCGGAGTCAGAAGTATGAATGTATAAAACTAGTAAAAGAATGAGTTGTTATATGTTCTTTACTTTTAGATCCAAAAGTTTCAAAGAAGTCGACTCCTAGGCGTTTCCAATTTCCATATTTTCCACAAACCTCTTTATATTTATGAAAATAACCCTATTAGGTTTGGACTATTGGACCATTTTTTTTTCCCCCTTTTTCTTCTCATAAAGGCAACGCGCCTAATTTCTTTATGGAATATTTTTTTAAAATTTTTTCAATTAGGTCTATGATATATTTTAATAGATTTTATTAAACATCGCAATTATTAATTATTAAAATCATCAAAATTTAATTTTTAAATTTTTGTAAATTTTCATACAAAAGGAAGCGAGAGTCTATCAAAATTTATTAAAATATGATAAGAATATTACGAAAAGAAATCAAGCATATTGCCCTTAGCACTTCCATTTCTTCTTTTTTGTGAATGGTAGCGTCTACAAAATTTTAGAATTAGTTATGGTGAAATAACTATAACTAATTTTAGTGAAATATTCATTTTAAATAAACAAAATTTCTTTTATGAAAACTAGAGATGGCATTATTATAGCTTTTTATCATGCCTGTAAATTATCGAGTTGACGAAATAATTAATGAATTATTTGTTAATTTTTTTATTTTCTTAATATCAAACAACATCAAAAGGTTTTGATATAGCCTCTATAATTGATTTTAATTTTATAAGTAAATTTTTATAGCTAGTACCCACCAAACTACCATTTCTAACAAACACACACAAAAAAATGAAAGTAAAATATACATAACTTTGAAAAAGAAAAGCTTGATCATTAGATGTCAATGTCGATTACTCATTTTGATTGCTTTTCTCAATATATTTATTGGAGAGAAGATAGCCCTTTTGCGTCGAAAATTATTGAAGAATACACAAGACTTGAAARCCAAAAGCTAAAGATGGCCTGTAATAATCATAAACAGTCACCGGTTATAGTTTTTGAAAGACCTATACTATTGTACATAAGGAAGAACCACATTTTGCTCAGCTAGTTCTCTTAATCTACACAGTTCAGGCAAAATGACCTTTCCAAGATCTGGTCTATCTTTCCTCCTCAATTCTGCACATTGGAGACTAAGTTTTGCCAAGCTTAATGTTTCTTCAACAGGCCAATCTGGTACATGAGGATCGAGTATCTCTGTAAATGTATCATTCTCAATAGATCTTGCAACATGGTGAGTTAAACCCATTGCTGGTTTGGCTGTTATCACTTGTAGAAATATGACTCCCAGAGAATAAACATCAGATTTAACTCCCAACATTCCTGTTTGTTGGTATTCTGGATCAATGTAGCAAAAAGTTCCAGCTGCTGATGTCATTCGATATTGTGTTACATCATCAGATACAGAAGGAGGAACAAGTCTGGCCAATCCAACATCACTGATTTTGCTCACAAAATTTTGATCAAGTAAAATGTTTCCTGGCTTTAGGTCACGATGCACTATTGGTTCTGGCTTGGTTCGATGAAGAAAAAGTAGACCTGTGCCTATTTCTGCTAGGATTCGAAACCTTAGTTGCCAAGACAGAGGAGGAGTATTACCTCGTCTAAAAAGACGATCTTCCAAACTACCATTAGCTAAGTATTCGTAGACCAAACAACCATATTCTGGACAGGCTCCAAGTAGTAGTACCATATTCGGATGTCGCATGCAACTTAGCACTCCAACCTATTATTTACACAAGTAGAAAGAAAATGGAAAAACCATATGTAAAAGAATATGAAAAGTGAAATATTATCGAAGTCTTGTTTGTTTTACCTCTTGATGAAATTGTGACCTTCCTTGGGCTGCATCTGGACGTAAGACTTTAACTGCCACTGTAGTATGATCAAGAGAACACTTAAAAACAGGACCATATCCCCCTTCCCCAATTTTATTTATCTCATCAAAAAATTCTGTGGCTTCTTCAATTTCTTCAATAGTGTACCTTCTATATCTAAAATCATAATTATCTAATTTCTTATAATTTTCGTCTTTCTCTTCTACGGCTTGCTTTTCAGCACTCAATCGCCTTTGTGAGTCTAGATTTGCAATTCTGTGTGATGGGTCAATTTCATCAATAGATGCTCCGCTTTTCACTGTTTCATTTTCTAGTGCTTCATCTCCATTAGTCTCTTGTAGTCTTCTTTCTTCATCCACCCGCCAACGTTGCAGCTCTGTTGCCTGTGTCACATGTGAATTTAAGAATTCTCTTAAAGTCTACTATTCAGTATCTAGAAAAGCTAAGTTTAGGAGTTCACCTTTTGTTTTACTGTAATTGCTTCTTTACAAGCGGTGCTATATAAATCCATGGTTTTCAACAACTGTACTTTTAATCTTCTCATTTCAGCTTCTACATCATCCTGTGCAAATTTCAAATAAAGTACCGATTATCCTTTTGAAATTCATCTAGTGGTAATTGGATTTTAAAAGGCTAATACATCATAACTTTTGATGAAACAAGAAAGCTTACACTTTCAATGGATGATGATGAGAATTGGTCCAGCATAAAGCTATACTCACTTCCTTTAGACCCCAACCGTTCCGACCCAAAGCTACTGTCTGAGCTGGTTGATACTCGTGATGTTCGACAAGAGTCAATATTACTTTCACCAAGCATTGCAGATATTCGATCACCACTTGGTCTATTAGAGCCTATGAACGATATGTCGAGTATTCTATCACCACTTGGTCTATTAGAGCTAACAAATGATATGTCAGATTCTGATTCAGACAATTCTCCGACTGCCTTCCCAGGTAAACCTATTCCCGTAGAAAATGGTGACCTGATTCACAATGTTTAGTTTATTCTACTTTGCTGAAGTAGAAAATACTCATTGATCGATATCAACTTTAAAACTTAAAATATATGTATTTATACTATATTCAAACATACCTACTTAAGTCAAAGTCATCACGTGTGCTATGATTCCTCCGAGGTGTTCTTTCAGCGTCTGCTCCAAATTTATTTATGATGTTAAAGCAAAGAGAAAACATAGTCAAATATACATTTTGTTAAGGAAATACAAATTACCTCTTATACTAAAAGAAGATTTTGGCTGTGGCTGGACATTGTTGTTAACTTGACCTTGGACTTGAGAGATTTGGTCATGGAGCGGAGAAGTGAACGGAGCGTGGCGGGATGCATTTCGCACAGATGATAGCTTTGTCTTTGATATCACATACACTGTGCAAAAGTCTGGTGCTGACTTTAATACAGCAGTAGGAACATCCATACTTTTTAGTCTCCTGATAAAGCCATGATGCGATGCACCAAGAACTAAATTATCAATTGCAGCATGGGTAGCATATTCTGCTATTGCTTTTGCTACAGATGAGTCTTCAAGCACAACATCAAAGCATTGTATCTGTTACAAAATCAAAGGAACTTGCATGATGAAGATACATATATACATACAGAATCAAAATAGTTTTCAAATG
This sequence comes from Rhazya stricta, assembly GCA_001752375.1. Classification (NCBI taxonomy): domain Eukaryota; kingdom Viridiplantae; phylum Streptophyta; class Magnoliopsida; order Gentianales; family Apocynaceae; genus Rhazya; species Rhazya stricta. Next base: position 2,318,787 of record MEJB01000018.1, read on the forward strand.
ATCAGAAAGGAAAAAGAAAAAGTATGAGATTTGTGAGCAAGAACCTCATTCCAGAACGTACATCTTTTCGTGAACAAAAGCAATGGAATGTAAGAAATAGTTCTCTTGTTTGCTTCTGAAGTTGTTGCCTAAGGGCAGCAGCTCCTGCAGCATCATTACTAGCAGCTGCAACTGCATATAAGTAACATGGAATTGAGCTTCAAGTTGATCAACTCATCTCATACTAATCAAATATATACTTATCCCCATATATAAACTTTAATTCTACAATCTATACCACTTAATGAACAAATATATGGCTCTCGTAGAGATTACCCTGCAATAAACCAATCATATCGGTTTTTCTATTATTACTAATTTAGCTCGTATTTAAGTGATCAATGGCATATGCACATTTGAGCATGAAAGGCGCTAACTTCCTCTACTGAATAAGAAGAAATAAATCATTATACCTTCAAAACGAAATTATGCCCTAAATCTAATTTGGTTATAAGAACATTCATCAAATGCAGGATTGATCATATTTCAGAGACGGCAATAATACAAAGTAACTATAATCATAATAAATATTAACTCCGGAATCACTTAAAACGATTGWAATAGCTATGAAGAAGAGAGGAAATCATGGAATGCCGATAAAACTCCCGATTAATCTTTTTCTGTGCGGAAAACGGAAGAGAAGAAGAAAGAAAATACCTGAAGAAGGAGATAACTTGCTTGCAACATGGATGAGTATGACGGTTTGGCCTTTAACAAGCAAATTATCAACTGCCCATCTTAAGGCATATTGACTCCCTTTATCTTTGTCTATAGCAACTGCAGCCAATCCATTTCCTCCTAGTCTCTTTCCCAAAGCACTTCCCTTTGAATTTGATGCCCACATTCTGGGTATCTGTTTTTCCCTTTATGGTTTCTCTCTATTTTAGCAATATGTATTTGACATTCTGCTTTTCATTTTTTCTTTGTTTGTTCTTCTCTCTTCCGCTGAAATCTCATTCCGTTTCTTTCATAATTTGTTTTCAACCATTCTAACAAAATGCGGAGGATATTATTGATGCTACTATAGCGGATGAAGTGCCACGACTCGCTTACCACAAGTCAATTAGTCCTTGTAATAAAATACTGGCTACGATACACTATATATAAATATCCTTTCTCTCGTAACAAACTTTTATAAATTCGTCAAAATTGATCCTCAAACTATTAGAATAAGATCTTGTTAGATATTACACGTTTTAAAATTTTTTGACATTTCTAAACATCCTTTCAAACAGAACTCTGAAGAACGTTATGCATTTAGTAATTACRTTACATAAAAAATTATCGTATTTATTAAATATGTTCAATTCATAAATCAAAATTTCATATCGTCTCTTTCTCTGCCCTTATTCCCATCACTCAACAATATGTACTTATCCCGAGAACGCAGATTCACTAGTCCTCACCTCAAACGACCATAACCTCTCTCTCTCTCTCTCTCTCTCTCTCTTTCTTTAGCCCTTGCTTAGCTCAGCCGAACATATTAGGCATATCACTTTTTCTGGTTCACAAAAGCTAAAGGTATTGGGAGAGCATATGCAGTTGTGTTTTTCATTTTCCTTTTCTGCTTCTAGAGGAAAACCCATTTTCCCTCACTATGATCCTCAGTTGTCGATCTCGGCATAAGAATTCTTCAAGTTGTAGGGGTGTTCAAGAAAAGTACATAATTTTTGTGCTTCTAGTTGAAGTTTTTCCTGACCCTAAAGCTGACGAATGTAGACTGGGGTTGGTCACTTTCTTGAAGATAGAAATGAGAATAGAGAAAGGGACAAGAGGCAAGGTTGTCAGGAAGGGAGGAATGCATTGTGCGTTTGTAAATATTTTCTAAATGGATGTGAGGATCAAATGCATTTAGCAAATGTTATAGTTTTTTCTTTAAATGCATTTGTTAAATGCATTCCGTCCATTTGTGCTACACTTTTAATAGTTTCGTCTATTTTTAAGTTATTTTTTAAAGGACGTTCAATTTGGATAAAACTTTCATGTTCTAATATATTTTGACACAAATATTTAAGTATTCGCAATTTAAATTAAATAATGCAATATTAAATTATAAAGGATAAATTTTTCTTTTTTTTGAAATATTATATTAAAAAGAAAGTAAAGTTTCATTAAATGAATTCTTTCACTTATTCTCATCGTAGAGGATTGTGAATGTTAATTATGAGTATGGATCATGTTTTGCCAGCTGATTTTGGCAAATTTCAAGCTCGATCCGATTAGAAAGAGGTTGTTTGGTTCATCCTTACCTTAGCCCAAATAAATAGGATTGACAAGTATTAATTATGAAATAGTCATCACATCTTTTTACTTAGTCTTTATAATAAAACACAAATAATGAAAAAAATAAAATTTATTCTATAATTTTTTTAAATAATAAAGCTAATTTCGTAAAATTCGTTTTCTTCTCTTGCACATCTAACATCCTCAGCCTCCTCCAAATACTATCCCCTTCATTTACAAGCTATTTTAGATTTTTCATTAATAGTTTTAACTAGAATATGCTTTTATAAATGAATACAATATTTAAAATGATCATAACAAGATATTTTAAGTATAATTGAAATTAATATTGGGACGAAATTTATTAATTTTGTGTCTAATGAAAACCTTGACTTGTGGTAAGCGAGTTCCGATACTTCCTTCGTTATATTAGAATCTATCATATCCTTCATAAAATGCTCATTAGAACGGATGATTGAAAACAAATAATGAAAGAAACTGAATGAGATTTCAACAGAAGAAAACAAATATGTGTGATCATATATATGTATATGTTTCTTCATTATGCAACCTTATTCAAGTTCTTTATATTTAGTAATAGATACAATGATTTGATTTTGTGCTTGAAGACTCATCCATAGCAAAAGCACAGTTTGCACCCATGCTGCAATTGGTAATTTAGTCTTGGTTTCATTGCATCATGGCTTTTATTAAGTAAGATGTGTTTATAATTTTTGTATATAGTCTTCACTTTTCCTGTTTTTGCAATAATAAGTTCTTATTTTTCAAAAATTACAAATAATGTCAAACAATACGAACGGTTAAGGTCTATTTTATATATTAGGAGTTAAGATACACACTCTTCGTATTTTGATTGATGTATTAAAGAATATACGGCAAGAAATGTATTAAAAGATTTATTATAAATTAATTTCTTTAAATAATGAATAATAGATTTTAAGAGAATCCTTGATTCACATATGACAATGGTAATAGAGCGTCAAAGAATATTACAAGGAGAGAAAGCACTAAAAAATGAACCATGCAAAGCGAAGCGTCTATTGAGGAAAGTGAGGCGACACAGAGAATTGCAAATTTAGAATTAGAACCATGATTGTGTGCTAAAGAGCAAACCATACAAGAGGAAGACGAAGAGCATAAGAGGTAAGGGTTGTAGTTAAATTGGATTTTTGTTTAAAAATAAGGAAATATTTCTAAGTAGATAAAGGTGAAAAAATAAAAATTTTAAAATTTGAATTTATTTATTCATTTGGTATTGAAGTTTTGAAATATGGATTTGTGACTGATGAAGTAAAAAAGAAGTTGCAATTAAATTCTAAAAATAAATTCAAGCCTTGCCTTAATCGATCAAGGCTTGAAATTAAACAAAAAATGTAATTGATTAAGAGAGAGAAAAAAAAAAAAAAGTTGAAGTGAATTCACCATACTAAACATTGATTCCAAATATTAAGTATTTGAATATTAGCTCGATTAAGTTAAGCTTGAGTCAGTAATTTAAATTTATTGGGACTAATTTGAATTTAAATAGTAACTTTTTAATCGAATCGAGCACAAGTTTTATCGAAATAATTTTTATTAATTAATTCATAAAATATATTAAAAATAATCTCATTTTAATCGAATCGAGCTCTAGTATTACCAAAATCAGCTGGCAAAATGTGTTCACACTCATAATTAACATTCGCAACCCTCGATGTGAGAATAAATTGGGCAAGAACACTTCTCGTGACACTTCTTATTGCAGCGAAGGTAATTTCTGTGTGCTTCGTTGGGTTCTTAGGATTTGCAGAGTTAGAGATTTCTTTTATATTCAAAAGAGATGCATCTATGGCCATCGATGAGATTAAGGGACTCTTTCAAAATTGGATACTTGAAGAAACTCGAATGGAACCTCCACAGAATGAATTCTGAGAAAAAGCAGCAGCAAGATTCCGAGAGTAGCAGTACTGATAATAATCAGCAGAGGCTTTTGAGTGATAATAGCAATAGCCAGACAAAAAACACGTCAAAGGGTGGAAAGTTCCCTGGGATCTGTAAAGAGTTGCTCTTGATCGTCTCTTGCTGCTATTGTTGCTTCTGCTGTGGAGGTAATCCTTTTCTCTTAATTTTTGTGTTTGATTTTTTAAATTTGAAAATTTTATTTTAGTAGCTGTTGAACATGAATTAGGGTTTAGTCACGTGCAAGGATTATCTGGAAGAATAAGGATGGTTTCAGTCAGGACAAGGAGATCTTGTCCAATTGGGAAATAGATAGAAAGCCTAAATTTAGGTTTGACAAGAAGAAATTGTTGGTGAATTTTACATCTGTACTCCTCATGTGCGGGTGCCACAGTCTTTGTGATGGAACAATTCTTTTCGGGAATGGATTTTGAGTACTATAATTACAAAAAGCACATGTTACTGCAGATGAATTTGCCCTTATTGCTGAAATAATTACATGTAGTAATCTGAGTTGTGAGCACTATGGATCATCTCATTTCTCATTTTTACCTTAAACTATGTGAACATGGCAACTGAAATAGATAAGGCTTCTTTAGTGAGTATGAAGTTTTGGCTGAAGCTTTGTGCATAATCACCTTAGAAGTTAGAAACTTGGTATGACAAACACAAAGCAATTCAGGTTATTGCATTCCACTCAAAAATTCAATACATAAAATTGCAAGGCAAAGTTAGTAAAACTGCTCCTATGGCTTGTGATTGCATCGGGGACTTGGTAAACGGAAAGAGATGATGAAGATGGAATTATAGGGAGGAAAAAGAGACGGCCTATAAGTTAACAACTCTTTTTTTTTTTTTTTTTTTTCCACTTTGGGTTGGTGTAGGAAGCGCTGGTGTTAGGTGCGCTGGTGTTAGAGCACCTAACACACGCATTTTAAGAACAGGAACATCCCAAAAAGTTTTCTCGCCTGACCAAAAAAACCACCACATGAACAGGAACTAATGAAATTTATGAAGCAAGTTTACTCTTTTCTTTTTTGACCTTTCTTCGCTCAAGTGAATAATCCATCCCACTAGGACAACAGTTACATGCTCTATGTCAATCTAGTGAAAATGTATTTCAGACATGGAATTGGTAAATCCTCCTGCCTTTCTCATACTACTCTTTCCCTTGCTGGTTGATCGCATGCAGTATCCTGCAATCAATTATGTCTTTGCATCAGATGGCTGTGGAATCTATTACTCAATGTATTTCGGGCATTTTCCTTTATTTAATTTGTATCTGTTGTGCTGCAGACGTCTTTCACTACTTGTTGTCCCATTGCATCTGACAAAAATCAAGTCATGTTTCCTGTCCCCTAATGATCGTTTTGTTCTCTCTCAGCATGTACTGGAGATGAAGAAAACTGAAATGCTTGTTAGAGAAAACTGGATCAACTGTACAAAGAAGATTGTAGGATTTGATAGACAGAATACTAGATCACATAGCTTCTTAGCTGGAATCACAGATTTGAACTCAGTTGTTCACCATCCAATTTTCTGATGGTAAAAGATATTGTTTCTTATTGTTGGATTAGATCCTTGGATTACTCAATTCCTGTTATTGAGTTTTGTTTCTTTCTCAGTTCAACACAATGATATAGAGTTCCAAAATTATGTTCTGATCATATTCTTGAGTTTGTCTGCCATAAAATTAGAGAAGCAGAACCTGCCTTGTATCTTTGCATCTGCAATTTTCTCACCTGCACATTGATGCCACTTGTGAAAACATTCAGATAGACTGAATCTTTATGGCTAGATAGTAAAGTGAACACCTACTATATTGGAGTTTGACACAGTAGGATAAAATGAAGGCAATATGCAGTTTATTGCTCTGAAAGTACTTTGAGGCATACTAGAAGGTTACTGCTGTTATAGTTTACAATTGGATTGACAATCCTCGGAAGCCTGTGGATGTGGGTTCTGGGCCGTGCAACTTATCAGACCAAATTGCATTGTAATCCGTGAATGTGGGTGCACAAATGTGGCGTGGATCAATCAATATTCAGAAACATGGGTGCACAAATGTGGCGTGGATCAATCAATATTCAGAAACATCATCGTCCTCTTAACAGAGATTGCTTTTCCTATGCCCTGGTGCGAAGGAAGGCTCCAGACCAAACGTATATGAGGTGAATGTAGACGCTGCATGGAAAGAAAGATGGTGTGTGCGGTATTGGTGCTATTGCAAGTCACCAGAATGGCTACATAGCTGGTGCAAAGGCTGGAAAGGTTGAAAGAATAAGGGGCGCCAAACACACGGAGCTCATGGGTATTCTGCATGGAATGCGTCTCCTGAAGATCTGCACATCCCGACGTTCTCCCTTGAATCTGACTGCTTGCTAGCAGTTTAGAAGGTTAACGGCAGAGAAGCCGGATTTGTCTTCCCTGGGGAACTTGGTGCACTGCATTTTACGGAGAGACTCGTTTCTCTGGCCGCTGTGGCTCTGAGTTCACTTCTCAACTAACTAGCAAATAAGCCGCCCCATCTTCTTGCGAAGAAAGGGTGTAGCATGGCGTCCTCAGGCGGATATGCCTAATAAACGAAAACTCATTTAAAAAAAAAAAGAATAAAAACATAAATGGTATTTCTTATCAGTTCAGTACAACATGGGTGACTACATAAACAAACAAACAAACAAACAAATAGGAGGTTGTTTGGTTGCTTCGTCCTCTTTTGAGGCTTTTAATGTGGATGCTGACCGGTTAGCCAACAACTCAACTCAATGGTTAAATGCTGGGCTGCTGCAGTTCAAGAAGGTTATAGATAGAAATGGTCTCGAGGGTAAAAATGTAAAAGCATAAAAAAGGAAATACCTATAAATGTGTGCTTCTGCAATCTTTTCATGTGCTAACTACTGTCCACTTTTCTTCAGGGGAAAAAAAAAAAAAAAACTCTGTTCACTTTAATGTAAAGATTAATAGAGTATTTTATCACTTTACTCTTAATAAATATTTTAGTATCATGGCATGGTAGTGTTAGTGAGTGGGAATTGGAAGTTTAAGGGCTACAAAAAAAAAAATATTGTATAGAAATTAATATATCATTAATAAGTGAATTTAATAAGCATCTTAAGTTGATTTTTTTAACATTTTAGCTTTTTTTGGCTAAGATAGAAAAATTAAAAACTAATTGAAAATGTTTCAAAATTTATTTTTATGTTTAATATATTATTTTTTATAAATTAATAATAGTAGAATATACAAATTTTATTAATTTCAATATGTATTAATTAATTAATTTATTGTGTGTATTTACTAAAATTAGATCAACCAACTGGTATTTGTATTAATAAAGGTTTGTTCAAAGCAACATCATGAATCTTCAAAAAGCAATATTAGATCGCAGATGTTTTAAAAAATTACATCTAATATAAGTAATTTTTTCTATCACATTTTCTAACAAAATTATATTTTAAATATCTCTCGAAAAACTTCATTTATACTAAAAAAGTGTCATTAACTAAAATTTTATTTTATTTTATGAAAATATAGATAATAAAAGAAAAATAAGAGCGTAAATAATATAAATAAATTCTTATCTGCTTGATTTGTCTTAAATCTAAGTAAATAAATTGATAAAATCATTTTATTTATCATTCGAAGGTAAAAAGAAAAGATCTAGTAGTACAAAATGATCGATATCCACATTTATTTTATTAAATATATCCAATGCATCAAAATTTTAACAATATTATCTATATGAATGAATACAATGAATTAGATTAATCATGCTATGTATATAAATAATAAGGAAGTTTTTTATTTTAGGAAAAAAATATTAATCTAAAAAAA
>MEJB01000018.1:2326866-2553068 GCA_001752375.1 Rhazya stricta
TGAACTATGTGATATGAAGAGCCCATAGAAGGTTTGATGGCAAATGCATCTTGCAATAGGATCCAGCACATTGGATAATCTTCTTCGGAATCGTCAGATACAGCTTCAACTACCAACGCTCACCGTTGATAATTGATGAATCCGATGCACTCACGGCGTTAAATCCCATCTTCCCGCAGTCACCCCCTCCGCTAGTTTCTTACTAACTTTGCTGCTGCCTCTCTTGGTGGCTCATTTTACAACGAGACCGATCAGTGAACATAATGGTGCACCCGGTGGCGGAGGCCAATGAGAAGAGCCCGTTTGGTGCACTGAGTCCGGAAGAATTCTACGCTCATCACTCGGTAAGCCACGGCTCCGAGTTCATCACCAACCCTCGAGGGCTTAAGCTCTTCACTCAGTGGTGGACACCACTTCCTGAGACTAAGCCCATCGTCGGAGTGGTCTGTGTCGTCCATGGCTTCACCGGCGAGTCCAGCTGGTTCGTGCAGCTTACTGCTGTCCACATCGCAAAACACGGCTTTGCCGTTTGCGCAATTGACCACCAGGGCCATGGCTTTTCCGAGGGCCTTCAGGCTCATATCCCCGACATCAATCCCGTGGTGGATGACTGCATATCATTCTTTGATTCCTTCCGTGAATGCCAAGCGCCGCCTAATCTTCCTTCCTTTATCTACGCTGAATCTCTAGGCGGCGCTATCGCCTTGTTGATCACCCTCCGGAAGGACTTGAAAAGGCCGTTCGACGGCGTAGTACTGAATGGAGCTATGTGTGGCGTGAGCGACAAGTTCAAGCCTCCTTGGCCATTGGAGCATTTCCTTTCCTTAGTTGCTGCGCTGCTACCCACTTGGCAAGTAGTTCCCACTCGCGGACGGTTGCCTGAGGTCTCATTCAAGGTCAGACTAATTTTGGAATTTCCTAAGACTCGATTTAATTCAAAAACAAAATCTCAAAATCTTTCCATAATTTCCATGTCATAATTACCTCCACTTTTTAACAAAATATCCAATTATTTGACAAATGATTGGGATTCTGAATACAGGTAGAGTGGAAAAGGAAGCTTGCCATAGCAAGCCCAAGAAGGCCCTTAGCCAGGCCAAGAGCAGCAACGGCGCTGGAGCTGCTGCGGGTTTGCAGGGAAGTTCAAGAGAGGTTTGCTGAAGTTACGGTGCCGTTTCTTATAGTGCACGGTGGTGATGACATAGTTTGCGACTCGGCCTGTGTGGAGGAACTGTACAAACTCGCCGCCTGTAAGGATAAGACGCTGAAGATATACCCTGGCTTTTGGCATCAGCTTGTTGGTGAGTCTGATGAAGATGTGGAGCGCGTGTTTGGGGATGTTGTCGAGTGGTTGCAGACTAGAGCTGTGCCCGGTGACCAGTTGGAAAGGAAAGCCGCCATAGATGGTGGCGCGTAGCTAAAGGGAACGATTCAGGCCATTATTATTTATCAATAAAGATATTGGCATATTGGGGAAATTTTTTATGTAATACATGAATTAAATCACGTCTGCGAAAATTACCCCAAATCTCTTTCTACTACATTCCAGGTGCACAATTGCTATATTCCTGATTACAACACCAATAATTCATTTTATTCAAAAAAATAAATCATAATTTTATGGGACTATGCTTGGCGTAAAAAGACAAAAAAATATCCAAAATTTTACTTTCGTGTCATGATAATAGGGAATATTTTTTGTCATGTTATTTTTTTATTTTTATTTTTTAATAGCATTGAGCCATAAAAATTGTATCAATGCTGATTTAAGTAGACTTTATAAAACACTTGCCATGGATATGGTGTACGAAGGTTTCGTGCTCTGATTAATATTAGAAAACATATAACAAAGAATATTATAAAAAATGTCTTAAAAAATCTTAACTCAAAATGTCTCAAATTAGATCATAGATTCACAAATTAATATAAAATAATTCTGCTAAACTCTTTTTAGATATATACCTATGTACTATTACTTATTAAAAAAGAGTTTGAGCTTGTAACATTGGAATGTTCATTAAGCATCCTACAAGGGAGTCTCTTGTCTCCCCAAAACCCTTCCAGGTCCAACTACCCAAGCGAATTCGGGCTGGAGGCAAGAATAATTCCCTCAGTGAGCCCTTCCAAAGACTTGAAGAGCCAGGGCGATGGCCGCTAATCGATATTCCCCCTCGGTAAAGCACCATATATATTTCACCACAAGGAGCTTACTCCAAAGAGTTTTCAGCATTCTCCAATCCAACTTGGCTAGGCTACGAGGTTGAGTTCATGAACTCTCCTGGTTCAGAGCCCTCTTGGAGCTTTTGGTTGACAAATACTCTTCCAATCAAACTGTATGAAACCTCTTCCTTTAATTTACCAAGATGGATTCATATATGAGTTCAATCTAAATACACCAATTTGTTAATCTCAAGAAATCATTATCATTAGTAGAAGCCTCTGACTTTCTTACTAAGTTCATGTAATAGAATAAATTGTTGATCTATTCAAAAAAAAAAAAGAAAAAATTAAAATGGCTGAATGAATCAAGCCATTCATTTCGTTTGCTTTCCATGATAAGTGGATTATTAGAGCAGTTGAACAGGTCTATTCTTGATTCATCCAATGTTTTCGGAGACGAGAAAATGCAGAATTCGATTCATTCCTCTCTCTTGCACGTTCTAAATTTCGGATTTCCAATGTCCCATCTCAGAGTTTTCTAATCTTCTCTGATACATTTATATTGTTGTGATCGAAGTGGTAGTTCTGAACTGCATAAAGTTGAGTTCTTTATCTTTTTTTTTTTTTTTTGGAAATATCAAGAAATGGATGATTTGTTTGGGCAAATAGATTACGGATCAAAGTCGGATGCGATAGTGATGAGGCTTTTGAGATCCGCCATGGATAAAGCACATGAAAATGTGCAGTCCATGAATGGCCCTATGGAGTTCTTGCATGAGCGGTCGAAATTTTACGAATTGGCAGCGATCCTGGTGGAGGGTGGTCTCCACATTGTCCAAGAAGAGGCAGAAATTCACGAAACCAGCCGGGAAAAGATCCTATCTGACTTGATAGAAATTAAAGACTGGCTCCAGGGGCGAAATGAAGAAATGAGGCATTTGATCATCGAGAAAGATAAGGAATTACTGGAGAGGATAGAGAATGAGTTAAAACTTAGGCAAACAGTGGAATTGAATGAAAGAGAGTTAGGTTCTTTGAGGGAGAAAGAAAAGCTTGAAAGAACTAAGAGTGATGAACTCCAGGATTTTCTTCAAAGCAGTCGGGAAATTAATGATGAAGCCAAAGGAGGCGATATATGTGCACTCAAGAATTCTGTGGATCAACAGGTCTGGAACATTAAGCAGAAATTGGTGGACGAGACAAAAGGTTTTAAAAGTAAGATGAGGAAAACAATTTCCAATGTTTCTGACAGCGAACTTTATTCGAAACTCAGTGCATTGTCTGCGGAAGATGATCATCTACAGTGGGTTGATCATTTTTCTGGAGCTAAATCCCTCTGCAGGACGTTAAATCCTGGAAACTGTAATATAATGCTGCGGCAGATGAGCTCTGACATTGACATTTTGAAAGGAACTTTTGATATTGCCTTCGGGAGAATGCAGAATGTAGAGGTGCTTCCTTTAGAGAAGCGTTGGAGGCTGATAATTGAGAGAGATACTATTCTGGTTTCAATCAAGGGCTTCATAAAGGATGTGCAAAAGATTTTTGCTGTAGAATTTAAGGAGAGAAATCACTACATGCCTAGTGGCTTCTGTAGGGACAAATGGACAGAATTGATTGATGATATGACCGCATTGGCTGAGGAACTGAAGGCTTTAAGCAGTCGAAATAAGGTAGAAGAGAGACATGAGTATCCAAGTCCGTCACCACCAGATATGAGAAGAACAGTTAGTGAGCCTTTACCACAAGTTCCTTTCAAGCCACCTGCGGATGAACCAGAAGTCAGTCAAAACCACTTTGTCGCTAAGATGATAAAAAACCACGAATCTATCATACAGAAACACTGTAAAGACAGGAGTTGGCTTAGGAAAGAGATGCTTCGTACAGACGACTCTTTGTCTGTGAAGATAGATAAGGAACCTGATGAAGTAGAGAGCAGAATACATAGTACCATCAGAAGATTGGACAATATCATTGAGTGGAATGATGATCTTGGAGATGAAAAAGGTCTTTCTGATGCAGTAAATTCTCAAAGGACCAGTATAGAAAATTCTAGAATGGCAGGTAATGCCAGTGATGAAATAAGCCAACTGAAAGAAGATAGAGATTGTCTGAATTTACAGATTCTGTTGATGGAAGAAATCTAYTTGCTGCTTTTTGAAGGTTTTATGAAGAACCTGAAGGTTGAGCTGTGTAATTACAGCGGTAAGATTTCCTTTCTAGATGATTCTAAATGTTTGTCATTGAAATATTTTATAGATGATCACAATCATCCAAACAGGAAAGCAGGTGAACTTGAAGAACTAACTTCATCTGAAGTACTGCTGCAACACTTGGATTACACTTTAAGGGAGGATGTGTCCGCTGTCTATATGCAAGAAACTGTGAAAGAGTGGAACAAGTGTACCGAATGCAAGGCTGAAGAATGCCTTCTTCAGGAAGAGATTTACAAACTTGTTCTCAGTGAGTCAGTGGAGAGTATTAAAAGTAGTGGGAATTTGTTGATAAGTCAAGTAGAGATGGAGGGTTCTGAAATATTTTCAGATACTGTTGAAAGCCTATTAAAGGAAGATGTTTATATGGTGTACTTCAAAGAAATGTGCAATGCATGGAAAGCAGAAAGAGATGATTATGACATCGAGATGATTATCATAGAGGATATATATCAGTTTCTCATGGTTGATGTGGTGAAACAAGCTGATTTCATCACTTCAGAATCTGAAATATTAGACCAGAATTTTTCAAAAGATTTTACTTCTGTTAGGGAGTTGGACATTCACGGAGACGAAAGTTTGACTGGAAAGCTTGACAATTTGCTGGAGGATTATGAAGAAGGTGGAAATGTCATGGCAAACACAATAAGTCACATGAATGAACAGAGTGCAGAGAATGATGTGATCTCTCCTTCTGAGGATGTGGATGAGCATAACACCAAGCATTGGCTGTTGACTGATGGTGAAAAGTTAGAAATTGTACTCCATGAAGTGCATACAAGCAAGGCCTTGTTGTCAATGTTAGATATGGATAATACTTTGGGCATGTCATCAGATCACCAAAAACAAGATGATCAATCTGCCCAGTCAAATGAGATTGTGGCTGTTGAACCTGAAGGACAGAATACCTATTGCCTAGAAGAAGATGAAATGTTGCAACTCAATCAATCTGTTCTGTCACCTCTCATAGGATTTCACCAAATGTTAGTAGATTTCGAGCACATGKTTCATACAGATTTGGAATTGAAAATTTTAAGGTATTTTACTATGTTCTTCTATGATAGTTTTCTAGAATTAAATGATTTATAGTTAGCCTGTTCTGAAACCTGCTCTCAGGATGAAGGCACTGAAGCAGCAATTAGCAGAATTTGTTCAACCTGTAGCCTCAATCAAGACAAGGAAATTGCTCTACAAGAAGGCTTTCATAACCAGATGTCAAAACTTGCTGTTAGCTGAAAATGAGGTAACCTGAAACACGATCAATATCTCTGACACTATCTACCTCTTTGACATAGATCGATCACACATTGTTTCAAATTACATACTATCTCATAATTTATAACAAACTTCTGATGAATCTTGACATTATAACAAAATCAGTCCTGTCATATGGAGTGCATTGTTTGTTTGTGTAGGTTGATTTGCTTGGGGATCAAGTTGATAAACTTCTATGCCTCCTTCAAAGAGTATACATCATTCTGAATCAAAACTCAACAGCTTTATCGCGCCACTTTGGGGTATGCAGATCATACTTTTTTAAGTCCTGAACTGTGAATCCTCTTAATCATCTTCTTCAAGTTTCAAAACACAGTTTCAAGTTCATATAGCAGTTCTTTTTTTTCTGCGGAAGTGAACTGAATGGCTGTTGGTGCAGGTTTTTGACATCTTAAACTTGATCAAATCAGAGCTTGCTTAAGGAGCTGCATGATGTAGATATATAGATTGCAAGAAATAGAAGCATATACAGAAGCCATTCAATTGCACTTTCTTTTTTGTATTCTTTCAAATTCTGGCAAAATCAAGTGTTGTGGAAAGAGCTACTTGGCAAAACTACAAGGATATACTTGTAACTTTCCTCTAACCTTGTGAACAGAGAGATGGACAAACATATTTAAACTTAAGAAATCACAAACATGTATTACTTGCAAAGAGATTTAAAGATGATATGTCATGTAATTCTTAATATTCGAATTATTTTTTTTATCGGTATTCAGTTTATCATTTTACTATAGTAAAAATTTAATTTTAGATTATGTGATTATATACTAAATAAATGAATTATCTAATGTAGATGAAATATATCAAATAAGACACCTGAAATGGATTTCAAGACATATAAATAAGGATAATATTATAATTCTTTTAAAAGTTTAATTCTTATTCACATAAAGATATGATTTAAAATTTTTTCAAATTAGCACTAAAAGTAGTAGGAATTAAACACGAGATCTTATTTCAAAATAGCAGCCTGCTTTGACATCACAAATAAAATCGAATCCAAAATTTCATTTTAATTTCGAAGTTTATATATTAATTATTTCAAACGGTTGAATTCTATAGAGATAGTATGAAATGATTTGCATAAAATCATTATTTTTGTAAATGAGGAAAATGCGCTGTTCCATATCCCTCCCCCGGCCCCCCAACCCCCGAAAAAAACCCCAAACTCGCTCTCGCAGTCAGTTCGCCGACACGCGGCTGGTACGATTCACAACAAGTCAAAGTCAATCAACCGAAACGGAGCGAGCAAAGTGATTTAGCTCGAACACGTGTGGCTTCACCATTGGCTGTTTTATATGAGACAGCAAATCTCGTTTAACCACGTGTTTCCCTCACCAGGCCGGCGCCCCATGTGATTCCCCAAACCAGTTTCCGCGCGCGTCTCTGTAATAAAACACAGAGATGGTACAGCAGTTTTCGCTCCTCACTTCAAATAAACCGGCAGAGCCGGAAAGTCAAGCCGCTTTTTCTCTCTAAACATGGCTGCCAGATCAGTATTCATCTTCTCAGTTGTGCTTCTCCTCCTTGTTAGTCTCCAATTGACCCCGTGTTCCGGCAACAGCGATAAGGAGAAGACCTCTTCGGTGGAAGATGAAGAAGATCTGAGCTTCCTGGAAGAAGAAGATGGCGTTTCGTCGGAGGAAGATCCATATGATCAGTATTACCAGAACTATGAGAACTATGATGACCTGGCGGATGATGACTTTGCTGCAGATGAAGAAGATCCGCACTCGACGCCGGCGGTGGACGAGAAGGATGTGGTGGTGTTGAAGGAATCGAATTTCAGTGATTTTATAGCGAAGAATAAGTATGTGATGGTGGAGTTCTATGCGCCGTGGTGTGGACATTGTCAGGCTTTGGCTCCGGAGTATGCTGCGGCGGCGACCCAGCTGAAGGAGGAGGACGAGAAGGTTTTGCTGGCGAAGGTGGATGCCACTGAGGAGAGTGAATTGTCTCAGAAGTATGATGTGCAAGGATTCCCCACTGTTTACTTCTTTGTGGATGGCATTCATAAGCCATATCCCGGTCAACGTACTAAGTAAGTCAACTTTCTGTGCATCTCTATGGAGTGACATCTTCATTTCTTCAGTTTGAGCTCTTAATACGATTTTGGAGAATCGTAGGCAAATAGAGCCTATAACATACTGATATGAAATGAGTCAATTGCTTTCTTTCGTTCTCTTGAGAAAGTTCAGGTGAAATATAACACGCTGCGATCTTACGTGTTATGAATATTCTCATGAAAGGACAATGGAGAAATGATGTGATCCTATTGGACATTATAAGCTGGCAATCTTAGTTTTTGCTTTCCTAAGTGCACAGATCTGCTATTGCAGACGACCTTCATATATGGAAAGAAGTCCTCGAAGATAAACATAGAAAAAAAGGGATCAAAGACAGCTCACTGGATTCTGTTAATGTGGTTTGGCCTTCGAGGAAGTGAATTTTAATACTACAACATATTTTTGCAAGTATTTTCATTTCTTACACCACCAGGGATAGAATTACATCATAAGGAACTTTATTTAATGAGGTATTTTGGCTCATTAGTAGTATAAATTCTTTAATTACTTTGAATATCTTGTCTACTTCCGATTTACAAATGCATTTTATTGGTCTGCTTTCAGTTTCAGAGATGTCTTGAGTCTTTCTGTCAACTAGGTACAGAAACAAAATTCAATCTTTTTGCATAATCCATTTTTAAAATTGACTCTTAATCAGAATTTGTAATGCAGGGATGCTATTGTCACTTGGGTGAAGAAGAAAACTGGACCAAGTTTATACAATCTCAGTACAATAGAGGAGGCAGAACGTATATTGGCTACTGAATCAAAAATTGTTTTGGGCTTTTTGGATGCTCTTGTGGTATGCGCTCTATAGTATGGGAACTTATTACCAATTTATTGTTATTTGGTTTTGCTCTTCTTCTTTCTCCGAAAAGAATTCAAGAAGTTATATCAGATTCAGAATATCAGTCTTAATGCCACCCCTTCATGCCATTTTTACTTTCTAACTTTGCTTTCAGGATTTTTCTCTCGAGTCAACTTGAAATGTCCATAGGACTTCTACAGGATCTTCAATTTATTTTGTTTCTTTCTCTAATTCCAAGTTTCATAAAGCATGATTTTTTACATGTAACATAAACTAGTTTGAAGGCTAAGTTGCACGCTAGAAATATACAATGGGCGTCTTGGCAAAGTTGTTCCAACATGATCTCTTGAATTAAGATAGGAAGTATATAGGTACTCTCATCAAATGTCTTCTTTAAATAAAGTTCAGTTGTGGTTCAGACTTTGTTCTTTTGCAGAAGTGTCTGTTTTTTGTTAAATTTGATGTTGGAATACATATCTGGAGTGTCAATTTCCCACTCTTTTAGTTAACTTGTATATTATCTAGTCCTTGGTATGATCTATAGGGTACCGCAAGTGAGGAACTTGTTGCTGCTTCAAAACTTGAAGATGATGTGAACTTCTATCAAACTACCAATCCTGATGTAGCAAAGCTTTTCCAAATTGAACCCCAAGATAAACGCCCAGCTTTGGTCTTGATTAAGAAGGACGCTGAAAAAATTAATCACTTCAGTAAGTATCTTGTCTTTGTCTTTTAGGTGCTTAAAAGTGTAATTTTTACTACCAACTCTAAGTATTAATTTCTTTTACAGGTGATCAGTTTACCAAAACAGCTATATCTGAATTCGTATACAAGAATAAGGTTCCATTAGTCACCAATTTTACCAGGGATAGTGCACCATTAATATTTGAGAATCCAATTAAGAGACAGGTGATACATTTGCTAGTACACTAGTCTTCTGATATTCAGCGTCTTACAACTTGCTCTGTTTTTGAGTTGCTTGCTCCGTCTTTTGTTTCCAGTTGATACTCTTTGCCACTTCAAATGATTCAGAGAARTTTTTGCCGACTTTCCAAGAGGCGGCAAAGACTTTCAAGGGACAGGTAACTTGGTTTTGCATGTATATTTCATCAGCATCTAGACAGTCGATTCATTAGTTTGGGGGGAGCACACTTGACCTGTAGAACTGTGAACTTGATTAATATATTGGAAGTAATGCTTACTGAAAATTATATCTCAGTTTACTTCTAGCAGAAAGGGAAAGAAATCCTTCTTGTGACCTAGCATGGAAACTGTAGCAAACAGGTCGGTAATTAAGTTAATCATATCAATCTTTTAATCATGTTATATGCACTTTATGCATCTTCCTGGACCATCTACACCATCTTAGCCATGCTACAAGAATACTTGTGTTTTTGCCCCAAACCTGATGCCCTGCATCTAAATGCCATTTGACACAGAAGATATCTGGTTATCAAAGAACTTAAGCTTTTGCAGAGACTTTTATTTCGTCTCACAAGTTCCAGGAAAATTATTCATAACAAAGGGCGTACTATATTTATGTATATGCAAATGAAGCTGCATACTGCATGCACATTTTATCTAGAAAAAAAATGACAAACTTGACAAATCTTTAAGAAATAATTTATGGCTTCACCATGCAGCTCATATGTGTCTATGTGGAAATGGACAATGAGGATGTTGGAAAACCAGTTTCAGACTACTTTGGTGTTAAACAAGATGTTCCAAGTGTAAGTCTTCGCCATTGTAGTTTTGTTTGCCTTCTATTCTTTTGGAAACTTGTTTGATTCATGTCATTTCTAATTATGTGAATCTAGGTTCTTGCATATACTGGAAATGAAGATGCCAGGAAATTTTTAATGGATGGCGATTTGACTTTGAGCAATATTAAGGTCCATTCACTTCCTTCTGGCTAAATGTTTGAGCAACATAATAGTAGTGAAAACAGTAAAATTTGCTTCATTTTCTCCGTGATGAACTAATGTTTGGTGCTTACTTCTCTCATCTTACAGTCATTTGGTGAGAAGTTTTTGCAAGACGATCTTAAACCTTTCCACAAATCGGATCCAATTCCAGAGAAAGTAAATTTCATCACTCAAATGATTATGTGATCTTGCCAGTTTGTGCATCAGCTTCAAAATTTCAATATTCGAATTTACTGGTGATGCAGAACGATGGGGATGTCAAAATCGTGGTTGGTGATAACTTTGATGAAATTGTTCTGGATGAATCAAAGGATGTTCTTCTTGAGGTACTGAATTTTCCTCCATCATTTCTTTGCTACCAACAATCAAATTGTTTTGGTGACATGTTATGTTGCTATTGTCTCCAACCAGATATATGCTCCCTGGTGTGGGCACTGCCAATCACTTGAGCCTATATACAACAAACTTGGCAGACACTTACGAGACATTGATTCGCTTGTTATTGCCAAGATGGATGGGACTACAAATGAACACCCACGAGCAAAGGTATCACCTCATTGACTTTTATCCATCAGATTGGATATCTCTTTTTTACTTTCCAGTGGTGTTTGGCTGGCATTTGTGTCATGGAAGTAAAGGGAATTGTCTAATCATTTTCTGGAAATAAGTAAATTAGTTCCTCATAAAAAAGGATTTTAGCAGAATGACCTCTTGAATTGCCACACCAGAAAGGATATTCTCCTTGCTTTTTTATGTTACCCAAAAGTTTACCTTAGTCAAGTAATATTATCTGACCTCTCCTGAATTCTCTTGTTTTGTTTATTTCTAGCAGTCTTGCTTGACCTTACCTGGGGCTAATTACAATCTATTGCAGAATACAATGAAAACTTTCAATTCTGTTCAGAACAATAAATCCGAAAACTCGAAATAGAAGATTCTGTAGATATATGTCAACTAACTTTACATCATCCTTGTTTGCAGACTGATGGATTCCCAACACTGCTTTTCTTTCCAGCAGGCAATAAGAGCTTTGATCCGGTTAGTTCTTTAGTTTCGTTACACCATTAATGGTGTTCAGTTCTCTTTTAGCAATGATCTAATCATAGTCATAATCATGTTTTGCAGATTAGTGTTGACACAGACCGTACTGTGGTGGCTTTCTACAAATTCCTGAAGAAGCATGCATCCATTCCATTCAAGCTTAAAAAACCAGCCTCATCTCAACAAGAGAAGGCTTCTGAGCCGGACAACATCAGCCATGAGAGCATCTCTCAAGATATGAAAGATGAACTTTGAGGTTATGGCATGTCTGTTAGGCTTGGCTTAGAAAAATTGCCGTATCATAGGCAGAAAAGAGAAGTGAGAAGATAACAGCAAAGGGGAAGAAATATCCGGATCTTCTCTATTGGTTCCAAAATTTTGGCTTCCTTTCCTCTTCATAATCTCCAATAAAGAATTACCAAAGTCTCGCGATTTGAGTTGGTCCCTGTGTAGCAGCATTACTCACTGACTGTACTTTAAAGTCTACTAGTTTATGATAGAAGTACCACATTATTCCGCTAAAAACTTAACACGATACTTGCAAATGAATAAAGGAGTTGGAATACTAATATCGACTTAAAAGCATGAAAATTGTCTAATGCAGTACTTCTTGCAAGATGAAGAATGCAGAACTAACCAGCCAGAAATAAGATAAAAGCAACGCTAATTTCAAATTCACAACTATCTCATTTTCTATCTCTGCTCTATGCTCTTCTCTCTAGTTTACCTGCAGAATTCTCCCTATTACATCTGAGTGTCTCTGGACATGACTACAGATTTGAAGCCTACTGGACCAAGCTGCAGTTGCAACAGCAGCTTACGCTTGCAATGTTTCAATCTTCGGCAGAAAATGTTTCTAGACAAGGACTTTTATACCTTACTGCTGTCCTTCCAAGGTCCCAAGTGCCTCCTTTAGAAGTCTCTGTGCTTCTTCCCTTCGCCTGGAACCCAAAGAAAAACAACACATTTATAGTACATATCTAGCATGGATCTGTATTTAGCTGAATAGATTCCAATATGCAAGTATTTCCATTTAACCAGACATTGTTCCTGGAATATATGCAGCTATGAACAATAGTAGTGACTTGCCATAATTTCAAGATAAACTGAAACACAAGGACTAGGGATGCTACTGGTTCGACTCC
This sequence comes from Rhazya stricta, assembly GCA_001752375.1. Classification (NCBI taxonomy): domain Eukaryota; kingdom Viridiplantae; phylum Streptophyta; class Magnoliopsida; order Gentianales; family Apocynaceae; genus Rhazya; species Rhazya stricta. The sequence continues at coordinate 2,339,503 of MEJB01000018.1, forward strand.
TGTATCTGATCCATACTATCACATGAAACTAAACGCTCCCTTCAAGAATAGAAGTTTTCACTTCCATTTGGAATTTTCTTAGATGAGCTCCATTCTGTCAAGTAACTTAAAAGAGATAAGGATGTGAAACTATAAACACTATGAAGCCCATAACGAGCTGATTAAGGACAGATCCGAATAAACTAACTAGTGAAGATGTGATAATCCAACTTGGAATGGAGCTAGTATTTAAAATCTTTAAATCATGTCCTAGTAATGTATGCTGATATGCTAAAATGACAATCTCCTATCTTGAATAAAAATGGAGTGGTATGTGCAACGGTGAGAGGAAGTTAAGAATAAAAAACACTCGGAACTAGGAGTTCAGATTGTTGACAAGCATAAAAAGCAGAGACCAACTTCCACCATATTAACAATCAACTACAGGGAAAAAGCCAAAAAGAAGCAAAAATGCTGTTAATGGACACCCTTTAGCATATACAAGTTCAATGCATTATCAGGAAAGCATGTATAAAAAAGATGCATCATCAATTTCTTTAGATGTAAAAATTGACATTTATATTTACTCAATCCCAACAACACAATTCAATACTGAAGAAATAATACAAGGAACATATAGAAAAATGTGACATTCAAGAGARTTTGAAACATCCCCATGGACTAAATGTAAATGAACTATACCTCTTAATATCTTCAACAGCTTGTTTACGCCGTCGTATCTGAAGTTCTAGAATATGAATGAGAGTTGCTCTGGCCTGACAATTAGGAAGGAACATAATGAGAAACAAGAGGTAGGGAGCATAAATATCTTAAGAGAGGGAGAAGAAGTACAAAAGAAAGAAGGACCTAATTAGAACAAGAAAACATGTACCAAGGTCATTAGTATACCTGGTGGGGACGGAGTGAATTGAGAAGGTGATGCATATTCTTAAAAATGAGAGATATTTCTTCCACTCTCCTAGCATACTGTGATGGCCGTTCTATAAGAATATCAGCGAGCTCCAGTATATGCAGCTGCAGTTCTCTGTTAAGCGACCTCAGCTCCTTCCTGAAATCTGTTAGATACCAGGAGAACAGTTTAATCTGTTAACCATCACTGTTGTTTCTCAGAACCCCCCCCCCCCCAAAAAACAAAAAAAAAAAAAAAAAAAAAAAATCAAATTTCCAATTTCTAGATACAACAATATCAGTGGAAGATCACATGGTATGGCCCCTCAAATGAACAGAAAAGTTCGTCTTTTAATCACGACTAAAGAACTCAAGAAACAATATTTTCTGAAGACAATTTATTACTAACTGCATCAAGCATTTCATTACAATTTATATGACTAGGGGATGAGAATAATAAATTACAGAAAGTAAAAGTGCTATAGCAGTGATTTAATCATTTGTTTTACTCAACTGAAAGAGGAAAACCATTAGTGCACCTAAAAAATGAGTTATTCAGAGAATGAAAAGGAACATATGGACAAACATTAACTGCGAGGGAAGCAGAAGGGTGTCATAATATCATTTAACATTTTTTTCCCCTTTTATCAGGACAAACTTAGTAATAAATTCATATTCTGATCTCCTTTTTCTGAAGGTTTTGTTTGGTAGCCTTCTCTCATCTCATCTATCTGCAACTTCAAGATGTTAACTAGTCAGTCATCAATACCAAGTTTGTCACTCAATATTGCACTCAGTCACGTGCTGACATCTGAAATACTACCATTTAAAGGACATCTGCTTTCAAACATGTTTTGTATTGCAAGTTGTCAAACTCAGTGACATTCCAGAAGCACACGGAAATCAAAGAGGGAGAAAACAGCTATCACAATTGAGTTTTGGAGTCAAGTAAAATGCAAGAGATATGTGTGACAGAGAAATGTGGCTAACCCTGAGAATTTGGTTAAACACAGAGTTAACGGAATAGCCCTGCTTTTCTCACTATCAGAATTTGGAAACATACTACCTCAGTCATTATCCATACTCATCTGAAGTAGGCACCATGACAGATACTGTTTAGTGAAACTTTATGTTTCAAATGACTTTATATCCCCTTCTGTATAAACTAAAATTCCAGTGCTCTGCTGGACATTATCTCTATGGTCTCATCCATGAGATTTTATATTTTCAGTAGAAAGGTCTCCTTCTTTGCAAGGATATCATGCATCACAAGCCTATCTAAAATGTTTACTTTCTTTGCAAGTGTTGAAAAGTTTTTTTCATCGAAGAGGATGCATAGAAACGACATCTGCAACATCAGGACCATATGGATAAAGAAAATTCAAAATTAGGGCACTTATATGCATTAATTGACAGGCCATATTCCTTTCTGGAATCACTTTATTCAAAGTCAGCAGAAACTCCTATCCTGAGTCGAGCAGATAATCTTTTGTTCGTAACTAGTATTTCCAACTCTTGGATCACGGTGGGAGGAAAGTTAAGGATAGTCTTACAAGCACCCTTACTGAAGCTATGGAAATCTAATTAAGTTTTAGATATCTTCTGCATTTAGATTGGGCATTCCACATATTTTGMGCTCCAAATCAAATTATTAGAAAAATGAAAATTATGAAACAAACCAAAACTAGAAATGGAAAAGAGCAATACTATAATAACTTCATAAGCAGAGCAAAGACATAGCCTCATAAAAATAAAATAAAATAAAACAAGAAGGAGAACATAAAAGAAGCATCACCCAGTATTAGAATTAACTAACTGCTGCGCTTCAAGTCTTAAAGTACACCATGTGAAAATGGATCACTAATTGAATAGGAAATATCATGGGATGAACTTTGGTAACCCATCTTTATAGGTCAACAAATATAAAAGTAAAGTGGATGCAAAACATACCAATATTCGGCCCTTTTGGGTACAGTTGACGAACACCCTGCTCCTCTAAACTTGGAAGCACATCATCAGTCTAGAGGAAAGGGGAAAAACAAGATTACTAAGTCCACAAAATTCCATCTTTTATCGGTTGTATCTTTAATTACATAAAGGAATTTATATAAGAAAATCTCGGAAGGAAAGAATTACCTCAGAACCAGTGCCTAATATACATTCGCCAAGCCATATATAATGAAAAATGAAAAGAATAGATCCACTTCAACCCCTATCCAGATTCACTTTTTTTCCCCACCTTCAGTGGTAGGTAAAAGTTTCGTTTGAAAGAGCAAAAAAATACCTCCTGGCAGAAATATATAATCCACATATAAAGAAAAATATATATTATCCCCACCCGACAAAAAATTTACTCTGGAAACTAGAAAATAAAACTGAAGAACCAGCCAAAGACAAATTAGTAAATAATTTAATTTAATGGAACCAAAGAAACCATACCATCTTCAGTAACTGGCAGGTAATCTCGTGCCCAATACTCTCCCACTTTCTCTTTACAAACATTGTTATAGTGTTACATAGTGAATAATCGGATATTCAGAAATGAAAATCTTTCTGGAAAAAGTTAGGAAGCTGAGTGTAATGCTGTAATGACTCAAAGGTAAACTTTTTAGAAGAGAACCAGTGCTTCCTCTTGAGTGGAGCTCCTCCCAGAATTCCAGTATCAAAGAAGATGAATAAAGAATGGTAGTTTCCCAATCGTTAGGAGCTTTGGATTTTTTTTTTTTGTTCCCTCAAGAGAATAAGAGAGACAAGAATCTCCCTATACTAGAGGAATTGAAAAGGGGCATATGTGGTCCTCTGGAAATCAACTAAAGCTTATTAAACATGTTATAGTCTTCCTAGCACATGTTAAATTTATTTCCTTAATTAGCCGGCCTACATTGSGGCTACTAATACAGAGATAAGACCTTATAACTACTTCCCTCCCTACCTTCCTAAACTGAATCACTCTTTTCCCTTTTCTTAATCCGCCTTAATCATTGCTTTACATCAGCACACTTTCAAAGCTTCTTGATCGCACAACCCCCTCCCTGCCCTCAATTCATCTTTTTCTCCTTCTCTTCCCTTCCTCCTCCCACAGTTGCCAGCATCTTTATGGATATCTTTTAAATCTTAAAGCCTATCTTCGTGATACATATCTAACTCACTCAATTCCACTTATACTATGTAAATTGGAAAAAAGAAAGAAGTAACAAAGAGCAAACGTTTACAACCTATCTTAGAATACCTCAAGTTATCCTGATTGTACACATCAAACTTTAACTCTATATAAAAAAGATTAAAGGGAAAAACAAAGAAAAACACTCTACAATATACATTAAATTCCCAGCAAAAGTTCAATCTCAACTATTGACCGAGAATTATTTTAAACTTTTTTTTTCTCCTTTTAAATTTACTCCAACTTCTAGCCGACTCACACTGAGGAACCTCAATTCCGTAAAATCAACGACAAAATCCAGCAGAAGAAACTAAAGAGAGAGAGAATCCATTTGGTTACATTTGCCGTAGAAATCTAACATGGAGTACATGAAACAATCAATAAGAAAATCACAAAGAAACAGAGAATTGGAGGAAAAATTAAATCCAGTTAGAGCAAAACCAAAAACAAAGTCCCCTTACAGTGTAGGTAGCTCCAAAGAGGTTGTAAGTGCCTTCAGTTGGAGGAGGAGGTTCTGGAGCAGATTTAGGGTCCACTAAATACTTCTTATAGAGCTTGTAAAAAGGCGGCGGCGGCGGATATGTCGCCGTTGCCATCTTCGCCGGAGGAAGGAGGAGGTGGCTGAGTTAGCGAGAGTCGCGACAGAAAACAAGAAAAGGTCGTAACAAGATGAATCGACGTGGAATGTCACGGAGGATTGAACGCTTGCTCTCTTCGCTGACAGTTTGACCGTCGAAGCCAGTAACGGCAGAATGAAACGAGGTTACACTTTTGCCCTTTGCATTTAGAGGGAAAATAGAAAACTTAGGATTATGATCATATCTTACAAATAAAATTAATTTTCGCTACTCGTTTTTTATTTAATCTCAAATGATAACATAATTTAATTATAGATCTCGATTTTAGTATAAAGTTTCAATCTTGTCCTTTGGTCACATTTCTTTCATTTTATTAATGATCAATCATCTTAAAGTTAAATAAAAATTTAAATATTATTTTAAAAATAAAAATATAAATTCACTTATCATTCTCGCTCAAAATTATAGTCATTCTTGCATTTAGAACAAATAGACAAATTAGTTAAGATTTTTCTACAAGAATGACAAGTGAATTTACATTTTTATTCCGGAAATATATTTTATTTTTCATATAATTATTTGGTTATTCGATTTTAAGAGGATCGATTGTTAATGAAAGAGAATTTTCAAGGAACGTGACAAAAAGATTCAATTAAAATTTTATGCTACATTATTAACCTTAATTAAGAAAATTAAAAATAAAAATCTTAATGATAATTACGTTACAATTGTTGTGTATAATTAGAAATTAATTATAATAAGAACATATATATCTCGAAAAGAAAAAAATAATATGAATATAAATTATTTAAAGGTGACACAAAATTTTTATCATTATATTTTTTCTTTGGAAAAGGACAAATATTTTTACAAATTCATATTGAACGAAAAGAAATATTACTTTAACAATTATCAAAATTTAAAGAAACTAATTTTTTTTATTTTTTAAAAGGAGTTATATTTTTTATTTACCATATTTTCGATCTCTAGATAGGATAAGGGCAATTTAGGAAATCAACTTTCCCAAACTAAGTGCGAGTCGGGCGGCCCTTACAGTCAGTGGAGACGCCGTCTAAACGGTGGAATCACCATATATATAAGCGCTTCAAACGAAATGACTCTTCTTCTCATTCCAAATCAGCTCACACAAGAGAATTCCGACAATTCAATGCTCAATTTGGAGGTATTTTCTACTCAAATTTTTGTCAATGAAAGTATACAATCATTACTTTTTTCGTTATTTTTTGTATACATTTCAAGATTTTCAACATAATTATCAAGATCATTTTGTATCTGTAAAGGGATATAGTGATTTCCAATTATGGATTTCTTGATAATGCGATCGACCCTTTTTGTGATTTTTATTGTCTGATCCAAATGTTATTTTTGCAGCCAACAAGCTGAGGCCTGGAAGTAACTGGGTTCTTCCTCTTATGGTATCTTTTCATCAAAATTTAGTCTTGGGATATTTATTTGTTATTGTTTTGATGGTCCTTCTTTAATTTTGTATGTTTGGTTTGGATGAGTATGTTTTATTCTCCATTGCAATTTAAACAGATTGCTCTTTCATGCTGAGATGAATCACTTGATTAGTTGTTAATTCATTTTGGAGTAATGGTGAAATGCTGAGATTCTTAATTATTTTGTTTTGAATTGACTAAAAGTGGATAGGTTACATACTTTCCGTGGAGAACAGTTCATGCTAATTGTTACTATATAACTGAGCAACTTACAATGGTTAATATGCTTCTCTGAGATTCACTAGTAATTTGCAATTGGGCAACAATCTTTATGGACCATGGAGGCTTCAGCTTTATCTCTTGTCTGGAATGTCAGATTGTTGCCAAGACTGATAATCCAAAATTTTATATATATATACCCTTGATTACACACTCAAGTGGAAGCCAGTTCATCTTTCCTGCCTTGGCAATATGGAAAGCTTTCTAAACTTTAGCAGAATTTGAAGTCTGAGAATTTCATATGGTTATATCCTGGTACTTAAGCTACAATGAGTTAACTTCTATATTGTTGTTAACAATATCTGTTTAAATTTGGTCCATTACGTGCGTGACTCATTCTTTGGGTGATCTGTTTCCGCAAGAGACTTCTACTGAACTTGGAAGTATACTCATGTTTCATCCCTTTTATTGACAACAATACTCTTCGACAGTTACAATTTTGCAGTAAAAATGTAAGTTTTATTTTATTATATATGCCAATGAGTTGGAAATCCAATTCAAATCTTTGTAAATAGCTAATCTCAATGCTGTCATATTGTAGTAGTGGTTGCTTTGGAACTATAGCATACAGTTTGAAGCATGGATCCACCTTCAAATGATGATGAAGTCAAACCAGAGACACTTGAAGAAGAGAAAGAAGAAGGTCCGCCACTTCACTGCGATCTTTTTGATACCGAAATAGTTCATAAGATAGCACAAGCATTGCTTCCTGGGTTAGCTTCAGCTTGTGTTGATAACACTATGGGTGGTCTCTTTAAAAGCCCTGGTTCAGTGGCTGTTGATATAAGAAGAGAAATGGTGAACTATCTGTTTCAGAGAAGTGAAAATTTTGTGGCGGAATCTGTGATCCTTGAAGGTGGTCCGGATGCAGAATTGTCTGAGCACCCTTATGATATTATCTCGGATTTTATTGAGGACTTTTCAAGGTCAAAAAGAAATATTTTCAGCCGTGTTTCGGGATGGCTTCTGAGTGACAGAAGAGAAGACAGGGTAGATGATTTTGTGCAAGAGATGGAACTGAATGGGTTTTGGTTGTTACAAAGGAGGGAAGCAGTTGCACAAACTTTGCTTAAGAATGTTGATTTTAAAAACACATTCCATTGTGATAAGAAATTCAAGTCTGCAGAAGATCTTGCAGAGCATGATTCCTGTTGCGATTTCAGGATGATGGACTGCATGAATGAGGGGTGTAATACAAGATTTTGTGCAGCTCAAATGAATTACCATGATTCAATTTGTCCTTTCAAAGTTCTTCCATGCGAGCAGAAATGCTCAGAAATCATCATGCGGCGAGATATGGACAGACATTGTATAACTGTATGTCCAATGAAACTTGTGAGCTGCCCATTCTATCCAGTGGGTTGTCAATTGACTGTTCCCAAGTGTTCAATGGATCGACATCTCTCAGAGTACCTCCACTCCCATTTGATCCACATTCTTCAACCTGTTCATAAGGAAGCATCTTTAGCAGATCTGCAGCAGCGGGCCGAGCAACTGGAAAAGGTAATTATGTTAGCTATTAATCTTGCAATTTTTCTTTTCTACCCCTTTACAGAAGAAATATGTAAATTCATTGTGCCAAGACAGAATCTGACAGTTATCCAGTGAGACCGTCTAATGGTCTTTTCTTCTTTCCCTAGAAATATTGCATGGTTAATAAATGCTACATTTCTGCTATTCTTGATCAAGTATTAATTGGTTTAATCCATGAATATTTAATTTTGTTTACGTTTCTGAACTTACTGAAGGTGGAAATTTCTGCATCTTGCATGGAATAGTCTGCTAAGAAAAACAACAAAGAAACTTTCTAGAAACATTTTCTCTGAATCTTTATTTCACTATTTCTTTCAAAGTTCTTTCTGTTTCCTRTGTTCTTTTCTCCCTTCCCTAGACTGATCTTCAGCTGCAAGCCCTGCCTCAATGTTGAAGGTCAAAGATGGCAACAATAGCAGAATTTTCTTGCTGTACTTTTTGGCACATTAGCTTGACCATTTTGTCATAAATTGAAAAACTGTGATATATGGATACCGTGTATATATATATATATATATAAAAGCAAGCTTAATGGTGCAATCACAACGTGGCCAAACTCACGATACTGATGGACTATTTATTTTTTAAAAAATTATTTGGATTTTTGGTCAATCGGATTGATTAAGTTGTCCTCCCTTGGTATTGTCTGTTCATAATTTGCATGCTATGGTGTTAAGGTCTTCAATTGAAATGTGACTGAAAATTTAGCAAGTGATAACTCCTTTTCTTTGTATACCAGTTATCGTCCCGTGGACGACTGGCTGCAGCTCGTGGTGCAAGGTCTTTACAATTTGCAGTCAGGGATCTTGAAGCAAAGCTTGGGCCAATAGAAGTTAGTAAGGCTGATGAAAAGGCATCCGAGGTAAGTGACCAAGAACAGGAAATAACAGGTTCAATCACAAAGCGTGAAGAAAGAATGGAGATGCTTGACAAAAAGGAAGAGCATTTGAATTTATCCTCCAAACATAGTGAATCCCCAGATTTCTCCCCCAGAAGTTCCTCCATATCACCCTCCAAACAGGAAGAAAACAGAAAATCACTCGATGAAAAGGAAGGGCAGGTGGAATCAAATAACAAAGTTAGTGAATCTAAGGTTTCATTCCCTCAAAAGTTCTCAGTGTCGCCCTCTGAACAAGAAGAAGACAGAAAATCACTTGATGAAGAGGAAGAACATGTGGAGTCATCCTCCAGACATAGTGAATCTACAAATTCCTCCCCAGGAAAGTCCTCACTATCACCCTCCAAACCAGAGAACAGAAAATCACTTGATGAAAAGGACGGGCATGTGGAATCAGAAAAGGACGTTAGTGAATCTAGGGATTCATCACCGCGGAAGTTCTTGATGTCACCCTCCAAACAGGAAAAGAACAGAAAATCACTTGATGGAAAGGAGGACCATGTGGAGTCATCCTTCATGCATAGTGAATCCAGAGATTCTCCCACTGGAAAGTTCTCAATATCCCCCTCCAAACAGGAAGAGAACAGAAATTCACCTAATGGAAAGGAAGATTTAAATGTATCTTCTACTATAAAAGACAAGCATCACGGATCACCCATGGAAAGAAAAATGGTTGCCGAAAGACCAGCAAAAGAAGAACACGCAGAACCAACTATGGGAAAAGACGAGCATGCAGAGCCACCGAACAAAGGAGACTACCACTCCTAATCACCAGCCCAGTAAAAACGTGCACAGAACCACCCTCCAAAGAGTTTCAACATTGCAATTATCTTGTAAACCAGAAGTATGATTCTGGAGCTAGAGCCTGGAACGTAGCAACGGAGTGGTGGATCATCAAGTTCAATCGAGCATAGACCAAAACCAGTTGCAGCTCATAGGAAAGCCATTAACAAGGTGAACTGAGCCACATGAATTATGAARCAAACAACCTTCATTTTTCTAGTAAAGTGCAACTCAAATTTGCTTCATTTCATTCATTCTTTGTAGATGGAATGTGTAGTTTTTCCTTGCATCAACTAATGACTATATTTATGGACTATCTTTTGTCTTACTGTCTGGAATACTTCGTTTTTATCTTGTGACGTGAAGACACTGTTAATGAGTTAATGAAGTTCTTTCTCATTTTCTTCATTGTTCCATGTTTCTCTTTTAAATTTTACCTCGTTTACTGATACACCTTAGCTATTGTGTTTAAGCTGATTATCTTTATGGCCTGCTATTGGCTTGTTTCATGAGTTTCTGTTTGTAATGTGGTTAACACCCATTAAATGAACCCGTTGAATGAGGGTAAGTTTGGCGTTCTTTCATCTTATGCTTTTCAGCTTCTTTCATCAATGAATTAGAAGATAAGGCCATCCTGTTGGGGCCGAGTCATCAAAGGCAACAAGAAACAAAACGAAATTTGCCAAAGGAATCTTTTGTTTGTGAATTATCTATACGATACCCCTCACTTTTATTTGTAGATTGGTGGGAAAAAGCACTAACAGAATGTTCGTTTCTTTCCCCCGTTGCATGGATGATGTGAAGGCTCGGACCTGTTTACTAGATCAACAACTACTTGACCAGTATGAAGTATCCACCCTTATGAGAGATGACCTTTTGCATGGATGATGTCATGCAGGCTCGGATCTTTTCACTTTGTCTCAACAACTGCTTGACCAGTATGAAAGCATCTCTTCATGAGAGATGAATTCTATGGCTAGGAGATAGCATGTTTATGATGCTTAACACAAGAAGACCCTAGGTTCGAAACAAAACACGATCCTTTCAGGTCTCTTATTTCTGAAGAAAGTTAAAGCAAACCCTTTATCAAATGACCAGCTTCAGTATGCAAATATCATTGCCTGCATTGCATAGCATGCTCGAGAATTGCAGGGGACGGCAGGGATTCAGGTAGAAGATCCCTAGTTCCTTGTAGTGTTCTATCAAGAAACCATCGTGCATGTCAGCTATTACAATGTAGATGGCGTAGCATACAATCCGTAACATTTCCTCAGATGGCAATAGCAGTGCTTTCTTCCTACTTTAGTCCCGCTGGCTTCGCATACAATGCTTAGAAATATAATACCTCTCCCTTCTCTCCACAGTTATCAATCTTAGGCTTTCTTTGTCAAACTTTTTAAAGGAAGATTCCATGTTAACATCTGCTTACAATCTTTCTCCTTTGCAGCATTACTTCCAGCAATAGTTTTATATTGGAACTCCAAAAACCTGAGTAAGTTGCTGTGAGTGAAACGCTTTGAATCAGTTTTGGGTTTCGGTTCTTTCTTTTATCTAACAATCATAATTAGGCCACTTTACTTCAATTCTTAGCCATGGATGTTTCAGTTAGATTGTTCTCTCATCTTTTTGTAATAATGCTAATCTTCAGACACTTCAGTGCTCAATCACCTCCACCACCTGATCCAAATGTTTCACCATCCCCACCAGGCAACTTCAGTCCACCTCCACCAGCCAACTTTAGTCCGCCACCCCTCCAGCCAACTTCAGTCCACCTCCACCAGCCAACTTTAGTCCACCCCCTCCAGCAAACTTCAGCCCTCACCACCAGGCAACTTCAGTCCACCACCATCCGAGGACTTTCGTCTCCCTCCACCACTGCCACCAACCCGTGCTCCCACCACTGAAGGATCACCACCTGAATCTCGTAGCTCAAAAGGCCTCGGTGGTGGGCAGAATGCTGGGATAGTGATCGGAGTTTTTGTTGCTGTTGGTGCAGGCGGGTTTGGAGCAATGGTGTATAAGAAGCGCCTTAGTAATATAAAGCGAGCTGGCTTGGTTTTGAGGCAAGGAGAGCTTATCTCTGAGAATTCCAACATTTGAAAATGTCTGCTTCAAGATTTCTTAGTAATTTTCAATTTAAGTTTCGAAAGAAACCAGGAATTATGCTTGATCTCCACATTTGCTCTATTTGCTCAGTGTGGCTACGACAATTACTTCTTGCTATTGCAATTTCAGTGGCTGTAAGCCTGTAAGAAGGATCATCAATTCTGTTGGACATCATTCCAAAGACACTTGAAATCACTGATAAACTTCCATGCTAATAATATCAGTAGAAAGAAGAATAATCCAAAATATTACAAGGCAAAGAAAGCTTAAAAATAGAAGGTCTATTGAATGCTTTTCCCACCAAAGCCAGCAGGTGCAGAATGAAGCTTACTGTGGGACTGAATTATGATTCTGAAACTGTAAATGTTTCATATGGCTCAGTTATGTCTGTCCTATTCTGGATGGCGATGTAGTCAACAACTCATAATGACAATTCTCTTGAGCAATTAGGAAAAGGGTCAAATAGAAAGGCAAATAAGTAAAATGTGAACTAATTTTCTGAATGATCTTGAGCAAAGATAATAACCATGTTACACTTCTTGTACGAAGAAAATATTTACTCAGATCCCCAAATCTTGAGGGGCATAGGTCAGCTTTAAAGACAACCTAAGAACCTATAGGCCATTTCAGACATGTTCGGAGTGCTCCATGGTTTTCATGAACAACAAATAAATATATGGTTTTGCTAGAACATGTCAGTTTCAACTCTTTTTTGGATACAAGGAATGTGAACTACCTATCTAGTACGGGAGGACCGAGACCCCTTTCTCTGGTTAATCTTTTCGCGGAGCTTCCTTCTATTTTCTTCTTTAGTCGAATATCCTACTAAGCCAGAGGAGGTAGMGGCACTTGGTTGGTTTCGCTTCTCTACTAGAGTTGCCTTGTYCTCGTCATCACAGCCAGAGGAGGTAGAAGCACTTGGATGGTTTTGCTTCTCTCGCCGAGTCTTCTTGTCCTCTTCTTCACTTGAAAAGGGTTGCACTTCACTTAATGATTTAGGCGGATCTGCCCCTTCGCGAACTGGAAATAAATCTTTTGTGAGCTCAAGTAACATAGAAAGTGATTTATCGGGATCCTTCTCGCTATGCTTATGGTGCAAGAGATTAGCTAAGAAGTCATGAATTTTTCTTCCTTTAAGCCCTGGAGGCAATATTCCTCCTTCAAAATCATTCAAATTGAAATCACATGCTTCTTCCACAACAATAATCTTTTTATCATCTGATGTTTGAGGATGAGATTGAACAGAAGAAGACACCTTTCCCGGACTAATAACTTTCGCGTAACCTTCTGTATAACCAACAGACTTCAAATGATCTTTTGCAATCTTTACTGTCACACTACTTTCGTTCCCACAGTTCCTACATGGACACACGATTTTTGCATCAACACTTTTATTAGAAAAAGTAATGTCAAGAAATTCATCCAGCCCAATCCTGAATTTGCAGGTTTGCCTAGTTTTAGGCGTTGAACTCTTGTCCATAATAGACCTATTTCAAAAGAGTTGAGTCAGTAGACAAAACGAAAATAAAGTTATGTGAGGGAAACGACAGAACCCCCTGTTCAGCACTAGGTACGCATTAGCTCCGACACAATTCTATGCCCTCATCAATCAAGAAGAGATGCATATATAAAATTTCCAGTAAAATTCTACCATAAAACAGGTTTTTAACATCCCACCTTACCCGTTCCTGGGCAAGTAAAGGCTCAAAAAACCAGCCTAGTGTAGAATAACCCCAAATCAATGTACAGAGACAAGAACTCAACATATAGGGTTCTAAGGGGATTAATTGACTAACTGGAGATCAAACCAAGTAGAAGAGAGAAACTGAATTAACTGAAATGAAAATTAAGCAAGACCTGTAAAAGCACACACCAAAGCCCACATAGAGGAGTGATCGAGACGAGAGAAGAAAAAGAATCACGGGAATGGTATCGACTGGTTAATCAATTTTCATGCGCACAAAAACACACCTTATATCCAATCCAAACCCAATTACACCATAAGACTCATTTCGGTAACACAAGTGAAAATGCCAAAACCCTCTTGAGGATCATTCTAGCGAAACGAAGCTGATTAAAAAGGGAACTTTTACTCGCAAAAGCCGACCAGCAAGAACATCGAGAAAATGCAAGTGCCAGAGCATAAAAGTTAACGCAGAGCAAAACCCATCTCACAGAAAACCATGTAAACGAAACAAACCACGACGACATCCAGAAATGAAGGAGACCCATGAATGCATATAAAATTACAGAGACAAAAATGGAGATATTTGTCAAGGAAAGAGACGAAAGAGCGAGACCTGGAGGGTGGACGGTTGTGGAGAACCGCCCCGAGAGCAAGAGAGAAGAAGGGTTTGGAGAGACGGTAAGAAAGTTGGGAAGCTTTTACGCGAGAAGCGCCAGCCAGACAGAAATCTTTATTTGGCGCTTCTGCTGGGAARCAAAAAGATRGCTCGAACTTCTAACCGACGTCGTTATACTCACTAGTTCTCACTTCTCAGGCCTTCAATTTCTTTTCTTTTCCTCAAAATAAATAAAATTGATATTTATAATCTATACTTTTATACTATATTAAAATATTACAATTTAATGAAAAATTTTTTTAATAAATTTATCTTCTTACTCTATTAAAAAATTATAAATAATAACCTTATTTGACAAAATACAAATAAACTATCTTAGCTGCCAAACAATTCAAATATTATTCTGAAATACAATGCATATGGTATTTTTTTTTTTTTCATATTAAGCAATTTGAAAAATTTACTATATAGTAATAAAAATAATATCATAATACACTAATATTAAATTAAATTTATTTTGTTGTTTATTTTAAAGTAATTGAACTAATTATGAATGCTTAAAGAATTTACAAATTTAAAGAAATGAACTAATTATGAATCTTTGAAAAAATCACAAATTTAAATAAAAAAGTAAAAGCGTTCAAAATTATAAGAATGAAATTATTAAAAAATTTATTAAATGAGTTATTAAACTTTTTTACTAAATTCAAAATTCAAATCCAAATATTATAAGTAAATTTCAAATTTTCATAAATTTAATTATCTATCATATTTCAATCTTTCTATCGTCTTCTTCTTTTCATAATAACTATTCTTTCAAAATATATTAAGTCGGAGTGAATTTCAATTTCTTTTCCAGAAATATTATAAAATTTCAATTAAGGACTTTATTTTTAAATTTTGCAATCAAATTACTTAAATTGTGTAAAAAGTCTTAATTAAGGACTTCATTAAATCCTTCACATTTTGATAAAATAAAAATCATTAATTCTTTACTTCTGAAAATTAAAAAAAGTGCATGAAAAATATATTTTTAATGAATTAAAATTAAAATATATGTTAAACTTTGAAAACATACGACACTTAAATAATTGATCAATGTGACATACGATATTGTGTCCGTTGTTATAATTCCACCAAATCTAACGAGAATCCCCTTTTTATGTAATGCATATTATATTTCGTAAAAAGTCAGTTACTAAATTATCCTTGCATTTTAAACTCTCAACTGATTAATTAATCCCTCTTGCAACAGACAACAATGTATAAAGATTTCGTGTATACAGTGTTAATGATGGCAGAATAACCTCCCTTCTCAAAAATACTTAAAACAACTATGGAAGTAAAAAATATTTTTATTTCGGTTAAACTATTTATGCTTAAAATATCTCCATTTGTTTCAATTTGATAGTACTTTAAAATAAGATAATGTATATTAATAAAGTATTGATTCTTATAAACTTTTAAAATAAATGATATTTCTCGCTTTCTTTTGATTTCTTATAAATATTTAATACTTTGATCAATATGTATCCGATACATTAGAAATGATATTATAGAGTTAAATAAAGTTAATCAATTTGGAATAAAGTAATAAAAAATATTTAACGCGTTCTTGATTTTAAAATGATAAATATTTTGGGAAAAAAATTGTCATTTTGAAACGGATGGAATATTTCTTACATGGAAACTCTCCACGCTCTTCAATGAAAATAGAATTTTGAATAATATTTTCTTATATGCTTATATACATAATCTAATTAGAATTAAATGGATTATGTATAAAAACAAATAAATAAAAAGAAAAAAATAATTAGTTGTAATAATTATTTTGAAAAAAATAACTAGTTATAATAATTATTTCATATTTTACATGGAGAGCATTCTACAATTAATATGTAGTAATCGAACCGTTCTCAAGTATTCAAAAGATGCAATATTAGAATTTCTAAGATAACGGGCAACCAGCAAAGCAAAAGATAATTTTATAAATAATTATAAAAAATAATAAAGAAACATAAAAATCAAATTTTTTTACAAATATGATTACATTATACTGATGTAATATATTTTTTAATTTTCTTTAAAGTCTAATTTATACTATTCAAAATATTAATTAACATAATTTCTAAAATAATATAAAAAAATGTATTATGAAATAGTAAAATATAAACTCACGTCATAATTAAGGAATAACTATTTTATTTTAATTTAATAATTCACGTGATAAAATTAATGAAGATAAATCACGTGATATTCACTTTAGAAAAAGAAATATGAAATGTGAGAAAATTAATCTTTAAATCGAACGATATTTTCGATAAAGAATTTCACATAAATATGTACCCTCTGAATAAATGCCGCCATTAAAAAAAGAATAATGCTACTTAGCCAACATAAATCCATCTTTTGAAACAACTGGAGTTACGATGATTTATCTTGAGATTATGGAAATTTATCATGATAAATTGAAAGAATATTATTTTCATTTTTGGCAAAATTGGGTTCATCGTTAATTTAAGTCAGATTCGTACGGCCAATGACAGCCTCCAAGACAGTGGAGTTCGGAGCTTGCAGCCGGAAAATGAGGTGGAGAACGTCGGCAGCAATAGCTGGAACTAGAACAAAGATAAGGAGGATGCCAAGACTGTTGCAGAGGCAAAAACCGCAGCAGTTCTGGTGAGGCTTCCCTTCCACAGGGTTACATGAGTCCAAAGATTGGGCAATTTTCAATAAAGAAGCTTACCTTGAAATCACAGGAATTCTTTCTAAGCTGGTCACCTCTTGCGCTTTTAGGGTTAACCCATATGTACCTTTTTCATGAAAGATTTTCTCATCTAGGCTTTGAGAATTTTTCGAATTTGAGGTCTGGGATTGTTCTTGTGAAGAAATATGGGTTACGTAAATAGAGGGTTTTGAGAGGAAAATTCAGGGCTGGAGTTGTGTGACGGAGTAAATGAATTGCAGAAGAGGTGGTGATCTTGAGAGACAGAAAATGGCGAACAGGTTAGAGACTTGCAGCCCGAAGAAGCCGTAGCCGGCTGACGGGCCTATGAAAATACTCATCAACCCTTCAAACCCTGCTCTTCTCACTAACGTGCTGTCCTCTTATCTCTTTCGGACTCAGAGCGCACCCTCTCGTTTTCTCTACTCCCCAAGGTTGGCTCTATTTTCTCTCTTCGCTTTGAGTTGATCTATTAGCGTGAGAGCATCTCATATGTATGGAATTCTAGATGTTTTAATTGGTTTTTGCCTGTTCTTAGCGTGAGATCTATGTTCTGTTGTCTACGTTTTATGTCTGAATTATGCAACTCTTGGCTTAGGATCATCTCGATTCATGTATATGAATTTGATGAATTTTTTCATCGATTCATCTAGCTTGATTTATACAACTCTTGCCACATCAGAGTAAACTAGAGAAAAAAAGAACAAATATTCAGCACCACATCCAATCACGTCTACGTCTTCCTCTTAGCTTCCTCTTCATCTTTTACCACTCATCTTCTTTCTTCAATACACAGGCACTGTGAATCCATTTTTAACAATAACTTGCACATGCTATGGATATTGCAAGAAGAAAATGGCAAGAAAAGGAAACAGTAGCAACAACGGTGATGGAAAGCTTAGATGGGTTTCTTCATGGTTGATTATTTCTGGTAAAAATGTAATCAGAAAGAGCTTTTATCGAGCAGGTAATTGAAGATGGTGACCATTAATTTTGAAGTCACAGCAAGTTTAGAGAAACCATTGGCAGTGGAGATAACCATTTGCAGTGGARACGGACAATGAGGAACATGGGGACATAATAGGGAGTTCGTAAAAGTCTTGGGACTTTCTTTAAAGTCCTTCGCTCTTTGATAAAAAGAAATGGTTAATTCTTTATTTTATGTCTCAAATTATTTCCTAAAAAATGCAAATATCAATCAAATTACTTAATTAAGATTTTTTCATATTTCCCAGGATTATTTTGAAACACAAAAAAATTTGAATAAACGATATGAATAAAGAAAATCGTTAAGTACTTATGGAGGTTCCTTAGATTGAGATATTTTCGTAATTTTAAAAAATTAATTATAAGTTTTAGAAAATGAAGATTAATTAAGATTTTATGACAATTTTAAAGATGGAATTAAAATTTACCCTTAAATATTTCATTGTCCTTAGACCGTTAAGATAAAAGCTTAGTGATTGTAGTTCATGAAAACATAATTGGAGTTCCAAGCATTTAAATAAAAAATAAATTAAAAAAATCAATCTATTTTACAAAAAATAAGAAATTAAAAGTGAAAGAAAAAGGAAAAAAAAGGGAAACAATCCTTGTGGAATCATGTAAGCACACGACTTCAAGAGAACTTAGACGACTTTTGGTCCAACATTTATTTACCTCTTACAGGACCCGCTTTTAAGTTGCTCTGCATCCACATAAAAGCTCCAGTCTTTTCGACTCTACGCTCTTCTCAACCTCKCTTCACAAGTCGATCTTTGAATCCATTATTGTCCGAAGTCGTATCTCCRTATTCTGCAGGTAAACTAACCTCCCTTCTYTTTCTCTCCCTTTCCCTCCCCAAATCTCCAACTTCTCTATATTCTCTCCTCCTCTTTAGGCTTTTGATTCTAATCTTCCGCCTATGGCACGTTTWTGTATCATCGATAGATCAAAATTTGTAAGATCTTGGATCTGTGAAATTGTCTTGATCTGTCTCTTGCTGGATTTTGCTTTCTTGCTTGGCTGTTCAGTTTAATTTTGCGGCTTCACTAAACAGTTGCCGGAGTCTAGGCTAATGGGCTCAATTTTAATTTGGTCAGGAAATTGAGATCTTTTTAGTTGATCTCATTGATGAATGATCTGTTGATTGATTGTGTTAGTTAGTTGAAGAAGCATTATTAGTTCTTAGTGTGCAGTGAAGCAAATTGGAGACTGAAATTTTATTCAAGGATATGTATGCTGTGCTAATGGTTAACTTATTTAGTTAATGTATTATTTTCAAAGGAGGAAGTAGGATCATTTTTATTCCGGATGCTTGTAGATGCAGCTTGATGTATAGTTTTTATTGATATAAATATTTTTGGTGGCTATATTTGGGATCAGACATATTGGGCATATAGGTAATTTGAATAAACTGAGCATCTCAKATATAGAGCAACAGCGTCATTCTTGATCCCTAAGGAAATTATTTGAGGCTGCTGCTCCTTAATTTAAAGGATACTACTGTTTACTACATAAATAAGGAGTTTTCCAAGTTTGAAATCATTCCTTGTGGATGTAAGCTGTTACTAGAATATCCATGTTCCAAATTGCACCGCTTGTGTAAATGCTACTACTCTTTACCACATAAATGAGGAGTTTTTCAAGTTTGAAAATCATTCCTTGTGGATATAAGCTCTTACTAGAACATCCATGTTCCAAATTTTCTTTGTTTCTAACCTTATGTAAATGACTTCACCAGAAACTTGATTTATCTTATTTAAAATGCATTGAAGTTACAAGTTCCTGAATCCTTATCTAGTTTCACAGAGTACCTTCGTAATTTCTGATTCCTGGACTTCCTTCACCTGCTTGTGGAAAAAGTATTTGGGTCAAGTTGAACATATTATGTACTTATGGATAAAAATGATGTTCTGCATTCTGCCATCTTCTTTATTGAAGGGTTCTTATGAGGGCTTGCAGCATTAAGCACAAGGAGAACATTGATTTAGAAGGCCTAGCGAATAGAGAGGAAATACCTATAGAAGGTCGAAGAGGAGGAAAGTGTCATATTAAACATATTCAGATGCCATTCACACTGATGAGATACTAGTTTATGAGAAATTTTTGAAGCCATGTACAATTCCGGCAAACAAGTGCATTGTGATCAAAGGGAGAATTGGCAAATACAGAATTTCCATGATTTGGCTGCCTTTTTCTGATCCTTATTATCTGAGTACTGAGTTGTGAATAGGATTTTAAATTCTGTTGTGCAGCAAATGGTCATAGAAGAAGTTGGAAACATAGAGCTGGCTACATCCTTTTCTTTAAGGCCGTAGGGGGTATGTGGGGAGCGGGGCTATCTAAGGAGGAAAAGGGTGATGGGATGCCAGCAAAGGTGAGAATTGAACGCTCCCTCTATTGTCTAAGGATAGGAGTTCTAACCAACTATGCCAACCTAATTCTCTAGAACTGCTTACCTATATAGGAAGAATTTGTACAAGTATGGCATCTTTTCTAAATAATGAATGAAAGAGAAATTAGTCTTGATTAGAAAATAAATAGGCACTCAAAACAAATACATGTTGGTTATATACAATGCGCTGGCAGCCTCAGCTTGAACTCTCAATCTGGAAAATGTAGGATAGTATTCCTATACATTACAAGTAGCCATCTGCCCGTCCCTACTGGTCCTCTTCATTTGTAGAGCATCTGGGAGTTTTAGTATTTTTAAGGACTGATGTAGGTGGGACAGTTTTACAGTTTTTGTTATTGGCTGCCCCATGGCTATGCTAAAAGTTCAATCTTGTTTTTTTTTTTTTTTTTGGGTCTTCCATTTTGGACTTGCCTGCTACATGTTTTTAATATGATGATTCATATGAACATGTGATTTTTGTAGATTTATATTCTGGAGTTTGTAATGATTTAATACAATATGTTTGTTTCATGCTAAATGAAATAATAATAGCTTTGTGCTTCTGCTGTTATGAAGCTACTAGTTACAAGATAGGAATATGTTCTCCCAATGCTGTATTTCAATTTCTTAACTAAATATTATATCCTTTGTCACGTAGGACAAGTGTTCTAGTTCTTTGTCCTCAAAGTGTGCTTTGATTGTATTTTGATCTTTATACTTATATTGTATCCATTATCACCTAGAGCAAGTCTTATCATTGCCCATCCCTGGAAGAACTTTGTTTGTGTTTACAAGCATCATTGTGGTCTCATCTGATATTTCAATCTTGATTCAGCTGCTGTGATTGTTCTCATGGATTCAAACAGAGGCCAAAATGGAATTCAAGCCTTATTAGCTGCAGAACAGGAAGCACAACACATTGTCAATGCTGCTAGAACAGGTAATTGGTCTCTTGTATTAAAATTTTAATTTTGTGGACTCCTTTTGTCATGGGAATTTATCTTATTGATTGAGCGACTAGTCCTTGGGTATTGTTTTTCTTTGCATCTTTTCGGGGTAATCACTGACATGCCATGATGTATTTCCAGCAGTTGGTTGYAGAAAGAGAGATTGGAGGGATTTGTTTTTCCATAATTTCCATATTTCTGATTACTTAAAGATAGAATGATAAAGCAACATAGAGARTGGACTTCATGGTAATTGAGATGTATGCCTTAGTTCGAGGATAGACTTGCTCAAGGATCTGTTAAGAACATAAAATCCTCCTAAAGATAGAAATGCTAGTAAGAACAAGGAGGATAAGCCTTTTCTATCTCTTCGTGTTTTTGTAGTTATTCGGTTTGGTTTCTAGGGCATTAAACACCAAAACCATATAATGGGCAAGCCTGTTCCTCAAGCACCCTTGATATTTGCTATCCCAAGGCACAAGAGTCCAGAATATAGAACTATAAATGTTGCTCAGAATAATGATAGATTGTTATGCCGAACCTCATAATTAACAGCATGGATAAACTCGAGTTTTTTTGATAATGTTGTGACTTGAAGTTTGCAAGCTAAATGGTGCAGACAGTCTGCAAACTTGACCAGTCTAGTACTAGGTTATTTGCAGCACTCTTCTTTTTACCTGTAAATGCACATCTATTGCGTTTTTTTGAGCTCAATGCTGATGAAGTCACCTTAATTTTCTCATTTCTCTTCTGCAGCAAAACAGGCAAGACTAAGGCAGGCCAAAGAAGAAGCTGAGAAGGAAATTGCTGAATTCCGTGCACAAATGGAAGCTGATTTTCAGAGGAAAGTTGCAGAGGTAATTTTTTAAAAAGAATAGAAGGGGCAAAGAATTCTTTTTAAGGTTATAGAAGTCAAATGATATGTATTGATTTGTGGCTAAGTGAGGCAGAGTCCAAACTGTATGTGTTCTGGATGAACCTTATTTAGATGTATATTTATGCCGATACTTATTTGGTTATATGGATATGCTTATGTGTAAATGAAAAGGAATGTAAACATGTATGTACGCATTTTCACCTGCATGTGTGCTAAGTATCTTAGAATTAAACCTCTCTTCCCCTATAAGTTCATCATGGAAGTAGATTCAACCCATGGTACCTTAAGGATTTTACTCTTGTAATGGGTAACAATTCTAGTTATTATTTCCGTTCTCCTTTTTGTTACTCTCATATGATCAGTGTTCAAGTTTAATTCAATTAATTACTTGCGCAACAGCAGACTGCCAATTCAATCTTAATGCTATTGTCTCTTTTTTGGGGACTCTTACTGCCAAGTTCTGTTCGTTTTAATTTTTCTACCATTCTCTTTGTTGTAAAAATGCTATTTACAGTCTGTCTGTTTCCAATATTATGCTAACAAGACTATTTGCTTGCTGACAGACTAGTGGAGACTCGGGTGCTAATGTTAAACGACTTGAACAAGAAACCGAGGCAAAGATCCATCACCTTAAGACAGAGTCTTCAAGAATCTCCTCCGATGTTGTTCAGATGCTTCTGAGGCAAGTGACTACCGTAAAGAACTAAGATCTTGGAAGATGATATGTTGTCATGATAGTGCTCGTTCTTCTGTTTCTTGTCATGAATATTGTGCCTGAGTCAATCAAATGCTTGTTTTCATGCATGGTAGTAATTTATGATCTGGATTTGTTGATTGTGGCCTCTATGGAATAAGAGCAAAGTGTTATGCTCCTCTTTTGTATCCGTATTAGTGTTGCATTTCAAAGAGAGACAGGAAATACTCGGTTCAAAAGTTGATTGCATTCTTGATTAGTATTCAACTCTCCATTGTGTTGCCTTCATCTCTACGCCACTGCTAAACAATCATCGCTTCGAAGAACAATAATCTCTTTACTTTAAAGTTGCATCGAGAGTCCCTCAAAACTAGTGAAATTCTTTCTGAGCAATTGACGTGTCAAACTTGTACTATTGAGGGCAACGCATTTGATCACGTATAAGCATTTAGATGTCTTTTCACAGAAAAAAAACTACCTAGATTACCGAACTAACTCTAATGTGATAGAGTTCCAAAGAAACCAAGGAAAGAAAAGGGAAGAGAAAAACAATATATTTACATAGTTGAAGGATAAGGTTTCAATTCTTGGTGGGACATTTAAGAATGCGAAGTTGAGAGGTCTTGAAGAATTTGCTCCAGCAGAATTACACCAGCCAATAGTCCTACACGGAGCAGCATCAGCTGTGTTCCGGATGCCACTTTCTCGCCATTGGAGTCAACATTTTTGTAAAGTATAGCCCACGCCGTTGCTGGAGGAAGAACTCCATACAGCATTGTCATGCAGTAACCTCCCTGTTCCACAGTTTACTGATGATTTGTATAGATAATATAGATAGATTGAGGGGACTAGAATAATACAGCACAGTGCAGCTTACAGCAATATCTTTGGCAGCAGAAAAGGCATCTGGAACTGTTGTTGATACAATGAGAGATGGAGCAATGACCATTGCTGTTTCTGTGAAGCTGGTTTTCTTTCTTCCCCACCATTGTCTTAGATCATGGGGTGAATGTAATCTCTGCTAGAGATGCTTACCAGTGTTAGAACAAGTCTTGACCGGTACGAGATTGTCAGTGACCTTATGAATCTTTTYACTTACAAAATAGCTTATTACCTTGAGTTTTCTTGTTTCAGGAAAAACAGGTAACAGATTGTTAAGTTGCTCTTTGAAGAATTCGGAAAAACCAAGAAGAGTGCCAATCAATGAAGTTCCGATTGCCAAAAGGGAGAAGGCCACAACCATATATGATAAACAGCCCCAGTTTACTTTGCATCAGAATTCTGACTTTCTGTTTTAATATATTAGAGATATTCATTTGGAATCTAGCATAAGCCAAGCATATAGAGAAGGGGGGGGGGGGGGGGGAGATGGGCAGAGGGAATGATCTCATAAGAAGTTCGACCGGATCAGCTACTTGATCAACCTGCTGCGAGAGACCAAGAGCAATTGTGTTCCAGACAAGCAATGCTACCAAAGGCACGATGCTGCCGAGCAAAACCGAAGCCCTTAGGCGTTTAAGATCGCCCCCTAGATAAGCACAGAGAATTCAATTCATTAACCAGAAGCATTGCAATAAATGCTTGCAAATGTAATCCATAAAGTATTGGATATGTACCGGGAGCCAGGACATGATAAACCAAGGAAAATATCGTAACTGAAATAGTTGCTGGAACTTTTTCCCATCGACCAGTTCCTCCTAATCCTGACCAACATCCAAACTCGGTTGCTAAAACCTGGATTGCCACTAGCAGACCTGTTTCATCAATTCCCAAATTGTTCATGATATGAAAACAAAATTTCCAAAGGGAACCAAGTTCTGCAAGCTACAGAATCACAACCAGAACGTACAACTTACCTACCATGGAGGCAGTAAGCCATTGGTTTACTTGATCAGTGGTTTTTGTTCCACCCACAGAGATGAGAATGGTGAAGAGGGCAGTGAAGAAAATGCCCGAAACTGATTCTGGAAGACTGGTTAGATGGTAAAGAATCTCGCCTGACTTGGAAATATAAGCAACCATAGAAGTATAACCCAAGAAAACATAGTTCATAGTTGCCAGAACTCCACTCCATTCACCTAGTGTCTCCTGAGCCATGGTCCTAATGGAGATGATCTCCAATTCATCATCGCTTATACTAATGCTCTTCTTTCTTAGTGGCCTCACATTCACTTCAACTAGAAGAAGTGCTTCTACTAATAAAAAGGCCCAACAAGATGTCAGGAAAATCGAACTCGGAAGCAACCCCTGAAATGGATCAGAGAGAATCAAATCATTCATAATCTCAGCAATCGGATTTGTTTTCCGGGGAGGAAATGAATAAAAAAAAAAAAAAAAAATGCTCGTTTACCGCCGGAGAAGTTCTCTGGGATAGGGCAAGAATGCCCGAACCAATACTAGTTCCTACTATCAGAGAAACTGCACCTGCAATAGTGCCCTTTTTCTTGGAAACCTTGATAGGCTCCTCTCTAAAATCCACTATGCATTTCCTTCTCTTCCATTTCCAACCATATGCCCGGGCTGCTTGTTGGATGTTGCTATTGGGACATGTATAATAAGCATCAATATTGATAAGTTACAGAAACAGAAACATAAAATATGCTGATCAAGATGGAAAACAGAATTTATAGTACATCATACATCCTGAACTTCAAGAAAATTCCTTTGTTTTCTTGAGAAAATCTTGGCCATGAAAGACATTTTCCGCATCTGTTTAATTGAAAGGAAGAAGAGGGAGTGATGCAGTGAATATCCATGTGCTACAGAGAAAGAAAGCAATGTTTTGTGGGGAGGAAGGGAGTTCTTAGATGAAGAAGGACCTCAAAACACTAGATTCCAATTATCTTGGAATCTCTGGAATCAGTGGAGTCTGGAAGAGAACAGTATAACGCAACTATCAGCATCAGTAATTAGTCTCCACAAAAGCCTTTCAGCCAAAAGAACAAGTGGGCAAATGAATCCTGGGGACCATACACTGATAGTCATGGGCCTCGGCTCCTTGCATAAATTTGTCTTATGAGCTTTGAAGTTATGGGGGATGGTTTACTAATATCCAATATGCTTAAGTAATCAAAAGTATTTATATTTGATTTCGGTCTTTGAAAGTCATCATATTTTATGTTTATTTTTATATTATACCTTTTACAATAGTGTACTTGTAATACATATAATATATAAAAGTTGGACGATAAATAAATATTTTTAATAAGTAACTATTGTAATTTATATACGGGAGAAACATGATTGCCGGAGGTTGTGGAACCAAAGGAGTGGTCGTGGAGGTCCTCCCAAGCCCCAATTCACAAGTTTATAATTAAATTAAAATAAAATTTTATGTTCAATCTTTATTTATAATTTACATAAAAAAATTTTTTTATTCAATTTTTATTTACAGTTTACATAAAAAAAATTTATTCGAATAAAAATCATCAAAATATATTATCAATAATGAGTAAGATGTCCTTCTCCCCCTATCCAATTAGGCTTTACCAAAATGCAAGTTTCTTTCGGCCACGGAGCTAGTAGCCTAGTAGAGCCTAGAAACCTAACCAAATGGAGAAGCGAGAGGAAAGCTCTTGCTGCCTATACAAGTGGCAAAAGCCTACGTCTTCCTATTTGGAATTTGATCAAGTCTACGATTTACAGGATAAAGAAGAAGTCGTCATGTGTCCAAGAATTGGAGATTCAATGGTGACTTTGTTTGGTGCGCTTTCTATATAGTCTAGAAAGTGAAAGATGTTGTCTTGATCAATTTCTTTTTTTAAATTTTTAAATCACCTTATATTTTCACTTTGTGAAATTAATTTGGACTTTACTTAGGGTATGCTAGTAGATTCTGACTTTTATTTGGAAGAAGACCTAATCAAAACTCTTTTAATATAATATTATATGTAGAAATTAAATATGAAATATTATATTAATTTATAATTCACTTATAAATTATTTTAAATTTATTGAATTGACCTGCCCAACTTCAAAAGAGCCCAAACCAACAAAAGAAGAATGTTTTGCAAAAGAGCCTAATTGAACTTCATTACTACCCAAAAAAATAAAGAGCCTTTTGGATACCATCCATGTTCTTAGTGAAATGGAATTTTTTTTTCTTTTAATATATTGCTATGAATTTTTTAATACATTCCATGTATTATATATTCTCTCTTATATAGAGCACGAGGTATATATATAATTATTAAGTTATATATATATATACATATCATATTCTAATCGATATAAAAAAATCAAAATGTCACTTAATAAAAGATAACTGTTCATCCTTTTCTCTGATCTCTTTACGTCAAAACAAATATCCAATCTTTTGTATGTTTTCCATCCATCTAAAAGTAGAGTTTTATTTTATTTCCAAAAAAATTATACCTCAAATTTTCGGTCTTCTATGGATACTAATTTCATTTTTAGTTTGATTTGAGAAATTTTTAAATTGAAAATATTAGTTTGATTTGAAAAATATTCAAATYGAAATTCTTTTTTCKTTTTTAAACCAAAATGACCCCTTACRATTTGTATTAGAAAGTTCATTGAATTGGTTTTGATGACATGACCCCTCATCATTTGTATTAAGGTTTTGAATAGATTTCTAGCTTTAGGAAAAAACATAAATTTATATTTCTTTGCTCATGGTGATATTGATAAATAGATTTTACAATAAGTGAGATTTACAAAGTTAATAATTGTTGCTAATCAAAAGATGCACTTAAAAAAGAATATTTAATCTCGTGATAGATTTTCTCAAGCAAATATCTCGTCTCTAGATATATTAAATAAATAAAATAAAGTACTTAAATTATTCTCTTAATAATTTCAAAACTATATAAAACGAATCAAATCGATATGAAATTCAACTGACGATTTAAAGATTTGAACAATTTGATTTTGATTTCAATTTCCACAATTTCAAATCGAAATTTTTAATTTATTTAAAAAATGACAAATATGGAACCATGAATACTCTAAATACTAGTAATACTTTTGATTGCTGCTTTGAAACGTTGAACTTATTCAATAACGGATATATTAAAGTTGACTAGTCTTGTATCCTATTTAATGGTACATTAATGAGTCAGAGAAATACTTCATAAGTAGGACCTACAAGTAATCACTATGATTAATAGCCTAAATCTGAACAGGTTAACTTAGTTAATGATCTAACACATGAATCATCACCCTCCATCTACATATGCATTCTATATAGTTCATMCTCTTTTGTCTTCGAGACTAAATATTCACATCTGATTTGTTACAAAGAGTTTAAAAAATATTTAATCGAATATAAAAATATGATAGAAAATGTCAGATCGTGATGGATATAAAATTAAGAGCGTATAAAATCAATTGAAATATATATATAAAATATTAAGAAAAATTAGTTTTCAAGTCGTGTCAATTTCATCTTTGAAAAATGAAAATGTGTATATTTAGTCAATGAAAATATGATTATGATGTCGTTAAAAATTATACGTCAGAAGTATTTGTAAAATATTAACCAAAATATTACAAATTTGGAATTTTTTTTAATGCAAGTGATGAGACTTCATTTTATCATTATAAATAGAATATTCTTTTTTGATTACTTCATAAGATTAATTCGGATTAGGATTCCAATCATGGCCACATAGAAAAATTCATACTCGAAGAAATATCTAATCTTAAGCTCTTTCGAGATTATTTTATAACTATTTGCTCACATATTGTTTAGTTGGAAAGTCTTTCGATTAAAATATTTTATGTTTAAAGAACATTACTTGTTCGAGACTGAGGGACCAAATTAGCATGATTTTTCTCGACTAAATAAATTGACATATTTTTATTTTAGGAACTTACTTGACACGATAATCATATTTTTAAGGATTAAATCGTCATTACCTCTCCATATGAATTAATGATGGACAACCTTGTGGAGAAGTTTCTCTCTGCGGTCGGAATCTTAGGGGGTCTAAATCTAATTATAATGTTGTTGACAGATTTATAGCCGTACGATTTGTACTCTTTAATGATTAAATGCGTGTGATTTTTCTTGATTAAGCCAAACCGATGACTCCCTTTGCATCATCTAAACGTACCTTAATCCTGATAATTGAATTCATACAGTCAAATCACTAATTGTCTCGGCATGGCAAATGACCATACGGACCTTCTGAAAAATCACATCATATTTTAGTTTTTCTTTTTTTTTTTTTTGTTGAAGGTGATTCCTTTATTATAATATGGTAGGTCAGAATCCACACGTGTTTTTTTTTTGCTCTATTTGCGATACATGAGTGAAATTAATATGAATTGTATTCGAAGAATTTGACTTTTAGTCGAATGAATGTTTAGCTTACATATTTCTCCCAACACGACATCACAAGCGAGGGACAGATGAAACATTATTTTAATTTAACGATCTGCCTATTAACAACAAGAAGAGAATCAAAAACTTCAATTGAAATAGATGATTAAAATATTAGGGAGGGGAGCAAAATTATATTCCTTGAGCAAAAGTTTTATATAAATTTTTAAAAATATAAATTACACATAAGATTTTAAAAAAATGTCGGGAAAAGTAAATTTTCTAATCCGAACATTATGAATAGAATTAATAACCTTAGAAAATTTATTCTCTTTATTAATTTATTTCAATATGAACTTGAAATAATAAAAATCAACAACTGAATATCGAGTGATTTGAATATAATTATAAATATATCCAAGGACTTATATTCTGTCAAACATAAGGTCAAAATATAATATCTTAAATCAGAATTTTAAATCAAATCGAAATGCTTAATCCAAATTTGTAACTGAATTTTTTTCAATAAAGTGAGAAAATGATAAAAGAGAAAAAGACATTTGATGTTGCCAAATGGAACCTAACAAGAATCGAGTGAAGCGTCACCAATAATTATCCAACAAGTGTCCACATTCTTAGATTAGTTTCCACCGAATTAAACCGTTACTACAATTTTGACTTGTACTCCCTACTTGATTTCTAGACAGGGGTACAACTCTCGCGCCAGTCCACACCGTTCTTCTCTAACTCTGACCCACGTTGGCCGTCCTCGTCGCTCTTCGACCCCACCCTCCCCCAGCTTCCAAGTCATCAAGACCGTCCACTCACTCAATACATAAGTACAATAATTTCAATTTTTTTATTAGATTAATTAAAACACGAAAAGAATTACCGGAGAGTTAAATATATCATGTCATGTAGTAAAAAATATATATTTGAATATCTATATCTAAAGTAAAATTTCAAGTTCGATCATTGCCTGTAGCATCATATTAAAAAGTTCTTAATCAGAATTTTCTGCGAGTAAGGCTTCATTTGATAAAACTGATTTGAAGTCTAAAAAATAGATAAATTAACGAACACTGAAAATTTACTTTAAATTAACTTCGTACGTCTAATTTTAAATATTAAATTTGATAATTTAATTTATAAAATGTATTAAGAAGAATATCATACTTATTAAATYAAAAAAAGAATTAAAAATCACTTTGAAACGTAATGAAATTATATTATTAAATGACAACTAAATTATCAAATTTGGATTAAGAAGTAGTCTCTATAAACCGGGATTAATTTCATAAAGTAAAGGTACCAATTGATTTAGAAATAACACCACAAATCACACGCATCCTTATTTTCTTCTTTTTAAAATTTTTAAAATTAGAAAATTGAGTTATATAGTAATATTTTTAGGATCTTATTCGTAAATTAGAAGAAAAAGTTGGATACTCCAAGTACCTAAAAAGGAAAAAGCTTAATAGAAAAAGTTTAACTTTTTTTTTCCTTTTATATAAATCGAATCTAACATATAATAAAATTTACCTATTGTAGCATAGGTTTTGAAACATATGATATAATGAGAAACTTACTTAAGAATATTTGATGCTGGAGAAACAAGTAAATGACTTTTTACACCTTGAACGTATTTATTAATTTTTTATCCTTACACCAAATATATGATGACAAGTTTTGTTTTATTTATTATTAAAATAAAGAAAAAGAGAAACTGAACCACATCAGCATAATTAGTGCGTCTCCATTCTTCTGCCGACGATTACGAATTTTTACGATCGGGCACCTGGAGCCCACACGTAACTACCCAACAAAAAAAAAAAAAGAAAGAAAAAAGAGATTTACCAATTAAGCCGTTGATCACGGAGAAAAGCACTTAACAACTCCATCTTCACCGTTGGATTCCATTACGGAACTGGATTAGACCCGCGTCCGTGACACCTGAGAACGGGGTCCCAGCAGTAAAAATCAACCATTTTTCACCCATGGTCAAAAGTAAAATAATCTGAAAGCCAGAGAATTTCATTTTTGGATTATTTTTTGGAGGTTTGGTTTTTTAAAGCCAACAGACATGCCCTGCAATCGCTGTGTTGTTGCCTCCCCCTCTTCATCTTCCTTCTCATCACATCCTTTGTAGCTTTCTTTGTCTTCTTCTTTCTCCTCTTCCTCTTCCCCCTTGGTTGATATCTTGTTCTTTCTCTCTCTATATCTATTGATGTATGTATAATTCTTTATTCATATGAGGAAGTAAAGGGCTCGCAAAGATAACCAAATTACTTTGCAGATAAATTTCTTCTTCCTTCTATTCTAAAAAAGATATGTATGTATGTATGTATATATATATATATACATACACCTTTAACCATTACAAGTAAGGTCAACATAACGTGTGTCTATATAAGACTCTTGAGAGGATGTTTGAGGAGAATGTGAAGAGCTTACGTTTTTCCATGAGATATTTGTTCAGATACGAGTGATGATGTGTTAGAGGTTGAAAAAATATTGAAGGAGCAGTGGTTTTGAGTTCTTTTGTTTGATTTTTGGTTCTTTTGAAAAATGGAGTATAATCTTCAATCAGAAATGCAAGAGCCCAGTATCGACACGGATAAGCTGAGTTATGAAATTTTTTCGATTCTTGAGAGCAAGTTTCTTTTCGGTTACGATGATCAGAAGGTCTGGATTCCTAAACAGATTCCTCCGGCGATAGAAGAGCAAAATACCGACGTCGTTTCCACGTCACCGAGAGGCGAGACCAACGGCGGTCATGCCCTTCAGGCCATAAAAAATCAACGAGGGAAAATATGCATCCTTAGCCTAGACGGTGGTGGAATGAGAAGCATCATATCAGGCAAAGCCCTTGCTTATTTGGAAAATGCCTTGAAGCTAAAATCAGGCAATCCTGACGCTAGAATCGCCGATTACTTCGACGTCGCTGCTGGCAGCGGCGTC
Organism: Rhazya stricta; assembly: GCA_001752375.1. Lineage (NCBI taxonomy): Eukaryota > Viridiplantae > Streptophyta > Magnoliopsida > Gentianales > Apocynaceae > Rhazya > Rhazya stricta. The sequence continues at coordinate 2,371,357 of MEJB01000018.1, forward strand.
GGAGGTATCTTTACCGCTATGCTCTTCGGCACCAAGGATCAAAACCGCCCAATTTTCCAGGCCGAGGAGACGTGGAAGTTCCTCGCTGACCATAGCAAAAAATTCTATCGTTCCGCTAATTCAAGTTCGAGCGGCGGCAAAATTTTCCGGAAAGTTTTCCGCGGCGGAGGAGGTGGCGGCTCTGCTAGTACTTCCACCAAGGCTTTGGAGAAAGCAATGAAAGAGGCATTTCTTGACAAAACCGGTCGGAGCTTGACGTTGAAAGACACGCTGAAACCCGTTTTAATTCCTTGTTATGATTTGTCAAGTACGGCGCCGTTTTTATTCTCTCGAGCCGACGCTCTAGAGACAGACAGCTTCGATTTCCGACTCTGGGAGGTCTGTAGAGCCACCTCCGCCGAACCGGCGGTGTTCGAACCTGTGTTCATGAAATCTGTTGACGGCCAGACACGGTGCATGGGGGTGGACGGCAGCTTGGCCATGAGTAATCCGACGGCGGCGGCTATTACTCACGTGCTCCATAACAAGCAAGAATTTCCATTCGTGCGAGGCGTCGAGGACATTCTAGTACTTTCGCTCGGTACCGGTCAGCTCCTGGAGGGCAGCTTCGGCTACGAGCAGGTGAAGAAGTGGAAGGCCAAGGACTGGGCTCGGCCTCTGGCTCGTATATCAGGCGACGGTTCGGCTGACTTAGTTGACCACGCAGTTGCCATGGCCTTCGGTCAGAGCCGCAGCAGCAATTACGTCCGTATTCAGGTACGCCGCCACTGCTAATATACGCCGGATGCGCAATTTTAACATTTTTCATTTCGGCATTTGATGCGCACGTGTACATACCCCCTAAAATGAAAAGGGAAAATATACTATAAAGAATGAATGATAAGGTATTACATAGAAATTGAAGGTAGTATAAAGTGGTAGTCGTAGTTATGTATGTATTTATTTGCAAAGAGTTAAATGGGTATGGGATGGGACATTGGGGTTGAATTCAATTTGCATGGGAGACAGGCTGGTCTTTCATTTTCATTTCCATTTCTTTTGTGGTTGGAAGGGGTGAAAAGGGGTGTGGTTTCTGGGGGCATGCAATTAAATTTGATCTGAGGGAGATTCTGAGAAGTCAGTGAGTGAAGCCAATGAGAGCAACAAACAATGCTATCGTTGCCAAAAAGCCAAGTGGGACATGGGTACATTCATACATTGGTTGGCGAGAGCGAGACAGTGTCTGTGTGTTTGAGACCGTGTATTTGGTTTACTCACGGTTTCCAAAATCTAGCTGAGTTTTTACTAATGGATAGTCTTTATTTAGAAATGATCAGGATTTTCTGGAAAGGGGTTCTTCTTTGAACTTATTTTTGCTGCGAAGGTATTGAACTAGAAGAAATCTTGGAAGTTTTTTTTCAGATTCTGCTTGGGTTCTTGTACTTGTGTCTCCATGTTTTGTTCAAATGTTGGTCTCTTTCTATAGTTGACTTGATTTTAGCACCATTGAGATGATACATTTGGGAGAAACGCTAATCAAATTTAGGAAACTAATCTACCATTTTAAAGTTTTTTTACCGCTTTATTTGGAGGTTAGCGGTTACCATTTTCTCTGGAATGTGAATTGCCTATGTAGTAATTACCGTCAGAAATATACATTGGAGCAATAAGCTTTCTGTGTACTGTCAGATAACTAGAAATTCTGCTGAAAAATCAGAATTGTCCAGCCTGTAATTCTTTTCTTTTTTTAAAAATACTTTGGTGCCCAAATGGGATAGCAGATTTTTTCCAATAACAGAAGCGGGAGATGCTAAAGATAGAGACTTTTGTGTCCTGCGGCATAAGCATGTACTACTCCACTGTACACTATTCACCTGGTGCAAAATGAATTGCAACCAAGTTCCTTTTCTACAAATCTGACTGCAACCAGTGGATGATTAGTGGCGAAAATGGGAAATGTGAAGCTTAGTTGTGAAATTTTTTGCTCAGTACCAAGATATCTAGATTTGGGCGGTTTCCATAACTGGCTACATATAATTATGATCGCCCGCGTTCTGTTATGCACGGCTTTTTGCTGTAATGGACCAGGGGCGTGGTTTCTGCTTTTGCCCTTCTTGTGTCTCACCTAATTGACCTGTTATATAGCAAAAAAAATAGGGGTCTTTGCTATATTTTGATGATTGTCCTGATCCTCTCTGTGACACTGGGCATTATATTTACTCACTCATTGGTCCTTGCTATAGACTCGTGGTACTATTTTGGGTTTTCATTATTGTGAATCTTGGAACCCTCCATGCTATGCCACCCGAATGAGGTTCATCCTACTTTTCAATAATTATATGGGTTCAATTCAAGAAAACATATCCTTTTGCTGCCCTAATGCGTAGCATATGTGACGAGGTATGGATTATGGGAGGACATGTTCATGCAATTAAAGATAATTTAATTAAATTCCAGTTGTTCCGTCCAATGAAGTTTGGGTTCCAAACTCTTTACTGAACAATGTATGGTGACCCTTGATATTTTATCTTCATGTACCGTGTCTAGTCAAGCTAGTATTTTTCTAAAATTTTTTGTCAGCTCATGAAATTTGTTGCTAGTTGTTGCTTATGATTACTGCGACAGAAACAGAATAGTTTGGATAAGACATTGATTTGGGGTAGCTTGTTGGTTGATGAATGCATATTCTATTTTGAATGGCAGGCAACAGGATCCAGCTTTGGTGGTTGCAGCCCGAGCATAGACTCAGACCCAAGTYCTGATAACGTGAAATTGATTGTTAAGATAGCAGATGAAATGCTGAAACAAAAGAATGTCGAGTCAGTGCTCTTCAATGGCAAGAGGATTGGAGAACAGAGTAATTTGGATAAATTGGACTGGTTTGCTGGAGAACTTGTCCTAGAACATCAGAGGAGGAGCTGCCGTATAGCTCCTACTGTTGTATTTAAACAAGCAACTCCAAAATCAGCTCAAACATGTCCCAAACAGTAACGACAAGATTTAAGAGAAATGGTGAGCTCTTTCTCTCTTCCTTTTTTTCAATGACTTCTACATTACATTATCTTTACTAGTTGCTTCGTATATACTAGGTCCATTAAGCTCATAGTTGAATCATAATGCTAAGAGACCAAACTCTTCTCTTTTTGCCCTTGGAATATCGCTAAGCAGTCACGAGACACACAGGTAAAATGCTTTTTTGTTATAGGTCATATCCCATAGCAAATCAAGGTGCGTATATGATTTTGGCTGTTTTTGCACACGTGTGCTTAGTCGTGTCATTATCTTCACAACAATTCTGAAAGCCGATGTTTATAGAAACCGGTGGTTCTCGCCGAAAGTTTTTAGGCAGTAGTTCTCGGAGATGAAATTAACCCAAGTAAACAGGTGGTGTGGGGAAGGAAGGCCTCACCTGTGTCGGCCGACCGACACAAATTCTTTTTATTTTTTGAAGCTCTATGGCATATCTGCCATTTGATGAGCCCACAGGAATTGTAGGTCCTGGGTGGGCTATTGCGGTATGGAGAGTCTTTGTCCCTTGTGGCCATCTAGGAGGTGGAGAGAATCGTATCAATGTGGGTTCCTAGAGATGCAAATGCCCGTACTCCAGAAAAGGGAGGATTTTCTTTATTCCCGTTGGGAATCCATTCTCCATTAATTTCAGTCTTTACGTTTTCTTTGAAACGAACATTTTGTTCAGGATTTTCGTTGTTGCCACATTGGAGATTATGTTCGTAAATCTAGTGCTTAGCAGCATCGTTGATGGTGGAATCATCGGAAGCTATGTTAAGTTTGCAGTACGAAATCAGTTGCTTTGGTACGAAAGGCTTTGTCCTTAGGCCAAGTTAGGCAAGTTTCAGAGTATTTTCCCTTCAGGAACATTCAGAAGCCTGTTTGTCTAACCCCTTCTGTAATTCATTAGTTATTTGAGAAAGCCAGGAAGAACTTGGGGACAACTTTTGGGTTTTACATAAGAGTAGCAAACCAACATTTCTAAATCTATCTCAAGTTTCTTTTTGTGTTGCAAAACAGTCTAATTCACTTAAATCATTTTGCTTTGAATGATTAAATCAAGTTAATAATCTCAGTTGCTAATTGGTGGTTAAAGATTATGTTAGTCAAAAGCAAGAACATTTAGAATCATTCTCTGATGCCTATAGCCCCAGTTATGACTTAGTAGGAATGAGTACAGTTACCAACCAACTCTGTTTGTAATCGATAAAAGTGGGGTCTAAAGGATGGTTTGGTTTAGAAAAGAAGAGAAAGTAAGACCAGACCAGAACACACTCAAAGCTTGAACAACTTCTACAACTTCAATTAAAGAAATTAGTGGTTAGTGTTTAATTGTATCTGCCTTACACTTTTCTTTCCGGAAAATGGTACTATATATCTAATTTCTCGTGTCTACAATTCATGCAGTGAAAAGAAGGGGGGGGAAAAAAAAAAGAAAAGTATGTGTGAAGCCGGGGAAGAAGTAGGAGAAAAGTAGCAGTAAAAGCRGCTTTCACTTTCGGAAGAGAAGACAGAAAGGCCTTCTGGTGGTCAAGGGATTTGAACAGAAAGGACCCTCAAAACTGTAAAAAAAAGGAGAAAAAAGGAGTGTCATGATCTTGGTGGGATTCTTTTGCCTCCCCAAGGACAAGCATTTTGTGGCCGCTTGGCTTTTATAAGGTCAAAGAAAACAATTTCTATTTGAGCCCTTTATTCGAATGATGATTTTTGGGGCCTCATCGAAGTTTTCTTCCAAAATTTTCTTTTTTCTAAATTCTTGTGTTGGGGCTTCAAAAATAGACTTATTATTTTGGACAAGGAGAAGGGGTGGGATGGGGAGGGGCGGGGGAAAATGTGCCCCGAGCAGTTGTTGCTAAGGTCTAGGCTTTGGTCATATTCATCAGTGTCATTGTATATGTGATTAGTTGTGAAGGAGTGATTGGGAGTGGGTATGTTATATCGACTGACCATATATATATATATATATGTATATATATAATAGAAAATAGATAATATGGTTTTTTTGGAGCCTGTCTTGTCTTATGTATTATAGAAGCTTTCTAATTCCTTCGCAAAACTTTATGGTTGATTTCCTCCTCATGAAGAAAATCAAGTACATATGTGATTAAGGTGAACAATTTCTTTAAAGATTGCCTAATATGATGGTGAGTTTAAGTAAAATAATTCACAATTAATTAGATGATGAGAGAGAGGAGAATTAGAGGATGTGATAATATTCGTGGGTTGTCAAGTCACTGACTTATTGGACAAGACGTATAAAACCAAATACAAAAAGGAGGGGCCTCAAGGTAAGGTAATGCCTTAAATTGGTTCAACATCCTGATCTATCTAACCATCCTTTTCTGTCTACTGCCAAATATAAACAAACAGATAAAAAGGACTTAATTCAGCTAATGTTACAAAAAATTCCCATTAACTAAGTTAAATTACTCTTTTTTATAAAGAATATAAGTATATCCAATAGATCATATTGTTTCTCCCTTTTATATTCGTTCAAGTTTATCACATTTGGATCCCGGAAACATAGATGAAGAAACAAAATGAAATCTGAAATTTGCGAACTCAATTTAGGCTTTTGAGCAATTGTGAGTGCTTTTCCCTGATCAATGTTCTTACATATTCTTGGACAAAATATGTTGATACTTTTCATCCCTAACTCATGGAAAAGTTTTCTAATCTATGAGCCTTTTCCATCATTTTGTTCTTGCTCAAAAGACCCACCAACACAATGGGGTCTTTCTCAAATAATTTTTGCAGTTGGAAGTTTGGTATTGATTGATTTGATTCAAGAATGGTTGTTTCAAGTGGTTAACGTCTTCTTTGATTCTTGAGTATGCTCAATCTTTAGTTTTATCTAATAGTTTGACAGGGACCAAATCCTAAGCCAAAGTCATAAAAGAAGTTATATAAATCATTCTTAAACCATCACCTAGTATCCCAATTTGGTTTGTTTACATGGTAGAAAGGTGACTGATCTATTTCAATTCTAGTTGTTTCAAGCCAAACCTTAAAATAATTGAGAAGAGAATATATTGAATAACACCATTATTGTTGTTGTCATCAAACTATATGCGATTAGGAGAGACATTATTATCTTTCAAATGATAAATGCTTTGATTTGATTTGCTACTATTGATCGTAGAACAGTTTGGTGACCATCCAATTTTAGCACCTTTTCTCGTACATAATGACAATTAGTTGAAAACCCTCCTTCTCTCATATGTCATATCGTTTCAATTTTTATAATCTTATTATGTATGGATGGTTAGCCTAGCTTTATCATTTGGAATCTACTTTAGCCCCTCTTCTTGAACTTAAAAAGAGACCCCTATMGTTACGTATTTTGAGTGGACCAAAGGTGCTACCGTGGGTGGAGCAAAAGGGTCTCAAAACAACAACTTTTCGAATCCAATTAGTGTTTTGATAATAGTGATGATTATGACTCATGGACACAAAAGAGTTTTATTTTTATCGATAACTAAAACTATGGACAAACAAAAAGGAGATTGGTATATGAATATATGAGAGAGAAGTTGTTACGATAACTATTTATTATAGTGTCTAGATATATTATATTAATAAGGGATTAATATTTTAATTTGTAATTGAAATTAATTGAGCGCTTGAATTAAAAAGTCTAATTCATTTTTTACGAAAGAGATAAGTAAACTATAAAATTAAGTATCATGATTCATATGGCCATTGCTGTCATGTACGCAAAAATCTTTTGAAAGGGATTATCTGATTTTATCAGTTAAGATACATCATTTTCTTCTCTCCCAAGGCAGAATAAGAAGTCCATTGAAGATGGGATTAAATGGATTTCCTAATAGAAGTCAAATAACTATTTTGAAGCAAATATGCTAAGCTCAACTTCAAAACACTTTTGTCTTTATAATAAGGTTTTGAGTCCATCCTTATCCCCTCCTAGATTGATATATCAAAAGAGAAACATCTCTATTTTGAAGTAGTTCTACAGCAAACTTATTTTATCAATGTAGATAACGATCAATCCAGTTTTAGTGTTCAATTTATTTGCCAATGAGACCCTATTCCAGCAGAAATGTTAAAAGTAGGTAATCAAGAGTCAGGGTAAAAATCTTTTAATATGTTTTTTTATTATATTTTTTACTAGGCATTCTCTCATACCAATTCCAATCTCTTCTTCTCTATTTCGGGAGATAAAACATACTTTCGTCACTCTAATTGATATATCAGAAGATATATAATGTACCAAAAGATTCGGAGTTAAAAAATTAGGAATTCAACTCTAACTAAGTATATAGTTCTTTCACTCATATTATTCTGCAGGTACAGAGGGACAAGTTGATCGAACAGCTACTACCTTGCCATTTGAAAAAAAAATTGGGGAGAAAAGGTCGAAAACATTAGACGATTTGGGGACTGATTGTGAATGGCAGCCACATAAAAAGATAGATTTTATAAGAGTTATATATAAGGCATGCCAATGTTAGTAAATTGGATATAAAAAGGTATGTAAATTGAAACCATATAAAATGGATAAGGCACAAAATTGACACAAATTCTCCAAGTTGGGGCTTTCACTTTCTACATAAGTACCACAAAATTTTGATTTTTTTTTCCTTAGAGATAAAGATATCATATCTTCTACGTTTTGTTTTCTTTCTAAATAACTTGTAAAGTGATGATCATATTTGAGAAGAATTTACTCTGGTTGATTTTGATGTTACTTTTGGCCTAAAGAAAAGGGTAATTTGGATGTTTTCCTTTTTTGATTGGATTTAAAGGTTCTGCTGGTTGATGTCAAAATGCCAGTTAAAAGATTGTATCCCTTCTTTTCCAACCTTCCGTTGCAAAACCGGCCAACAGATCTGAAAGAGCAATTTAGAGAGGCCAAACTATTACAACTACAACCTTTCTATACTCTCTTCCTTGCTGCATGAAGCCCATGATAAGAAATCACAGGATCCATTAATACAACATAATCTGGGTCATCAGAGATTGGACCTTCAACATAATCTGCATGCAATCCTCTCCCCCCCCCCCCCCCCCCCCCCCCCCCCCCCCACCACCCCCAGAATAACACACCAAATCATATAACTCATAGAAGTAAGAAATGGTAACTAAATCAGGTGATTCATCAGGAGATTTAGATGAAAGGGAGATATGAGCTTCATTAGTTCAATTATTGGGACGCCTATAAGCATTTCCAGATTGCAGTGTAAAAATGTGAAAGAGACATCTTTATGCGTTTGTGTTAATAAATAATTCAAACAACAAAATTTGACAAGCAGAATTCTTTATCCTAATGCCATAAATAACAACATTCTTTTACTCTGGTAAGTAGCCATAGATGTGAAATAGAGAAAGCCAAACAAACGTACAACAGCAAAGAAGCATCAATAATTGATCAACTTTATTGTGGAACCTCCTCTGGCTTGGGTACTGCTGTTTCCAGCGGTTCCTGTAATGCAGGATTGAGAGGGAACAGCATACACTGGGAATAATGTGCCATCAATTGATCAACAAGAGTCAGAGCTACCATAGCTTCCACCATCGGAACGGCTACAACATTATCACCAAATGATTAGTGTATTGGAAAAAATTGCCTATTTTTAGCTACATTCTTGTTGTTTCTAAGAATTTGATATTTCTATTCTATATTTCTAATAGTACACGAAATGCATACATTATCAGGAGTAAAATTCTACAACAAACCTCTTGGGACAACACAAGGGTCATGGCGTCCACGAGCTATAAGCTCTGTGTCATTTCTATCTCTGGTCACTGTGTGCTGCTTTCTCTGCATTGGCACCATAACAACCAGACAGACAGCTTAAATATCCATAACAATCAATCAAGATGAAAAAAACCAAAAAAAGATAAAGCTTTAAGAATATGCCAACGACAGATTTAGAACAGTAAAAAAGGAAATGAAAATTATTATGACAAGAGTTTATGAACATCAAGAACTTCTATCTGCTTTAAGAAGCAGCAAGAGAGAATAGCACAAGCCCTTGAAAATCTTTTGAGATTACACCTGCAGGAAAATTATAGCACAAACAAGAAAGAATTGAATATAAAACTAATAAGAAAATTTGAAGGCAATGATAGGTGGATGTTGAAAATTTCCCAATGATTTTACTCTCGTGGATAGAATTCTTATCTCAATAAAGTAAAATAAAATAAGAGAAAATCTAAGTTCTACTACCTTAAAATAAAATAAGAGAAAATCTAAGTTCTACTACCTTTGGCATTTTATCCAATTATGTTATCCTATATGTTATGTAATGTCTCTATCCAACCATAACGAGTGCCGCACAAGTACTTTCACCTATTATGTTATGTCATTTCCTACCAAAATTAGATGTAACATGGAAATAAATTACTTTACTACCTGTAGTTTACCAGATTTTATTACTATATACCATAACTACTGGAGCAAAGCTCTTCTACTGTTGAGCCAAAGCAATAGCAAACTAGACTCAAATCTAACCAAAAAGAAGGAGAAATAACCTCATTCTATCTCTTTCTAAAAGAACACCACCTTCAACTATCATTCTACTGCTTTACATGCAGTGGGGTTGCATTAAAGCATACCATTTCCCCTTTCACTCATTACCTTTTGTGTAATATTCAACCCAAGACAGTTCTTTTATTTCAGCTTTTACTACGTATTCTAAGTGTCCAAACATCTTTCAGTATCCAGCAACGTTATCAATAATTATACGTAAACGTTTCCTCATACTTTTACAGCAACTTTAATTAATTAAAAAACAGTTAGATTCCGGGGAACATATGGTTCTGAACGATATATCTAGGTCAACTAAAACTTTCCAGTAACAAAACGAGTCTTGACTCCAATTCTATGTTTCAGTTTCCCTTTTCAGGTTCTCTGCAGACATAGATTAAGATCAAAAATGTCCAAGAGGTGTGTGTCTCCAATATTTTCTATTCGGTAAAACAAATAAAGAAAATGTTCTTTTAGATTGTGATTGCATGAGTTCAAGTAGTCAGATGCAGAACTTGAGCAGCAATAAACAGAACAGGCTGTGGTTTGCTTCAAGTTTTGGATTCATTGAACAGTTGTGTGTCAGACATAGGAAGAAAAAGAAGGCAGAGAACACATTTGAAATGGGGAAGAAGAAAATTTAATGAGGAGAAGAAAGTGAGACATTTTGATACTATAGATAATCTGCAGTGACATGGCCATTGCCAGTAGCGAGACCAATCCAAGAAGAAGACGAGTTTGGTTCTTGCCCCAATTATTTGCGGGGGCTCTAATTAAAGCAAGTGATATTGATATGGGAATATATTAGCTTAACAAGAGAAATTTCCAAATCTATCTTGAGCTCAAGCTTGAGTTGAACTACATGTAACTTATGGTCTTTGATCTTTGGTAATCAATTGTCATCACATAAAGCTCAAAGCTTGACCTAAGAACTCAATATTTCTATATTTCCTTTTGCCCCCATGACTTTGTTTGAGATTTTGTAAAATGACCTCAAATCATGGATAAACATGATGATACTTTAATGCACAACATATAGCAATAAATACAGATGCAAATGTGTACATATTTACATAAGTAGATATAAACAAGCACACCTATAATTACAGGAAAACGCTGACAAATGCAACCATATCTCCCAGCTTCAACATCATATATCATGTTTGAATTGAATTGAAGCTAATAACTTAAACCCAAACAAATAGAACCTAAGAAATTCAACTATAAACCATTCAGGATTCTCTGTTTAAGAGTAACTTTGTTTTCTAGCTTCTTCCGTAACACCTTAGATAAGCAATTTGACACTTCCACTTTAACCAAAATACTTCAGGGAGCCATGACATTTTGATACCATCCAGTGCTTTCCCTAACCACAAATAGCAGCAAGAGTCTAGAAATTTTACTGGGTCAGAATTCTAGCCCTGAGGTTCACAGTTATAGATGTAAAAATTTTGCAAACGAATTACTCAAATCTCGAGCTGTAAAGCTGAAATATTATCAGGCAATACAACCCAAAGGAATCAATTGTAAATAAAATAATTTGCTTAAATCTGAGCAATAACCATGATACTATCATTATGTAAATGAGAGCATACGAAACTGGCTACATACCAATATGACAAAAGGATAAGATAATTAGGTTCATCCACAAAAGAGCATTGGACATCATGCACAAAAAGAGAGAGACAGAGAGAGAGAGAGGAGCTTACAGCAATTGTAGATGTTGGTTTGAAAGCTATTCTAATATTAATGATTTCACCATTTGATATTCCTCCCTATAAGAATAATTGACAGAAACTCTGTTAATAGACCATATAGTACATCGACAGTCACAACCATGCCCACAGTCTCTCAACTGAAGATATGCAGATGGATGTGTCTCTATGTGTACCTATTCAAATTTCTATAGATGGCAGCACATATAGGCATGTGTAGCTTTATGATATGCTTTACTTTATGATTGAAATTTGATCACCTGTATCCCTCCAGATCTATTGGTTCTTGTCCTGATTCGGCCATGTTCATCCATATAAAACTCATCATTATGCTCACTGCCAGTCAGAAATGTACCTGGTAAGTTTCCCCAATCAAAACAAATTAGAAATCAGCAAATTGGATTAAAACATACAAGTATGCGTCCTTTTGGACAACTCTAGTGCCCTCCCACCCCCACATCAATAAATAAATAAAATTGAAGTCCAAACAGAGAAGATAAACTTATAAATTGACAGAAGTTCAGGCAAAAATAACTGAAACTGCAAACAGGAACAGTGTGATTCACTACCTGCAAACCCACTACCAAACTCAAATCCCTTAGTCGCAGGTAATGACATAACAGCTTTAGCCAGCTCTGCTTCAAGTTTATCAAAGACAGGTGAACCAAGACCCTGAAAAAAAAAAAAAAAAGAAAATTCAAAACTATTAGGAGATCCCATAATGGACGTGTGGGGTGAAAGAGCGACTGTTATATTCAAATTAAGGCTTCTTGTTAAAAAATCATAACCAGTAAACGTGTACACACCCTCAGAATCAGAAAACCAACTTACTCGTGGAACATTTCGGACAATGCAAGTGACCACACCACCAACAGAATCACCTCTTACTCGGACAGCATCAATAGCAGCTATCATCTTCTCAGCATACACTGGATCTGGGCACCTAACAATGTTGCTCTCTATCTGGAATCAGATAGCAAGAACTTAGAGATAAATGAGGCATTGAATAAAACTAAACAGTAGCAAGGGAGATGAAAGAGAGGCACAATGACATGCATATCCGAAACTGCAATCTATTTCAAAATACAATGTAACTTTGGTTACCACCCATTCCTCCAACCTTTTGCCCAAAACTTAAACAAGTATATGTTTTTTTCACATTTCTAATCTATGGAGATAATTCATTGACATTGTGAACATTTGAAAGACAAAAAGGTTATCGATTTGGATTTTGAAGTGTTTCTGATTGGTATTCAGTTTCATACTAGTTCTGGTGAAGTAAATTATGATCATATAAAACTAATTTTGTACTATATGTGTGGATCTTTACATAAATGCAACAAGGTACTTAATGTTTCTTTTGTCATTTGTGATATTCAACCAGAAGCCAATGAAAACCCTTACTTCAACGGGTTTTATAGATAAGCGAAAGACCACTAGAAAAGGTAAATTTACAAGGTACTAAAAATCTAACAGGAAGAGGGTAACCTAATGAATATGCAGAAAGACAACTACTAGTAAAACTAGAACAAAATAAGTAGGAAACACATTCAGTACGATGTTAATGGTATGAATCAATTGAATTTGCTATTTTCATTTGAAGCCCTACAAAACCAATAACCAATACACCAGAAGCAGATGCTTCCTGTGATGCGCACGTACCTGGTCAAGGGAGACAGTCTCATGATCTACTAAACCCTCAGGAAGTACCACTCCATGAACTTGAGAAACATAAGCCAGAATCTGCAATACAAAAGATAAACAAACAATAGTATGCACGCTTGTGGAATCTGCCCTCCCTCCTAGTTTACATCAAATGCTGATGCTGTGAACAAACGTAGTAATTCTACTAAGTAATGTGTTCAGGATATAAACAGAAATAATGTTGATACAACTATATAGCCTTTTAACTTCAAACTAATATTTCCCAGAGAACTACACAAGCTGTAGATTACTAATTTAAAGATGACCAAAAGGACATGTATCAAAAGATTTTCAAGAATAGAGGTTTCAAGAGGTCAACCCACTATTTGAGAACATCCCACAATTCAACTCAGATGTATCCTTCCAAATCTAACTCAATTCAGTGATTGAATACACCTCAGTGTCTCCAAGGATGACTATGTAAATCAACATGTAGGCACTCACCAATATTGAGACTATTATGCGGAAGATATTACAGTGTACTTAACTATGAAAGAATCTCAATGTGATTAATAAATTTACCACAACTCAAGCCCTTGACATTTTTCTAGACCTGCACACCCTGAGTGGCAATGGAAGTTTCACAGCAGCTGTATAAACTCACCTCTGTTCCTGATTTTAGCTTGAGAATTTTCTTAGCAACAGCTCCTGCAGCAACTCTTCCAATAGTTTCTCTTGCAGAAGATCTACCGCCCCCCTACATGTTCAGCAAGACATGTACAGCAACAGCACAAGTGATCAAGAAACCAAATTAGATCAATTGTCTCCATATTCTGTTTAGCTATGAGAATCAATATGATCATGGAAATGCCAGTGTCATACCTGTACTGATCTCACGCCGTATTTAAAATCATAAGTAGCATCTGCATGAGAAGGTCTATATGCTGTTGACATTTCGCTGTAATCCTGAGAAAGGCAAGATCATGATATGAACATGCAGCAGAATAACTAAAAACGCGCAGGATCCTATGGTCATTTCCAGAGCCAAGTAAACTAAAGCAGAGATAAACATCAATTTGCAGGGAAACAATTCTGAACCAAAATGTCAAAATCAGCTCAATTTATACCATTTAAACTAGTTGATACATGAAACCAGAAAACAAAATATTACAAGCCTTCAAACATTCAAGGGTAAACCATCTATCCCCAGTCCCCACCTTTGGCTAGGGAAATTAGCTACTCAATGTCATCTACCACTTTAAGGATGCAGTCATACAGATGAATGCATAAAAACATCCATTTCATCTGCTGCTCGGACTTAAGACTCTACAATCACTTAATAAAATAGGCCAATAATTTCCAGAAAAATGCACATTGTTAACATTTTACAACAAGTCCAAGTAATAAGAAAACTGGACTAGAAAACAATTGGGTCTTTCTGATTGTTAAACATGAGGAAAATGAGATATCAATTGGTAGTATTAATCGTGCAACATGCTAGCTAAAGTCAGTAGGGAGCGCTCAAGTGGTAGAGAGTAGTGGTTTGCATATATACTGTCATTTATACTTCCATTCAACAGTTATCCCCAAAAAAATCATAAAAGCTAGAACCACGCAAACTTACTTTTCCTCTCTGATCTGTATTGGGTACTTCTACCTTGATTGGGGTCCCAGTGGTTAATCCTGCGAAAATACATCACTCGTTACTTGTATTCCAAAATGCTAAAGGAAAAACAACTTGCAAAAGCAGGAAGTGGCATAGAGGAATTTAAAGATCCAACCTTCAGCAATGCCAGATGCAATTCGACATGTATCAGTCTCCTTCCTGGGAGTGGTAATTCGACTTTGACCTGGCCTCCTGAGTTGAAAAATTTTAGGTGTTGAATTATTATCAGTGCCTTGCATTAAAAGAAACTCAATAAAATGCTGTGCCACTCCTCCGTTATCCCATTGGATTATCTTATTCAACTTAGGAACAAAGACTCAATAACTATGAACAGATACCTTCTATCGAGGTCTACTTGCATATCAGATTCTGACAGTGGAATCTGAGGAGGACATCCATCAATAATACAACCAACACCACCGCCATGAGATTCTCCAAATGTTGTAACACGGAAGTGGGTGCCAAACGTATTACCAGCAGCCTGTACCTCTGTAAATACACAACAAAATTCTCAAGGACTTTGAAAACCAATCAATTACTCATCACCCAACACAAGTTGAAAGAAAATAAAAGCATCCCAGAATTCATCCGTTTGCAGTCAGTGCTGAATACCATTATGTTTTCAATCTTCCAGTGGAAGGATGATTCCTAAAGGTAGTATTTTGTTAGTTTTACAACTTTAATTATTGATGGAAGAAAGAATACGAAGCAAGTTATCACGTTTACCGATGCTCAAGAACTGTAACAAAAACCCCCTGATTAAGTCCATAAAAGAAGATATGTCTGCATTGGTGCATCCAGTAATTCAGATCCCTTCAGACAACAATCAATTAAATCAATCATCTTAAAGCACTGGAATTTCTTATGTAACCAATGACACTGCCTTCCCGGGAAAATAGGTCAATTAAATATATTGCACTGACAGGCAAAGGCATAGCTCCAACTTTATAGGTGATGAAACTGATTGAATGACAAACTGCATTATCCATAATGCACATTCGACATGCCCATGAGCTTGCAGGTAAACTTTCCTAATGTAGTGCCAAATACAGGCGTTCCTTTAACATCTTCACGTGAAGCAACAGTTGATCATACAACAAATGAAGCTATACACATTTACACCTATAAGTGAGCATACATTCTTTAACTACCACCTAACTCGTATAGAAAACAGTCATGAAATTAGGCATTGGAGACTTCGTCACTATATAAAACGTGAATAGAGCACATTGCTTTTAAGGAAAAAGGAAATTTCTTTAACACTCTACACCCGACTATCTTAATTGGGAAACCATAAAACAATCAGCTCAAACATAAAAGTAAAATCTTTTCACCCTGTATTAGGAAGGAAATAGCCTTCATTTTTCCTTATGGAGGAAAATTATTAGAATATGTATATTGAGTAGAAATAAGGAGCAAACTAATGAAATCAAAATAAGGAGCTGGAACTCTCAAATACTCAGCATATCACTCATCCAACTATAAATACGATTCAGTATGTATTCTCTAGCTTACACACAGAAATCTCAAATTCATTACTAATTGTTGAACTCGCTGCTAAATTTCGCATTTTCATTTACTTTGATGTGCCTCAAGACAAGCAACTCAGATATATCCAACTTATATAGTTCTTCAATTCTAAACTTTCCGATAAATAGCTAGACATGAACAAAATTGCTCACCTAGACGTTTGGGATGCGAACGGCGATAGGGGATACTCACGGAGGAGGAGAAGAGCTTAGAGGGAGATTGGAGAGATCCGAGGCGGGTGAGAGCGTCGGAAGATGAAGCTCCGTAGAAGGCTTTGCTGGAGAGAGACGACGCCATTCTCCGTCGGCGTCGGGATTTTGACTTTCAATAATTCCCGGGTAATATATCTGCTGCTGCAGTCGTAATAATACGTTAATTATAGCTTTATAATAAATTTGGATTGGTTGTTCAAAGGAGAAGAGAGGGGATAGTAAGGACTTGGAATTCCGGTAGGTAAGCGAAATGATGGGGCCTACATTGTTGGGTAGAAGTGGGCCAGGTCAGTTCCCACCTACCCTCCATTATCACGTTTTCCCATTTCTGATCTTAAGTTAAGTGACTAAACTGGTCCTCAATTTGTAATACAATTTCAATTAAGGGTTTTATTTTTCCAATTTTTCAATTAAAGGCCTCAAATTGTCACAATTCAACTTTTGGTCTTTTTGTAGCCCTCCTTCCTTCTCATTAATGGTTGACCTTGTCAAAGTTAAATAATGCATGTATGGGGAATTAGATCAAAATGATTCGGTTTTTTGTTTTCCATCAGCAACTAACTTGCTTTTTGGAGGTGTCTCCCTTTCTAACTTGGAGGCCAGTAGAAGTGGCACACTAGTATAAGTAAAGTGCCCCTCGAAGTGGCATCTTAACTGGGACAGAAATTTTTCGAGCTTGCACCAAGACGTCCCTACATGTGGCGTCTTAACTTAACAAAGGCACCTCTTGGACCGGCGCCTTAGTCTTCCCCTACAACCCGACCCTCCCACCTCTGCTTGTTACTTTTTGAATTCTATTCTTCTTCTTYCTCCTTGCTTCGATCTGCTGCAACTTCTAGCGACTGTTTCTGCTTTAACCGGTGACAATCCGGCGACCTTTCAGCGACCTGAGGAACAGCGAGCAAGAGCAACCATTTGTGAAATATTGTTTTGAAATCTCTCCCTCTGTGTTATAGAAAGCAGTGGGGCAACTCAGAACTAGCGACAATTAGCAGCATTTCGACACTCAGTAAGTTAAGAATTTTTTTCTCTTACAAATTTATAATATTTTTGTGAAATTAGTTTTTTGGGGATAAATTTTGTTGTTAATTTTTTTGAATTAATTTTGTATTTTATTTTATTATTATGTTGTTTAATGATAAACCTCTGCCAACCTCTGCTAACTCTGTCTAATGATTAAGGTTTTATATGATAGGGTCTAAAAATAACAATTCTGTTGGATTGCTAACTGTTCTCTGATTGTATCCACTGCTAAGGATAACAACTACTAATTAGATATATCGAGTACTTTCATTAGCTATGAAGAATAGCCAACTTCTAATCTCTATTCARTTGTGGGCAACTTGTTATTTTTGTTCCTTTACCTTTGACTTGAATCTCTAGTTTTCTTAATTAATTATTTGTTGTCTGTTGTTATGTTCATTATAATATTGCTTTTGTAGAATTTAATGGAGAATAGGATTTTATTAATAAATGTGGCCTTTTGAGCCTGGTAAATAATCTATTTATAGAGGAATCTCTGTAGAATTTTTATAAAAAATTTAACTGTTATATTATTTTTTTGTAATAATATATGAGCGCGTATTATTACTGATTATTTGATTGATAAATTTGATGGAGAATGAGATTTTATTAATGGATGTGGCCTTTTGAGCCTGGTAAATAGTCTAATTTATAAAAGAGTATCTGTCGAATTTTTTATAAAAAATTTAACTGTTATATTATTCTTTTTTGTAATAATACACGAGCGCATATTATTACTGATTATTTGATTGGTAAATTTGATGGAGAATGAGATTTTTTTAATGGATGTGGCCTTAAGAGCTTGGTAAATAGTTTATCTATAGAGGAATCTCTATCGATTTTTTTACAAAAAATTTAACTATTATATTATTTTTTGTAATAATACACGAGTGTGTATTATTACTAATTATTTGATTGATAAATTTGATGGAGAAATAGTCTATTTATAGAGGAAACTCTGTCGAATTTTTTATAAAATTTTATTATTCTTATATTTTATATGGAACATGAGCATGTGCACAATGATGTTCATCCGAGTCCAATAGATCCTATTGTCTTGATGAGACAGGCATACCATAGATCAGCTCTTATATGGGATGATAGGGTTTATACCGAGACAGCGTTAGAGTTTAGAAAACAAGATGAAATTTTTTGAAAAGGGTACGATGTGGCACCTTCTAGGGTGAGAGAGTACATAGACATTGCAGGATTTGGTCGAGCAACCTGAGACGCATCCGTTCCATCTCACTTGCAACTCAGGACATTTCGGTATTATGGGGTTTGCCCATCGATGGTGATGCTATTACTTATGGTCGCTATGATTGGGGTATAGAGCAGTGGTAAGAGTTATTGCGAGATAGTATTAGGATTTAGACCCGTGATTTCCTAGATCAGGGGGAATCGTATTATGCTACGGGCTCTCAAAGAAGAATTTATGCTGCTATTGGATGATGATGCCGATGACGATACTTATGCGAGGCGGACTCGTTGCTTGATCTTGTATCTCATGGGTGGTATGCTTATTGCAAACCACTCTAGGAACAAGATTGATCTTCGTTACTTGCTCTCGCTCAAATACCGAGAAGAATTTATGCCATTCGGGACGTTTGAGTTGGGGATCCGCTGTTTTGGCCTATTTGTATCACTGTATGTGCACAACTTCCATTGCAGAGTCCCGAGAGATGTGCAGTCCCTCTATTCTCATGTACCTTATGGGTCATTTTATGACTTTACCTGGTAGAGTCATCCGAATATATTAGTAAAATAATTGTAAAATTTGTATTTTATATTTTAAATAGTTGTGGGCATGGGAGCACATACCTGTCTTATTCCGAGAGACGTTGCACTAGTTGAGATTCTTCCTGATTCTCCCTATGCTGCACGGTGGGCAGCAYGGCTTGATCTTCATCGTCTGCCCACACATGTATTAATCACTTATCGAGATCAGCTGGACTCGATGAGACATGATATTGTAAGTATTTAATAATTTTGAAGAGTTATTCTACAATAAGTTAATTTTTCTCATTTAATTCAATAGAAAGTTTCTATTTTTTAATTAATAATCTTCTTTGCAGTTTATCTTGACTCCGTACAATGATGTGATCTCGACGATTCACTAGGATTATTTAGTCAGATCCCACATTTGGCGTGCCAAAGTCCTACTCATTTGCTGGGAGATTGTCGAGTATTATCGACCATCTCAAGTTTTGAGACATTTTGGCATGGAGTAAGGGATTCCTTTTCGAGAGAGCTGTTGTAATACGGCATGCTACGGGGCTAAGAGGTAATATGGTGGTGTTTTGGAATAAGAAGCATGCGAAGTATATCCGAGAGCCAAACGCCCGTCGTGACCACGTTGTCAGTGGTGCTGTTACATCCACTGCTATGCACATGCATCCAGACTATCGGGATTGGTACTTCCAGCTCATTCGCCTGATTATCTGTCATCCTTAACACAGGGGTAAAGCGCCTGAYGGATTTYAGGGGACAAGGGCAGCCATGCARTTTGTCGTGAGTTAGTTACTCTTGTACTTTTACGCAGAAGGATTTTATATTCATTTTGTCAAACATTAATTGTCAAATTTTTTATTATTTGTAGAGTTCGGGTTTATCATGCATTCAGGAGCTTGCCGATTCTAGGATGACATATACGGATCCTCATCCATGTCCATATTTCATTCCATATGTGAGGTCTGTAGTCGGATGTTACATGGCATTGTTGATAGACTGTCATGTAGATCCGCTCGTGATGGAGATGCATCTGCCACTGCGGTTGTTCAGCCTACAATTATTCAATCCCGTGATCAAGTTTAAGGTCGAAATAGACGGAGTCGTGGCAGAAGAGAGCGAGAGAGAGGACCGATTGAGGACTCGTYAGTTCAGGGTGAGGATCACCCGATAGATGAGACAAGGGACACACACAGAGYGGATGATGTGGCATGAGACAGCTATACAGACAATCATTATAAGGGTGTCATCATTGAAGATTGAATCTTGTTTGACCCATCTATCCTGCATACACCTTGTCAGGCGGGTGACGGTGCTGGAACATCAGGCGCTGTTCCAGACGAGGATACTAGTTACGCAGATGATCAAGCTTCGAGATTATATTCTCAGCCAAAAGAGTGTGTCACTCAGGCGGACGAGGTTGGCGGGGCAGATATTGGTCAGGCAAATGAGCCTGTATGAGTTTTTAGGAGGAGACCTTGGAGARGTGGCACGGCAGGAGGAGATGATGATGACGAGAGGCCTAGGTGAGTTAGGCGTCCTGCTGTTCGCTATACTTCCTGGACATGATGTATATACGATTTACCTCTTTGTGAAGATACATTCATTATATACACTCGACGAGCATTATTGTATAGTTTGTATTAATATTTTTTTTGACGTTTCTTTCTTGAGGTTATATTATATTCCTTAAAGTTAAAATTTTTCGGGATTTGGTCGTGTGGAGGTTGGTTTTTAGTATATCATATGTGTTTGGGATTTGGTTGCATGCATGTTAACTTTTATTATATCGCATGTGTTTGGAATTTGGTTGTGTGCAGGTCTGTTTTTAATCATTAACCAATTATGGTTAATGACTATCCCACCTAAGAGTGCCACTTATAGGGGCACTTTATTCAATCATCAAGCGAAGTTCAATTGAATAATGGATGAGATTAAGCATAGGAGTCAAGCCGCATTTGATTGGTTGAATGCAATTGATAGTGAAATGTGAACACTTGCATATGGTGACGGACATAGGTACTGATGCTTGACAACTAACTTGTCTTAATCATTGAACAATGTTCTGAAGAAAGGACATTCTTTGCCGCTTAAAGCATTTGGTGAAATTGACGGTGATAAAACTTGTGAAGTATTTTTCAGATCGCTGTGTACACGCGGCTCATAATAGACATCCTTTTGCCCCTAGGAAATGGAAAAAAATTTTTACAATGAAAATAAATCCCGTACACATACGGTGGTACAATATAATTCTCAACTTGGCTTGTTTAGTGTAAAGTCTATACCTAGAGGAGATGGAAGAGGTAACAAAATATACACTATCAAGATGGGTGAAAAATGGTGCAATTGTTATTRGTGGTCTGTATTTGGGATTCTATGTTCTCATGCTTTTGCTGTGTGCTATCACCGGGGTTGGCAAGCTGATGAACTTGTTCATGAAGTGTATTCCAAGGAAYGCTATCGGAAAGCATATGTTGAAAATTTTTACCTGGTTCCACATGATTTATTTTGGAGACCGCCTCCATTCAACCTCATCATTACAAGCCGAATATGAAGGGAAATTCGAAACGTGAGGATTAGAAGTGATGCAGAATACCGACATCCTGATTCTCCTCGAGTATGTGGAAATTGTCATAGAGTTGGTCATAATAAAAGAAATTGCCCAGGTCATTGTGAAGATGAATCAAACACTTAGTTTGTATTTGGTTGYATTGAACATGGTTATTTTTTATTCCATTGCATAAGTATTATTTATATAGTGACTATTGAAGTCATTTTTATGGATATGTTTCTTTTATGCTTTTGTTACAAACATTCTTATATTTTGGACATTATTATGTTGTTCGATATTGTTTTCTATATGTTATGAATGTTTTAAGTCAATATGAATTGGTATTTTTGAATGAAACCAATGTTACAAATATTCTTCCTTCTTTTTAAGTTTTAGCATTTTGTTTGAATTATTGTACGTTATATTTAACATCAAGCGAGAAAGGGGGAAGTATGCTGGTGTAAAACACCCCTTGGAGGGGAGTCTTTAGTTGAAAACACGAGTAAAACGGCCTATGAAGGGGCATCTTTAATGTTCTCGAGCATACAATAAACTTTTGAATTACAACGCTTCATGTAGGAGTATCTTCGTGAAAGTGCCAATGGAAAAGACGCTTTAGTCTATATTGAAGACGCCCATTAAATTGGCGCCTTATTTTTAATCAGGAAAATCATTGTTCAGATCGAGTGGCGTCAGGAAAATCATTGTTCAGATATGACGCCACTTGGAGGGGAGTCTTCATGTAACTAAGACGCCACTTCGAGCGGCGTCCAAGTCAAAAAGGGTTACCCATCCAGAAACTAGATTAGTTGCAGATATCTACAAAAAAATGAGGTTATTTGGGTCAAAAACTCTGCGTATGTATATGCTTAACTCCTAGCATAAAGTGCAGAAAGGCATACCGGAGAAGTTTAAATATAGATAGGAGATATTTTAGTACACTTTTTTGCTATACTCCTTCCTTTAGTACACATCATCTACATACCAATCAGAGCACGCTATATATATATAATCTTTAACTCTTCCAACATCTCTTTTTCCTCTATAAATATATCTAGGTCGCTCTTTAATTAATATAGCAAAAAATGTATGAAGAGACTATATTATAAAATCCAATGCCTTTAATATGTTTACATGTCATGTTCTAATTAATATACTCAAAATTATATAATTAAAAATATAATAAAAGATCTCTAATTGAATTAAAATCCTTCTCAAGGCCAGCTAGATTTGTTGCTTCTTTTGGCATTTTAAAGGAAGATGCAGATTTCTTTCTTTCYTTTGGTTTGGTGTCTATATGAGTAGCTGTACCAGCAGTGAAATTTGTGAAATCCCAGTCCACGTGGAGTCCTTTTCAAGCCAAAGAAAGGTACCAATGTGGCCATATTCCAAGCACAAAAGACCTAACAGTCGTTTCCTTTCTCCCATTCTCCCTTTGTGACTTAGAGAATAAAAAACCAAATTCTGATTTCCCCTTTCTCCACCCCTTTGAGCAAATTAAGAGAAAAGCGAAAATATATAAGAACAAGAAAAATCCGCCTACGACATGTTTGTAAAAAGTGCTAAATATAATTTGAATTTTGACATGATCTAGTCTTAGTCTCCCAGGTTTGAATAACAATAAATAAAAWCATATCCTTCTGACAATCAACCATAGATTTGGTCAGACTCTTGAATTCTATTTTTTAATCTTCTTAATCTGAATATATATAACCAAAGATTTAGTTGAAATGATAAAAATTTAATATTTCTTAAAAAATATCTCAAACCTGAATCTTGTGAACAACAGTAGCTGACAACAATATTATAAAGGCATGTCTGCACAGACTTTTGAAGACTCCATAAAAGAAATTGATATCACAGGCAGCATTTCACTGGAAAAGAAGATGAGAACAAAAAATTTCCTGATCATACAAACTACTCTTTTCATTTAAGAAGAAAAAAGTAAATGGAAATTATCCCACTTCCCCATCAGGCTCATTGCGTTCTACCTAGGGGACCAAGAAGAAAAAATTCACTATTAATTTCCATGATCTGTCCTATGTCTAAGTAAAATGTTCTATCTGCAGATTTAAAGATCTGCAATGTCACTTCCAGCTCTCCAAATGAATGCTTCAAGAAATTGCCTATTCCAGTATATGTAGCTCTCCAACGATTGGCTAAATGTTAGATTCTTAGTTTCTTTCATGTTCCAAAACAGCATTAGCTGGAGCTCTTGTTTTCAAGATCATTTCATCGTACTCTTCATCAGGGCTCGAAAGAGCTGTAATTGCCCCTCCTGCCCCAATAGAAACTTCATCCTCATGTATGACAACAGTTCTTATGACGATGTTCAGATCAAATGTTTGGTTATATGAGAAATATCCAATGCAGCCAGAATAGATACCTCTGGAACAACTTTCTAGAGAATCGAGAAGTTCCATGGATCTTAACTTTGGTGCACCTGTCATTGAGCCACCAGGAAATGCAGCTCTGACACAATCGATTGCGGTTGCATTTCTTTGCTTCTTCCCGCGAATTGTACTCACCATTGTGTGAACAGTTGCATATGACTCAATATCCATAAGATTGGGAACATGAACTGAACCAGTTTCACAGACTCGCCCAAGGTCATTCCTCAGAAGATCAACGATCATCAAATTTTCTGCCTGATCCTTTTCACTGTTAAAATGAAAGAAAAGATAGAAGGTAATAAGATTAGTCATGCTGTAAGCAACAAAAAGAGCTTAAAATTGCCAACAATGAGATCTTGGAACCCAGGTCTGATCATGCAACTAAAATAAGCGTACGTGCCACCGAAAGAGACAGATCAATCATAAACCAAGAGAAAACTTGTGGCCTACAAAAACTTTAAAGGTCCGGGAAATGAATGAGAGAATTTTAATTGAACAAAATTCTGTTACCTGTACTGCAACTGCAACTTAAGTAATTCATCCTCCTCATTGGTTGAACCACGAGCTATGGTTCCCTTAATAGGCTTTGCTTCCAAAATACCATCTCTGTCCAATCTCAGAAACCTCTCAGGAGAAGAGCAACAGATTGATAGATTTTCCTTTGGGAAGTTAAGCCAAGCAGCATATGGTGCTGGATTTTTTTCTCTAAGATTTAGATAAAGATCCAGTGGATCTATGCCCCCTAGTTTTTTCCTTAACTGAGTTGTAAGGCATAACTCGTAGCTTTCTCCATCTCTAATGAACTTCTGACACTTCAAAATATCTTCGATATATTGATCCCTAGATTTTTCAGCAGAAAAACCTAGCTTCAATGGGGAATCTGTGGAGCCTCGAGATGAGTGAAACATAAAATCCTTCCTAGAACCTTCTAAACTACAAAGCTGTTGCTCGACATCTTCTAACCAAGTGGTCCTACTTCTATTTCTATCATATATAGACATAATATAAATATCATCTGTGTCATGATCGATCACAAGAAAGTTATCTGAGAAGAAAAAACAAGCATCAGGGGCCCTTGATTTGTGATGGTTGGATGCCATGCCACATTCAACTTTGAGATCATATCTGCCATTCATGCCTTATATTAGTCTTATTCCTAAGATCTTCTAAGAYACACGTATAAGAAAATGTAATTGGCAACACCCAGAGAGAGAGATAAGAAAGTCAAATGGGAAACCATATTGTCAGCAATAAATTTTTATTCTTGGCAGAACTTCATTTATATTGCATGGAAAATTACACACTAAACAAAGACACATGCTAATCTAACCTTATTTATTAAGTCCTTGTGCTAATATAAAGACTAAATTGTGAAACAAGTTATGGAAGCTGAATAAAATTTCAATTATCTTCTTAATTTTTCTATGCCATCCATGTCATGCAAGTTAACTAACAGACTAGAGTAAAGATCTAATAAAATGGGAACCTTAAGAGTGCAGTTCTGTCAATTCATGAGGATCATCATATTTTCACAATTGAATTAGAAAGGAAACTTGAAAACCTTTTTCTATTTTTTGGATAATTAAAAGGATTATTTGAAATCTTATATGATATACCTGCAGTTACTTACTTATACGAATAACATGGGAAGCTCTAAAAACTTCCCAAAAGATCCATTCAAGAGTCAATGCATGAGGAAATAGAATCTCAATGCCACAAAATGCTATTAAAAAGAACGGGTTTTCATATTCCAAAGGGGATCCTCAACTCCACCGGGTTCTCTGTCATGGCCATTTGAAAAGGGTTTATGTGTTCAAATCTATCATTTAGAAAGGCAGTTGATAATAGTTTAACGAGAATTATGATAGTTTATAATGAAAGAGTGAGCAAAACAATGGAGAAGTGGCATCCAGAATTGGCGTCCAAAATTTCCGAGCAGCCTTGTAACTCAAAGAATATGAGAGTGCAGTTTATTAAAGTTTAGAAACATCATTCATCGGATTGTGTACTTATTCCATTCTCAACATTCAAAAAGGCCAGGTGCAGGAAAAGAAACACAATTCATACAGCAACTTAGGAGAAGATGCAGACATAGTGATCCATCTGCAATAGTCCACAAACGACTTCTTTGAGTCAATATAAACACAGGCAAAAGAAAAATTAAATTATGGCAACACCATCCAGACCACCCCCAATCCTGCTAAACAAAACCAGAATCACATGAATATGATGATTATATGCCTCCTTTTCTTTTTTTCAGAAGGTCCTGCTAAATCAAATAGAATATGCAATTTTTCTTCAGTCCACCTTAAACCTACTGATTTACAAGCACTTATGAGACAATTTTCTGCATGAAGACCACTAGCCGTAACTATGGCTGAAAGATGTGGATAAATTGTCATTGTTCTCTGTCTCCAAACCATCCCCAAACCCCACCCTTGCAACGATCAAGCGGAAAAATCCTTTTGTGGAGGAGAGATTGAATGGAACCTCTAGTCATGCAGGGTGTAAAAGATTTACTCATTGCATTCCAACCTCCACAACCGGTAAAAGAGTCAACCTCTGATGCACACGCAGAAACTTATGCTGCCTTGATTTTCTCCATTTTATTCCAGTTGAGTTAAGCAAATATTGGATACCCAACTTTTTTAACGCCATCTACCCACCAGCCTCCCTTTACCTCTTTTTGCATTCTCCTTTCTTTTCTTTTCTTTTTTCCACATATCAGATAAAGAAAAAGGCATGCAACATAATCAAAACAAGATACATACCCGATATATCCAATATAGCCACCATAAAATTCAAATGGCAATCCTTCATAGTCTTTTTTGTCATAACAAATTGATTGGAGCTCCTGATGCACAGTAAAATACATTAGTATCAAAAATCACCTTTTCTCCTTTTGTTTGCTTAAAATTAAATGGCTCCATATGGAGAGACCTGCATGTAATTGGCTAGGAAAAAGTATTAGAATATTGAAAAAAATGAAAGCACACGTGGTAAAAGTTGACCAGCAAAATTTGGCACATAGCATACAGAATGCCATTGGTGAAATGAAGATAAATCAAAACGAGATATGATTGTAAAGTTCATACACGTACCAAATGGACGATAAAAGAAAGCGAGCAAAGATGCATTTATCATGTGCCCTTTCTTGAAGGTTAACAGCAACATGTACAACAATTTAATATGAAATTCAACAACGTATGACCTATGACAAGCCCTCACAAAGTTTTTCCTAATGTACAAGTCTCGTTAATTCTCTGAATCAACTGCTCTAGGAGTGAGGTACTCAAGTTCCATCCTGAAAATATCACAGAAAAGCTCGGAAAGTACCTTATTCAAAAAATCAAAGAAGCCATCCCCTGTAAAGATAGTTTCGATAGTGCCCTGAGCACCTTCAATTGAGAGATAACCACCCCTATTTGTTGCTGCATCACTGGAAACAGAAAACTGTCTTCATCAAGTGTAAAGAGGGAAACCACCAAACAAAAACCCCCCCCCCCCCCAAAAAAAAAAAAAAAAAAAGAAAGAAAATTAATCATCTAGTACTGAAATTTGCTCTAATTCAAACCTTTGGTTTGATAATCTGAATGAAACTTGCTTCCACAAGGCGCCACCTCTTCCCCCCATAAACGAAAACCGAGCCCTTCCCTGGTCCACAATAGTGTCGATAAATGATGTTAACACAAGTAAAAATCAATATGGACATAAGTAATGATCAACTAAGATCAAACTGGAATAATATCAAATGAATGAGGGTTAAAGCAACCTAAGTGCTGGGAGAGTCCCACTTTGAAAGGAAAAAGCAGGAGATTTTACAAAGTAAAAAGTACTTATAGGACATGAATACAAGAAAGCATCCAATTAGATCATCTTTCATCCTTGATGTTTTCTCTTAAGGTAGTCAGAAAGCATTCAAGCAATCCAGATATAGAATCACAAGCCTCCAAATCTTAAAGAGCATGTCATATACAAAAATACCTATTTCTATCTTGAGGTGTCGTGTGTGAAAGAACTCTCTCCATGAGATACTTTATCTTGAAATGGAAGTTGATCTTTTTTACATCACCCTACGTATTACTCTGAAGCTATGTCTMAAGATGAGATTGGATTGTCATTTTGATTATCAGTGCTAGTGAAATATTTCTATATGGAAGTACCTACTCAGACAAAACCATGGACCTATGAATTTCTAAACTACCTCTGGAAATCCCAAAGGTTAATAACTTAGTCAAGCTGCATGTATAACCTGGATATGTTTCTCCCAATACCAACTTTAAGAGGCCATTTGATATGCGCATTTTCTTAGCAGTAAATCAATCAGAAATGCTAAGCAGATGATCTTAATCCTTTTTTCTGAAATTCTAAGCTTAATATACTAAATTAGTTGTCTCTTCATTGACAGTACCACATAACATTGGCACAGATATTGCTGAAAGAAGCACAAACCAGTGTACAGTTTTCTACCATGAAAAAAGAAAACAATGAAACCACCAGGAAATCACAAGTGCAATCTCTGTATTTCCAACTTTGATTTGGACTCACTACACATTCTCCAAACAAAGAAGTTGACATGAAAACTAATTGCCGAGCTTCCTTCTTTACTTATATTTCTCCAGAATTGAAGTATATTACCTTTGTATCCATACATGTTTCAGCAGATTAATTTCCAATATCAAAAAATTCTACTATAATTCTACTCTAATGAGGCAGATATGAACATAACTGATTTCAGTCGCAGATTTCACGGTAAAGTAGATATAWCAGACCTGCCTTATTTATAATCAAAGAATTATACAGATTAATTACTTTAAGAGTTCCTAACTTTTACTACAGCTTCCCTCTTAATCAAACTCAAAGGAGAAACAACATTTATAAGATATTAAAATTCTTGAAACAGAACGAGTGAATAGTTCAATTTTGAAGGAAAAGCAGACCTTTTCCACTGAGGAACTATCCAGCCAGAAAGTGTTTTCAGCCTTTTGATCTCCAAAAAGTGTGAAGAATACATTCCTTGCACCACCAACCAATCTGGCCTGGGAGGGAAGTTTTTTCCATTTCAACTTTAGAAATTTGACATCATTGGATGGATGTGATAGATTTGCTATGCTGTACGTGCTAAAAGGTTTTGCCTGGCACATCTGGTGCATCATATGCCCCCTCCTAACAACATCTTGGTATAACTGGCTAACATCAGGCATCTGCATGCATGCTAAGTAAAGTTTACTGCTCAGAGTAAATATAAGGCCTCAGTACACCAAAAAAGCTACACAGAGAGAGAGAAGGAAAATAAAAAATAAATAAATAAACAGATCCAAAATGTATAAGACATATCCTCCTCTCAAGCAAGCAACAGTATCAACAACCAAAGCAGATAAAAAACAAGTGAATCAGTTTCAAATGAAATTGATATAATTGATCTCTTGAAAATTCAAAAATTGAATTGTATCCAGAATATCCTATGTTAGACAGCTGCAGAGAACCGTTTTACAGAAACGTCTTAGGATTTGTTGAAGAGTAAAGTAGAAGTAGGTCACAGGTGGTACTGAAAGGTGGAAGAGAAGATCTATTGAACTTATGCCGATAAAATCCAGATGAAAGGTAATGGCTTATGCAGATAGCAAACAGCAGCTCTGTGAGAACATCTGGTAACATTGATTTTCAAAAGGACAAGAAAATAATTCCAAATTCCTGCATTGAAAATTTACCAGTAACTGGAAACTAGCATATCCATTCATCTGCTGCTGAATTTTTATTCCTCTTAAACTTATATTTGAATGTATAAAACTAGTTGTTTTACTCCAATAGCGTTAATAAACAATTTAAGTAGGAAGTACCAAATATCATTTCCTGATGTATGTACAASTTGAACATCCACATGATTTTTACACAAATACTAAACAAAACAATTCCAGCAGCTTATCCATATTATAAGTACAAAAAATAAGCCCAAACTCAAATTGAAATTGCATGGAGTTTTCTTGTTTTAATATAGGCAAACTATCTTCTTCTAATATCATCTTTTTCAACACCTTGTGCATTGAAGATTCTAAAGCCCTAAAAGTAAATACAGCTTCTTCATGCTAAATAGGAAAATTCACCATTAGATGTATCACTACACAGTGGATTTTAAAAATCTTGACAAGTAAAATTGCGTACTTGGAGTAGTTTGGGGAAAACAAATCTGGGGTGGTTTACCATCATGATCGAACTCATGGCTTGAAGATGATTTTAGCCTGAACCAATAGTCCCTGGTGATATTTGCAAAGTTCTCAAATATCTGTCTTCCATAACAGGTTGCGATACTCTCTGGATGAAACTGGATATCAAAATAATCATTGCAGTTATACTTAGTAAAACATTAAATTAAATTCAAGCAGGAACTCCAAAAGGAAACCCAACCTGCAATCCGTAGTGAGGCCAACTTCTATGCATGATACCCATGAGAACTTTTTCAATATTTGTTTCTTCAGGGCCATAGGACGGCAACAGTTTCCCATTTTGTAACTTCATGGATAAAGGATTCACAAATACATGACAGCTAGCTTGTCTATCATGAGTATCAGGAATGGACTTGGACTTTTGGCTACCAAGAAAAGGAAGAGCGCCAGGGGTAGAGGTCCATGCAATAGGAATGAGTTCCTTGGGAAGTGAGTGTGGCTCAACAACAAGGGAGTGATAGCGAACCACCTATAGAAGGTTAAATGAAGTAGCATTAGGAAATAGTCGACTGTTTCTACAAGTTATAAAAAAAATACATTTTGAGAATTGTGTAATTACTATTTTCTCGGGACAAAACAGACTTTTTTTTTTCCGGAATACTATGCATGCAAGCTTCTCATACACAAAGTAGAAAAGACAAAGCCAGAAATGTAAATTGATGTACATATCCGGCTGACCTTAAATTTTGAATTTCTTCCAGAAGGTATATCATGGAATAGGCTACAGTAATTGTGCTCAATGTCACTGTAAAAGACAGAGTGAGGTTAGAATCCAAATTAACGTCTAAAATTCACTTATACAAACCATAGGACACACTCGTCTGATACTGTAGATTGTTGTTGATACTGGATGGTGCTTGTTTAGTTTGGCTTTCAATTGCCAATCAATTGAAGAATCCCTTATTTCCTTTATCATGAATGTTAGAACGGACTTCTTGAAAAAGTTAAGTTAGTTCTACGCAAACAACTACACAAACAGAAAGTCTTATAGGTATATCGTTCACACCTCAAACGTCCATGGACAGGTTCAAATGCACGAACAACTTTAGCTCCATGCACATATCCTAAAGCCTGTTCAGCAATTTGACTCCATCACATTAGTGCTTTCCAAGATCTGTATTACTAGAGAAAGTAGAGCTTTCCCAAGTGCAAGAAATGAAAAGTGCACATAGAACTTTCAAAAGCAATAGTCAAATCTCCTATTTCACATCATTGGAAAAGAATACAATGTACAAAAGAAACTATTAAACAGCAAGACAATAAAATAGTAGCATTGATTCCAATAAGTGGAGAGACGTAGAAGGTCAAGCAAAGTTAAATTCAAGATTTGATGATTTACATAGAATGCCTAATAGTTAGACATTTCAAGGAAAAAACCATCACCTTCACACGACATTCGGTCCTGTGTTACATTCAGTCAGACATCATAGGGAGGAAATTCCATGCTATATTTAATCAGAAATCTTATGGGGAAATATAGTGGATTTACATACATAGACCATCTATTTCCAATTGAGACCATTATGCAGATACCTATGGCTTCAAAGAGGGGAAAGATCATAAGTAGTTTCAGCAGTTACTTCATAAATTGGAACTAAAGTAATCAATTGCTAGGTCAGGTGTACACCAAAAAGTTTTAATTTACATGAATGGCGACTAAAGGATGATTTGACACAAAACTTGTTTCACTTTCATTGTATCCTTTCTAGAGTTCTTAATTGTTAGAACAGATACAGCACAGCTGGCACAAATTGTAGAATGCTGTCAACATCAGAGGGAAAGGCTGACATGCAACAAAAATGTGTACAGATACAAACATTATATCCAGATGCCAGACAAGATAAGGAACAAAAAATTGGTTTCTGTCTTCAATTGCTGCAGCTTTATATAGTGAAGAATTGTATAAAACCAACATTGAGATCTTGAATAGATTAGTCGTATATTGAATGTAATTCCTGTGCTGGAGTGCATTGGTGTGAAACTCACATATCACAGCGAATTTTTTTTAAAGGCTTCTCAACATGTACCACCATAGCATTCCTACCTTTCTAAGCAATCAAAGAAAAATCGAAACAGAGATGGCATACAGCAAGCTATTAAGGAAAAAATCTTTTGAAGGTGAGAATTTAATAAAACTTGGAAAATACTACAAGGAAGACATATATAACACAGAGATATGACAAATGTCTAAGGTGTACCGGTACCTGGTGACCAAGGCAAACCCCTAAAATAGGGATGTCTCTGCATTCTAGCAGCAACCTAAGACAAATCCCTGGATAGTAACAAAAAAATAAATTAAATGAGCACAATTGCTAACCACCATTTAGTTTGCCTAGTGAGCAGTGATATTTTTCCTTAATAAAGATAAAAAAAGAAACTTTAATCAATGAAAGAAGAAAGACAAGAAAG
This sequence comes from Rhazya stricta, assembly GCA_001752375.1. Taxonomy (NCBI): domain Eukaryota; kingdom Viridiplantae; phylum Streptophyta; class Magnoliopsida; order Gentianales; family Apocynaceae; genus Rhazya; species Rhazya stricta. The sequence continues at coordinate 2,403,933 of MEJB01000018.1, forward strand.
AGGATGAGGCATCCTTGAGAAATTATATAAAACTAAATCAATCCAACTCTTCAATCTCCTTGTAAATCTAACAAAGTTATATTCCCAACAGGTGCTATTGACCAAAGATTTGATATAAAAATAACTCTATTGCAAAGTAACTGAAACAGGCATATATATACTGATATTTAAATTCATGTTATTTCTTTCTATCCACAGAAATTTGCAGATTAAGCAAATAGCCACAGAATTTTCCCTCACTTTTAGTCTTGCCAAAACCATAAAATTTTATCTGCATCAATTCTAGAACTGTGTCAGGACCCAATTCTCATCACCAAACTCAACAAATTCTCCCAAAACTTCCCATTGCTTTGTGACAATGAAGAAAAAGGTAACTATTAGTTTCATTGCTGCCAAATCACTGTTAATTCTATTAAGGACCATTGTCCAAGTGAACCTTTATTTTTTGGAACATTAGTTTCATTGCTGCCAAATCACTGTTAATTCTATTAAGGACCATTGTCCAAGTGAACCTTTATTTTTTGGAACATTAGCTTCGAGAATACTTTCTCCAAAGCAAACGGAGGYCAAGCCTCCCTCAATAAATTAAAAAGAAAAAATAATTTTGATGGAAAAACTACAGAATTATCAGCCATCCATGTTCTGGAATCTACTCTTCAGCATGGAAAGAAGGATACTAAAAGGTTCGGTAAAAGGATTGATTCTTCTAATTCCTTATCTGTTAGACTTTGAGATAAATATAAATCTAGGAAATTGAACCAATGACCATTATGCAATTCAATCAATAAGCATACCAATGTCAAGCAAGTGGGATTCAATAAAGAATGTCCAATGTCTTGATGTCTTGATGTCAACAGAACTATACTAACAGTATTCTGTCTTCGCCTAAGACACTGCAAAAGCTTAATCAACTATCAAAATCACATAGTAACCAGGAAGAGCAATGATGACAACCCCAACCACACCCCACCGCCAAAAAAAAAAAAAAAAAAAAGGGAATCGGCATTTTGAAATTATTCACATTCTTAAATAACACAATAAGCAGCACCAGAAATCTTATCCAACCTATGTCAGCCAAGCACGTCGGAGAACCAGGCCCAGGGGATATAATAATGTTGTCAAAGGCCTTTTCTTCATACAAGTAGTGATAGGCATCTTCCCATGTCCACTCATCATTCCGAATCACCACTGGGGGCACTGAGCAGAAGAATATCAAAGATGAACATGTAAGAGTTACTCTCACGCATAAGCCCATCTGAGCCAGAAGAAGCTAAAATAACGAGAAACATTTGGATGTTTTAAGAGGCCAAATATGTAGTATACATTACCAATTAAAAAGCAATTAAATGGTATGAAAAAAAATTAACAACTGCATGATGAATTCCATCCCTACAATATGGAAATATCAATAGAAGCTTGCCAGTGCATCATTTTGATGAATATTTCATGTGACATACAACTCTGTGCTTAATAGACAACATATCCAAATATTTTTTTGTTTGGAAGGCAATCAGAAACCCTGATTTTTCTGCAAGTTTTATTCAGAAACTCCAATTATCACAGAATCTCCAAAATATCCTATATATAGTGCAAATACTATATCATAGGAGAATAATTTACTTAAACGGAAGACACAAACTTTCAAGACAATGAGCTATTTAGTTCAGTCATGATGGCTTTTTATAAAGCTAAAGACAAGTGATATATCACGACCTTTCAAATAGTTAGTAGCCTATTGAGAAACTAAATATAGCAATCTAAGAAAAACACGAAAATGGAAAATTTACCTTTTTCCCCTCCCTAAACTAAAATTTTACATATTTGCAACATATATGATTACAGCATTCCGGGCTAAATACTTGTTTAGGTGAAATCCAGATGGTATTAGTGAGAAACAAACTATCAGAAAGYTGTAGGCAACGAGTTAAGAGTCTGAACACATGTTATTAACATGCCTTTTGTTAATCATCGTGATAAAACATCACCAAAAAACTAGCAACAGACATGCAACTCATGAAAACACATGCCTGATTTACATAGAATGGACAAAGTAGTCCAAGTTCAAAGRAACTTGGCCATAATCACCTCAACAACAAGGTAAAAACAAGAATGGGCAGCTAGAACACAATAGTCTTCCAGGCACAGAGAAGAAGGTAGAGTCGTGAGTACATTTCACAAATATTAAAATCTGTTTCCCTCTTGACTATGGGCTATATAGCATCCAAACATTACAATTATTTTAAAGGAGAAATCGGAAGAAACTAACTGTGTGTTGCAAAGGAAATCCAAAATCCCACTTCATATGAGATGCTAAGACAGAAGAACTAAAACAGCCATAAACCTAAATCTGCTGCTAGATCTCACAGCTTCCTTCTAGTCGAATCTCAGTTGTGCATTCAAGAAAATTCAAGGTGCTTTAGAAACATACAATGTTTGCCATAGCTACTCTCAAGAAAAGCTTTCACATTCATATGCTAGTCATTGTCATGTGAAGTATCAATAAGCATAAAATATGAACAAGAAATTGTTTTTAACTGAAAACAATTTAACCAATTAATAATACAACTACATTGGCAACTATATGATGAAGCAGCAAGGTTGAAAATTGTGTGCTTCAAATTATGAACAAGCCCAGAAGAAATCATCCAGTCCAACTTCTAACAGGTGGAGAGCGAGAGCGAAAGAGAACGAAGGCTTACACCCATTGACAATGGACAATTCCTGGAATATATTATATGTGTAACTATCATAGTTGTCAATCAACAATGTCCGAATAACTTGTGACTTCTGATTGGTCCCATCCAGACGTATCTTTCTTGGGAAGAATCCTTCCAAGTGACCTGGTGCCAAATGGCTGGAAACAACCATCCTCCTCACATCATGATTATTAAAGCGACCTATGTCTTTTCTCTTTATGTTACCAGTCAAACCAGGAGATCTTGATGATAGCAAATAAAGATTTCTGCCTCGGAGACTCTCACAGGAAGAAAATACCATATCAGGCAAAGTAGAACATATTGTGATGCTCATTTTGTTTATTGAACCAAAGAAATTTATTCAGATATTGTCCACTATTATTAACCTGTAGAGAAAAGAAATTGCATCAGTTGGATATTCTACTGGCTCCGAGTTTGGAAAAATAAAATTAATAAAGAGAACTCAACAGGTAGATAGAAAATGCAAAGGGTTTCAATCTCAAACAAACTATGATGGTGCAGAATATGTAAAAGTAGAAACATGGTTGGTTTCAAACAGAATATGTAAAGACATTAGCCAATCCAGAAAAGCTTCTTTTGAAACAAAAAGGTTGGTTTCATCTCTTGTGGCCTAGGTACATAATAAACCATTTACTGTTACAGTCACTGTATTTCATGGGGAATTGATAACTAAAATGATTTCAAATTATTACCTCCATGAATTAATTGTATGCATTTGTTGAACAAAATTATGTAAATTGTACTATATGCCATAGAAACAAACTTAATTTTTTAGAGAAGTACCTATACATATTTCCTTTTGCCTGCCCCGAACCAAAAAGGAAATTTGAAATTTTTTATAGTATATGTCTTCCTATAGTAAGGTTTATTATCTGCGTTCTCATGTTATGAAGTCTACTCCAATGAACGTTACATATTAAAGAAATTTAACTTCTCCATACATATCAAACACAAAATGTGCATGAACCAATGCGATGTCATGCCATACAAAGGACCAACCAATTTGACATTCAAGCTAAGCGTATGCATCCTCACGCCTGCAGGCAGAGTGGCTATTTCCAGAAATTTGTTGAATCAAGCATATTTAGCACAATCTAACTTCATGCACTGAAGCAAGTTAAACCATACCGAAGAACCCAAAAAAAAGACCGTTACACATTGTTCAGCTTAAACAAAATCAATCAATTATTTCTAAAAATTCAAAGAAAAGCAAATTTTCTACCCTTGTTTCCAATCTTCTACAACATCTAACTATGATCAATTTCAAAGATGCCAACCACCATATGCCATTTTTCCGACCACAAACGACAAGTTTAGAAAGAAAACAAGTGAAACAGAAGCAAAACACAAACAAACAAACTAATCTAAASCACAAGGATCTAAAATCTAAAGAAACACTCACGTGTTTAATGAGATAAACAACAATGGTATATGCAACAAGTGAAACATCAAACGAGTAGATCTTGACAAATCATTTCAAGGAAACAAAACCAGTCCAGCATCCATGACATGGAAATATGCTGAAGATTACCTCAAATAGAGCCAGCGAAAGATCCTCAAGAATCTCTTTTTCTCTGCCTTTTTCCTTTTTTGTATTGGTTTTGTGAGGTGGGTGGGTGAGGAGTGTCTGCAGCCACCGCATCTATTCAAAGTAAGAGTCGGTTTTATACACAACCCCTCACACCGGAATTGGCGTGCACATGGATAACGGCAAAAAATGAAAGAAAAGAAAAAGGAAAAATAGGGTCCAAGGTGCAAGATCAACCACCAAAGTGGGCCGCCGACTGATGTCCAAAACGATAATTCATGTCCAGATCCCATGAAGAGCATCTTTGACCAAAGTATTACCCAACAAAGTACAGCAAAATTGATCCAAATGAATCCGACATTGGCCTTTCGTTTTTCCTTTTTTCTAGGGCAAGATTAAATTGTATTAGGGAACAGGGATTTCATTTCAGGAAAAAAAAAAAAAAAGCAAATCCTTATTTACTATTCAATTTACAAATATAATTTAATTTATAATATCTTCGATGTACGTACATAAATAATATTTTTTCTACTGTCGAAAGTTCAAAAAAATTAAAGAATGTTAATTGATAGAGATTTGCCTTTATCTTATTAAATAAATATAGCTATACAATTAACAATATAATGTCTATAAAAAAAAAAAGCAAGTATTCTATTTTAGGAGGAAAAAATAACATACTGCTACTGTGGGAAAATATGATATGTAATTTTGATGCATTATTAATTTATAATAATAATGAGATTGCATGATTATATATTATATATATATATTATATATACCTATATTTATTAATATATCAATTACATTACAATTAAGGCCACACTTGTGGAAAGTAGAATACTACTAACCATTGAGGCATATCTCTAAAGGTCACAATAGGATCTAAAATATATACCTATAAAGAAGTGGGAGTATTATTCCCATAAAAGGAAGAAACACACCTCCATACGTAACTTAAAATCAGCTGAATTTAACATTTTATAAAATAAAAAATTAAAATTAAAAAATTAAAAATAATTACTTTTAAAACTTGACAAGCATTAATCTATAGAAAACTTCCTGAATATGTTCAATAAATGATATTTGGTACTATACTCCTCCAAAAATTTTAATTAAAATGATTTCTGAGAGGCTCATTATTATATATGATCGTGTCCTACTATTTAAGTATGAATGACGTTCTTATAATTCTAAACTATAAGTGAGATACATAATAATTAGGTTTTATCTACGTTTTTTCAAGAAAAAAATATTTAAGAAGGTCATATATATATATATATATATTTTTTTTTTTTGGGGCAAAAGAGAAGGTGAAAAAGATGTGTCATGGTGGTTTACACGTTTAACTTCAAGTAGATTAGAAGGCTAGCATGAAGTAGTAAAATGTAGTGGCAACCAACTTGGACCAACCCAATGGTTAACTAGTCCTCATTTGAGAGCCCGAAGTTARGGACCTTCCAACTCACCGTCAAGTGTGCATATATATTCCCGTTATTTCAAATTAATTGCTATTTTAAATAAAATTATACATATTAAAAAAACATTATATTTTATAAATTTTTAAATAAAAGAACATTTTTAAACTTTTTAAATTTTTATAAATATTTAATGTTTTGATCAATTTTGTGTTTAACACATTAGAAATGATATTTAGAGTTAAATAAAGCTAATCAATTGAGATAATATAAGAAAAAATATATTTATATTTATGATTTTCTAAAATGATAATTTATTTGAAATAAAAATAATTGTCCAAAAAAAGATTGTTATTTTAAAATGTAAAGAGTATATATATATGTATGTCTCCTTTGCCCAATCTATATATACCAGCCTAATTACTACTCCCTTTCCTTATATGTATGTTTAAGGTTATTTTTCTTATATCTAAATATCTGTCATTTTATAAAATTAAGAGAGCATTTATTATACTTTTTCTTATTTTTTTTGTCCTTATCATAATTTTCAATAGAAAGTATTCATCAATATTACTAACATAAATAATTCTTGTATTTTCAATGTAAAAAAATCTTCTTAAAAATTCCGTTTGATGGTCAAGAGACGTGGATAGTCAAATTTTAGAATTGGAATATTAAAACCCATTCATTAAGTGTTATGAAAGTGAAATTATCAAAAGAAGGATAATTTAGTCTTTTATTTATATAATTTAGCCTATATACGAAGTTTCTTAATGTATAAAATAAGTTTAAACAACAAATATAAAAGAATGACGAGAGCATTTATTTATTATTGAAAATGTACATTCTTTAATCACAAATTTATAAGTGATGCTCATTTATTGATTTTGAAATTGAGATTATACTTTTCTTAGAGATAACTGACCTCCAACTCAAAATTAGTTGAGCACAAGGGGAGAGGTAAAATATATATATACTATCTTATGAAACATTGAGTATTTGATGTACACTTTTGTCCTTTAAAAATTCGGTATTTAGTTAGCCTTACCTTTGTTCTTCCAAGTCTTGCAAGCCTCCACGGAGTCTTACAATTGGGGCTTTTTAATCAATTTGGCTCTCTTTTTGAGTGTCCGACGGTGATTGGCTTTCTTTTTTTTAACTTGTTTCGTTTTTTAGCTCTAATGCTACTCAAGGTAGGGTTTTCTAAATAGAAAATGTTACCCAAATAGGATCTTTTATTGTTTAATTTTGACTTGTAAAATATGATAAAAGCACGAAAAAATTCGTCCTTGAATAGCATTTTCTTCATCTCCTTCTTCTCAATAGCTTATCTGAAACCCCCCCTGCTGCAAACCCCATCTTCCTCTTTGATCAACTTCCATATCTACCATTATCACCGTCAAAAGACAAGAGAAACAGTCGATCTGAATGTTCGTCTATCGAATCCGAGCATAGAATTGCAATCTGCTCCTATATAAGGCACAAAATTGGCTCATTTGCAGCAATTAGTGGAAGCCCAACATATTCATCGTCCCGATCTGCTTGGTTGCTGATGGGTGTGAGGAGGACTTGCTCTCGCTATGCTTGTGAAGAAAAAGCTAATGAGAAGAAGACGATGAAGAAAATGCTACCCAGGGATGAGTTTTTCGTATTTTTATCGTATTTTACAAGTTAAAATTAGAAAATAGAAGACTGTTTTGGATAGCCTTTTCTGTTTAGAAAACACTACCTTGAATAGCATTAAAGTTAAAAATCCAAACAAGGTGAAAAAGAAAGTCAAAGGACCGTTTGGCTCTCAAAAAGAGAGCCAAACTGTCAATTGAAATTGTGAATGGAGTAATGTCATGTATGAATCGACGTGTATATACACAATCTAATACTACTCTTTAGTATATCAAACATTACGGACATTCAACTCAATATCTAGCGAGAATTCTATTACCATTCTGAACTATACATATGTAAGCCGCTCATCGTGATGTGCTTTTTGACTATCCTTTTGCAAGGGAGTGGATGTATGGAACCCTTAGTCCAAATTATTCTTAGTAGGAACACTTTCGGCGTCTTCATTCTCAAATTCGATGGAAGCAACAGTGTCAAGTGAGAGACCCAAACATTGTTCTTTGATGTGTTTCGGCTCTGGTTTATCCAGTTGGATAGGAGCCAACATATTTTGGGCTCGAGTGTTGTAATTTTGTTCAAACATATAATGAGAAGTGATTTGGATCGCTGTGTGATGTTACCTAGCAATGCTATATTCAGGAAAAAAGGGATTCAACATTAGTATACAGCGCCTAAGTTCAGCCAATATCTTTGAATAGTGGAGTCTACTACCTGAAAAGGCTCCTGAGTTTGAAATTTTTGATATCATTTAGAAATATGTTACACCTTTTCACTTAGTTTTTGCATCCATTCGTGTACTTGAGATATTCCATACAGAGGGATTACTTTCATGTGGGAATTACTCTACGAACATGAAATATACCAAATTACATCACAATCAAGATCAAACAAATTTTCGTAAAGTGTTCTTCGAGTTCTTATATATTCAAGTTCATTTTGCTTGACTTGAACTTGAACTTAAGGTTTGAACCTTTCATTTGGAGGAAACTGCCAGCTGACCATATCATCCCTCCAGCTACGTACTATTGCACATGAAGCATTGGTCTATTCAGCAAGAGATTTGCTGCAGTCTGATGATGCTGGCCATCTCCCTCCTCATTCCTCAGGGAAACACAAGCTTAAACCTTGATGATGACGCTTGGAAAGATAATTTAGGAGTTGGAGGACTGTTAATGGATCACAAAGATGAGGTACTGGCTTCATTTGCATAACAGTTGAAGAACGTTGATAGCCCAGAATCAGACATAGCACAAATTATGGCAGTTTTTAGGGTAAAATATTCTTTAACTTATAGGCTCTGTTCGGTTCGAGGATTTTGCTAAGGAAAAGGAAATGTATTTTCTTAGAGAAGTTTTTCTCATGTTAGGTAGTTAAGAAAAACAGTGGGGAAAAGAAAAGTGGGGAAGAAGTGAAGATAGAAAATCAGGAAAAAGGTTTTCCTCACACTTTGGTTAGAAAAGGAAAATGAAAAGGAAAAGCAAACTAAAGTTGTAAATTGCCCTAAAGATAGGAAGAATAATTTTTATTTTCATTTTTAAAGATAAAAATAGTTCATTTTCTTTTTATTATTCAATTTACTCTTTCTCTTTCTCGACATATAAAGAAGACATGTTTTTAAGAAAATATTTCCATAAAATGTTATTCGATAAATTTAATTATTGAATATACAAATTTTAACTATCATTGTGCATTAAGTAATTTATATATTTTGAAGTGGATGAATCTTACAATAAATTCTTAAATTTGCTAAACGTATCGCATTTGTACCTAATGTAACGGCAAATTTGATCAAAATATCCCTATGTAAAAGGAAAATTTTCAAATGCCTTTGAAAATGGTGAGTGAATCTATTCTTTTTATAATTCAGGGAGGCTAAAAATTAGAAATGTATATATTTTAAAAAATGTTATGTTTTAATATTTTCATATTAACTTTTTATATAGTAAATTAGTGAAAGAAACCTATTAATCAAAATATTTAACTTGATGTTATTTCAAAAAATTTAAATTTGAGTTTATTTTTCATTTTTACAAATAATAAAATAAAATTTAGATATATTTTTGTTCATATTATTTTATTTTAGTTTTCATGTTACATTTCCACTCCAAAATCCTCAAACCAAACTAGAGAAATTACTTTCATAGAAATCATTTTCTCTAGCTAACCAAACACTATRTGRATTTKAAATTTTCTAAGAATTTCCGTTTCCTCACAGAAATCCTTGAACCAAAAAGAGCTATAAGAAATCATTTGTTTTACTTCTTAACGTAAGAAACAGTTCTTTCTTAAGCCACGAAATCATTTGTTTTACATCTTGAATAAAGAAATTTTTTATTGATCTAAGAAATTTTATAACAATTCTTACCCAACAACAAAAAATGAAGAGTCAGCAATTTTTCCTTTACATTTGAATATTGAATAGCACACATACATAAATAAAAACTTCGATCTTAATTTYTCTTCTAGTTCTTGTTCAACATGTCAACAAATCAATTCAATTTGCAGAATTTCTTGATCTATGATCATTGAATAGTAGTGTATTTACATTTTCTACTGCTTTACATACTAAACAATGGCAAATTATGCTAATCAGGGCTTGTTGCTCTAGCAAGGTGTGCCCTCAACCTAGCATAACACAGATAGCTGAATCTGCTACATTAAGCAGGAGAAAAGAAGAGAACAAAGCATAATAATAGTGGCTAAGACMAAGAAGAAGCTACATGCATTCTAAGCAGCAGATTTTATTGTAGTTTTCCAGGTACCCTTCGTACTAGTGATAACAGAGATTTTTTCTTTCGGGCACTCAGAAATCGAGGCATGACATTTTGRAATAGAATCTAGTTTTAGGGASATGGTTGAACAGTCTGAAGAGAGGGGTATATTGCAATTTGGAAAGCCATTCATCCACTGCTTTCATCATCATCATCACCTTCATATCAGCTCTCCCTTTGGCCCCAGTTTTGTGTTTTCTTTTCTTTTCCCTTCTTTTAAGACAAGGGCTTATTATCAGGAGAATGTTCTGTAGATTAAGAGAAACATCATAGTCCTCCTCTGCGTGTGTAACTATGAGAGAGAAGAGAGAGGCAGAAGGAAAAGAAAAGAGAGAGAAAAGGGTTGTAATTGTATCATCCAAATCCAATGGGTTTCAGGAGATCTCCAAGGTGGTCCCTTTTCTTTTGGCAGAACCTATGTCCTTTTTGACCTGCATTGACCGCATACACATATTCCATTCCAACCAACCGGAGGAAAGAGTTGGGGAGATGGGAATAGGGACTCGGGAAAGAGAAAGAAGAAAAGAGGTGGAGGGGGTTAAATGGGGTGGTCCATTCCCAGCCCTTTTGTTCTACTGTGGGTATGAGAGAAGTGAGAGATGAAAGCTGAGGGATGAGATTCCCTATCTAGAATAGCAATGCATTTGCAGAAGGCGCAGCAGCAGCAGGAGGAGCAGCTATCATGATAACTGTCCTCTTTTTGCTCACACATTTTCCTCCCTTTTTTTTTTTTTTAAACTTTTACTTTCTCCAGAATCCATATAGTCCATGATGAATAAGGATGGAACCGTGCCCACAAACACACACAGAGAGAGCAAATATACACATAGTAGTTGATGCAGCAGCTCGTGAGAGCCCCACTGATTTCAAAAGTCAGTCTAAAATGCTCTGCAGATGATCCTAAAGCATATACATGTGTTCCCCCAGTTCAAAATACCAGGAAAGTGACCACATGGGCTCTGAACGTACTGCCTAGGGATAGCTCGTGTTTCTCTACTTTCTTGAAAACATGTTCCAGATGAATCACTAGTACTAGCATAGTACTTCTGCCTTCAGCAAACACTGATATCTGCTGTCTTCCTTAGCTTTATTCTTTTCAAGCTCCCAATTATTTGATGTCTATGTYTGAGTTTAAACTCAAACTACCTGGGGCAAGATCTTCTTCACTGATTTATAAATAAATCTCCTSCAAGCACACACTTTAGTATWCTGCCTGAACACAAAATTCCCAGAAACCAAACGGGATTTTGGGTTAATCTCGCAACTATCTGGAACTAAAGGAAGCTTTTATCCTGAATCTTGAACAAGTTTGGACTAATGAATTACATAAACATAAAACTGAAAGGGTATTTGGGCTATAAGCACCAGAAGTTCTAAATCATCTGGATTTGTTCAGACTGAGAAATGCAACGAAATACTAAAGGGTTTGAGCGGGATTTGTGTAAAGAAAAAGCAAATGGCGTTTAAACTAATAAAACAGTGCAATTTGGAATTAGGGTYCTCGTTCTGCAGCTGCATATTTTCATGGATAYATGTGATTTTCTTACAGACACAACAGGTAAAGACCAAAAGACAATGAGTGTAGAAACGCAATTGGGCAAGACATAGGTTGTAACTTTCATGTTGTCATATGTGCATAGTTTCGATGCTTTATTGGAATAAGAGTAACACAGAAAGAAGGCAGGCTGAGCTACCTTTGTTACACGTGAAGTGATTTGATGTCAGTCGCATGGAAAAGAAGATATAAAAATCCTGGTTTGATGCCTTCCATTTCCCAGAAGGAAGCATACTTCTATCGTTATCTTGCTAACAAGCTCCAACGCTAACATCACATCACATCATATTCACAACGTAYAAAGAAAAAAATAAATAATGGAAAACCTTAAAGACAAGCAAGAAAAGGAGAGAATTAGTGAAACCCTAGAAATTACATCAAGAGAAGAAGGATCTATGTATATCTATCTTAATTTACTTACCTGGTTTCAGACGGTGGGACATTCAGATGGGCCAGCCATCCTCGGGATAATTACAATGCTGCCCTTTTCTCATAGTCTTCATCATCATCATCATCTCCAACAAAATGTCCCTAAATCACAGTATTATAGAAATCTAGCTAGCTAAAACAAGCATATATACGATGCGGAATATGCATGGCTCCTCATACGCCATCCACGGAGGCCATCGATATTCGATGGGCTCTGCAAATGGCATACAGGGAGCCAGGCATATGCGTATATATGTATATGTATATGAATATTTATGTCTGTGTCTTTTGATATTTATGCCACTATAGCTATATAGATGCTTATCAAGAATCAATTTCATGTGCTTTTCTAAATATGCTATTCAACCCACGTATGCCTGCTATTACTGTGCAAGAAGGATTTAAGTGTGTGCATATGTATGTGCATGCATTTCCTAGTAATTTTCATCAACCCTAAAGTTTTCTATGAGATAATTATGAGGATGTTGAAGAAGAAGCAAGAAGAGATATATCACCTTTACATGGTGTGAAGACAGAAAGGTCTGAGAGGGAATTAGGCAGTGAATGGAATGGGTGAGAAAGAAAGTAGGGCTGCAGGTGGTATATATTTCAGGAGGAAAAGAGAGGAAGAAGATATGGAGGATCAAACTGGGACCTGATTAAACGGGTCTTTAATCTTCAAAGCTTCTTTATTCCCTTCAAAAAGAAATCAATCCTTTTGAAGTGGCACAAAACAAGCATGGCCTCTGCTAAACCAAACACAACCCCCACAGAGCTATAGTGAGACTGAGAAAGAGAAGAGTTGTTTCTAAATTTTTGTGGGGTTTGTCTGTGAGGGAAAGGAGGAAAATGTGGGGTTGGTGTTTCACCCAAGTCCACCACTAAATATAGAGACACACACGTAGAGAAAGAGACACACAGAGAGGGGGGCCTTGGGGGGTGAGGAGGGTAGGGGTCATCCCTCATCAGCCATCAGTATGCATAATGGCCTAATGGGTTAGTAGTAGCCACGCAATTTCCTAAGATCCTCTCTCCCGTTGTGGTGTTTGAAATCTCCTTTTCTGGGTCGTAAAGCAAAGGTTGCTTTTCTCCTCTGAAGCTCCTTTGTCTGGGAGCGTTTGGAGGACATGGATTCCTCATCTCCCTATATACGCTAGTCTCTCTACTTTCTTTAGATAAAATAAATAAACAGAAAAAGAAGTGGGAAAGAAAAAMTAAACAGAGAAGACCCTCCCCCAACCCAACCAAACCCCTCCATCATTCTATCTCTTCTTTTTCCTTTCTTTTCCTTCCATCACTTCTGTCCATTCTTATATATAAAAATTCAAGACTTCTCCAACTCTTAATGACTACAATTAGCATTTTAAAACTGTTCATTAACGGTCTATACCTGTACTTTCCTCATCTAAACCCCTACTTATCTGGATTGGTTTATCATATATAGACACTTCGTTTAGGTTTGGATCTACTGCCATCACCCCTTTTGTCGTTGACAGTCGGAAAAAAAAGCCATAGAAGGAAGGATCATGAACTAGCTAACTACTGGTCATGTATTATATAATATATATGCTCTATATCTTTCATGCACTTGTCTCTCACGGTTTCACACACAACAAACACTACGTGGAAAGCGGGTTCTGTGCATGTGTGGGTCTTGCAGCTCCCCTTGCAGCTGCCATAGCTTCTGATGATGTCTAGTTAGATAGCAGTAGCACGGTCATGAATGAATATGATTGCCTCAAATGTGCATGGCAAGCGATCGGAACTTCACAATGATAGTTCCAACCTTATTTGATTTTCCGTTGAATGGTCAATATCTCACGAGAATCTTTTGCCATTGGGGGTTGACATAAATACAACAAGCCAGGCAGGTATGTTATCGTTTTTGTCTTCAACTTTCGGTTTCTTTCATCATCTTTAATTTAAATACTCTCTTATTCTATCAAGTACTACCCYAGCTACTTCCCTCAATTTCTTAACATATATAGATCAGTTAAAATAAAGAACAATAAATTTTTTTTAAAAAAAAGAACAGCCATATTCAAACTTTACAAGCTTTAAATTCTACTCAGTGTCTCCTAAAGTTATGATTATAACAACACCATGCATGGCCAGATGAGGAGAATCCTTGGTAAGGAGCATGCATATGGTGAAGATGGGATTGGATATCATGAATCAACTGTTCTAAAAGCTTAATCCAATATTGACTAAGTAGGCAATGTACTAATCATAGCTTTCTTGAGTCTCTGTATTGATTTACTTTGACCAAGATGGAGTCTTTGAGAATAACCCCTCCGGCAGCTCTGCTACCCGCATCCCAGCCGCCTCCACCACCCCCCCGGGCTACCGCCCTGACCCAGTTGAAAATGGAGTGCTAGAGATTGAAAAAAGTTTCAAACAGGAGTTGTTCAGCACTTCCAGCAATTAAACTAATAAGAATGTTTTTCTGATGCTGACAGTGGTAGAATGTTTCTCTTCGTGACTTGAAATCGCTAACAGAACAGAAGCATAGAAACAAGGTTTTGCTAAGGGCTGTCTAACTTCCATCCTCATATCAGAACTAGACCTAAGCAGACACTTCAACAAACCCCACCACTGCATTAAACTAATATAAAATGAGGAAGGCCCTGAATTTTTTTCCTCATTCTTATAATTTAATAGTCCACTACTTATATAATAGTACACAGTTCAGGTTTACTCGAAAAGAACAAGATTAATATTTTTAAGTATTTCCAAATTATAAACTTTTAACCACTGCATGCCTGAAGGACCTGTGAACTATCTCTTTCTGTGAATATAGGTCCGTGCATGGAAATCATCAGTAAACAGTAGTCATTTACTTCCATTTTGTACTAATTGTGTTTGGCACTGCTACATGCTACAAGTGAACTACTGAAATTTGTACTTCATGCTTTTGTGCTGTATATTTTCAAGAGTTACCATACATCATTTTCACCAACAGATTTCACCTCTTCTGCTAGCTTATCATGGCTATTGCATACCATAATAGCAGTGGACTCAAGAATGTTCCTGATCAATTTGCCTCGTGCTTCTCCTCTTTAACTACAGGTTATGTCAAGTTTTTTCCTAGAAAAAGCATTGTACAGTGAAGAGGGCTACATACTTTGTCCAAGGGATTAAAAAATGCCAATGATAAAGTCCCATGAAATCATAACTCGACTAATTAACTTAGGTCTCTCCAATATTCTCCGAACTTATCCTTGCAAGAAGAATACAATACGATTCTCTACTTGTTAATCTGATGCAGTTTGGAGTTTGGCTTTGGGAAAAAGAATTCTGATSATAGCCAGCTCATGATCACAACCAATGTCATGATGGTGGTGTGCAAGTCTTGCTACAAATGCAGTAAGTGATCAAAGCTGAAAGTGGTGGACCTAAGGGTATGGGATTTCTCAATTTTGGTGCGCAGAAAAAGAAGAGGAAAGGTGAAATAAACAACAGAGATAAAGGAAGATCAACAAATCAATGGAGAAARGGAGAAAAAGGAGAAAGATGGATGTAAACAGGTTTGTGAGAGAACAATTGATTTGACTATAAACCGAACAGTTTCCACATATATAAAGAAAGCAAAAACAAAGATAAATAATAGAGGCAAAAAGTGTAGGTAGGCAAAGCATGATTAACTAATGGAACCCATTTCTGGAATAAAGAATTTAAACACTTTAGACAAATATATAGCATGCAATTACCTTTTTTTTCAAATATAAAACATGGGTTTCCTCATCGAGCTATATGTTTTAGGTACAAATCATATTCCTTGCCCCCTAACGTATAAAAAACAGAACTCTATGATTTTTCGGATTCTCTTTTTCACCCCAAAATTTGATCTCCACAATCTTGAGCTTGACATCTAACTTTGATGCTGATCAAAGTTATCTCCTACCTTTTCTTTGTGTGGCAGAAATTTTCTATTTTGGCTGTAGAGAATTTGAATTTTCTTGGATAATTTCACAACTTTTTCCAAGATAATTAAAAGGGGACCAAAAATTCAAGATATGATCACATATAATGGGTAGCTGCAGATTCTGCTACCTTCATATGATTCTATATTGCACAACTAACCAAATTTCAAGCATTTTCTGGTAAAGTTTTTTAGTGCACATGGAAAATATTAACTTCAAAAAAGCGATACAAACTAACAATTACAATTACTATTTATGATGGCTATTATGTATCTTTAGATTGGAACTTCTCAAAACCCTAATAAAGATATCGTTATCCTTCATTATTCTAGAATTTTTTGCTTCTTATTTATGGTCCAAGATTTTATTACAAGTCAAAACGTAATTCCAAAGTGGACTTGTTTTTAGAGGAGCTGGATGATTTAAGGTATATGTAGTCAAAGAAGTAGGTGTGACAAGAAAGGAGCAAATAGTGGAAACTCAATCAAATTGATGTCAAAGTTCTAACAATACAACATCAATCAAACTCAAGAATTGTGCTAATTAATGATCATCAAGATTAACCTAACAGGAAATGGTTTTTGGACCTATCTAGGTTAAATGTGTTCGACAAATGTCGCACTTTTTAATGATATGACATAACTATATGGAAAACTACTACATGTGGAACTCCAATGGTCAACCTACTTGAGTTCATTAGGGTTGAACAAAATCATTTTGTCTTGGATAAGGAGTTAGGGCAGCTCATGTAGATGATTTCTTTCGAGGGAATTTTCAATCAATCTCTTAAATAAAGATTAAAAATTAAACTAAAATTTCGTACAACACGTTATTTGTACGATATCTTTGTTTGTTTTTCTATTATCATTTTGAAGATCGTGTGACTTTCAAATTAAATGAGTTACAATTCGATGAATCTATAATGTGACCTACTGAGTTGTGACGAATAGTTAAAAATAGATAAATACGATTCAACTTAAAATGCATATGATGCAAACTTTTAATGCAATAATCCATATATTCACTATATCGCGTTAAACATTTTATGCCACAAACATTCTCTCCATTGGCAACTTAGTGCATATTGGCAATTTCCCTTTCTTCAATGCCATTTCTGAAAGTTTTCCTTTGCATAAGAAATTATTTTCATTTTTTAGAAAATAGTAGAAATTAACTATTCATACATGTTTTGTGTGTAATTTATCTTTCTTGGACCTCCAAGGACCGAGTGCCGAGCTGTCCCGCCACTGCTTGCCACCGTTGGCCGGCGTAGGGTCCGACGGATACATAACCCCTTGTATTTAAGTCAAACTAAGGCAAAGTTATTTTTTTGTTTATTAATTGAATTGTGAATTTAGATTGAATGAATGTAAATTTAATTGTCTTTTTGAAATTGTGGATACTTTACATTCATATTCATGAATATGCACCAAAATGCCTTTCAACAAGTTGTGCATTTGGTTGGAAAATTTAGCTAGTTTGTCAAGGCTGGCAGTCCAAAAGCCATGACAATAATAATGTGTTTCAGAACCAACATAACCACTTTGTGGTAACTAAAGCCTGACCTCATGATCTATTTGTCACTGTATTTTCCTTTTTCTTTTTCTAAAATGATCATCAGAATTCTCATTCAAAGAAAGTCTAGCTAGGGTATTCAGAATCTTCAGATGGGGGGAAGAAACAATCCATTTGCTAGTGCTTATTTTGTATACAAGACCAACGCAAAAGTTAAAATTCTCCAGAGATATGTTATTGAGTTGTACATGACATAGGGGAAAGTGATCATACAGAAWGAAAAAAAACGACATCCTTTAGACCAAAAGCATGCACTACAATGGCCATCTATGTATAATGAGAAGTAATATTAAAGTTGGGAAGCAATTATATATCTGTCCATTTGTAGTRCAACACTTTGCSAACCATATAATATTCAGAGAAAAACTACTATTTGTTCACATGGTAAAGGAAGGTATAGATTATGATATTCAGACATATATGTGGGAGGGGGGGGGGGGAGTTGGGTTGCCCTTGGGCGGTCCGAACCCTTATGGAAGACCAGGGTAATTAATCTTTTGTCTGCTTGTCTCAAACTTCTCAAGAGGTAACTTGAGAAGTTGCATATGAAGAAGAGAAGGTAGTCATTGTCTGAGTCGACAAGTTTAATATGCCTAGGTATGATACATATGAAAGAAGGGGTATAATGTACTCGATGCCTAGAGAGGCTAATATCTATACGCAAAGTTCTTAGAGAAGAGGGGGGGATATAGAGGAGTGGGTTGGGGTAGTCAAAAACCAAAAGGACTGATGGATGAAGGGGAGGAGTGGGGAGGCATGACAAGAGCTGATCGAGCTTCCATGTCCATGTCTAGAAAAGGCTGCAAAGAAACGGAATGCTTTTTTCCGTAGAAGTAGAAAATGGTAAACGAAGGAAAAGAAAGAGAAAAGGAAGGCTATATAAAAATGGCAAAATTTTTATCGTGTAGGGTGTTGGAAGGAACAAGTGTRGGAATCCTTTTGTCAGATGGATTRTATACATCCTGCTGGCCTGGGAGAGAAGGTTTGGTTCTGGTTGCTCTCTACTGCTTGAGTTCAGCGCCTGCTGCTTCCCGCACCACATCCCCCCTRGCTCCAACCCCTTCTTAAGTGTCTGCTTGCATTTGCCTCCCGGTTAGATTCTACTCGAGCATCTCTTTCTCTCTCAAATTAACCATATAAACAAACACACAGAAGAATATAGGATCAGATATAAAAATCTTTATTTCTTGGAGATCAGCAAATCCCAAGTCAGTAACTTGCCTGCTTCATCACTTCCTTTGCTTCTATGCGCCTCGAAATGCACACAAACCCCTTCACGCACACAGACACAGACACACACACACACACACACACACACACATATATATATATATAATCATGATGAGAATGCTGCAGCAGACCAGCAATGTCATGTGCTCTGCAGATTGCTTGCTAGCTCTCCCATATATTCATTTCTTCCAACCAATGAAGTACTAGCTAGTTCATGAATTAGTTTGACAATTCAAAAAAAAAATGAAAAATACTCATTTTATTATGTTTAATTCCTCGATTGTTGCAGAACATAAGAAGGCATGAGAGATTGATTGTAAGCTCCCAAAACATGCGTAGACTGCTACTCTTCTTTTGAGAAAATATGTTTAGAAATCCGCCGTTTCTCTTAGTCAGCTCCTTTTCTGTCCCCAGGTGCATCCCTGCAAACCCTAATTATACCTAAATAAATAAATCATATAAAAACCTCGATTTTCACTCTTTCTCTTTCACTTGTACACCACCTCAGGCGACCACGAGCTCTAAAGAACACCGGTAGTTGTGTCCCTCTACTTACTAGTACAGTATAATACTAGTACAGTATAACAGGTTTCCAATAGCTAGCAAACCCTATAGTGGCTGCTAGTCCTTTCTTCTCTGTTCTCCAATGAATTTTTCCTTTAAATCTTGAGGGACGAGGCAGAAACTTTGCTCTCCAAACATTCCTTTTTCTCTTTAAGTTTACAACACTAAACTTACAAAAAGAAGTAGGAAATGTCCTTTAAAAGAAAAGTCAAGAATACCTAAAATATTTGATGCACCAATCCAAACACCTAAATATTCGTTCATCGACTCTTTTTTCTTCCATGTTAGAATATTATTATATATATATGTCGAACTCGCAATAATGCAGCAAAAGATATATAATACGTAATATATATTATAAAATCTAGAACCTAAGAATTATTACAAAAATAATAATAATTGTTCTTATTCTTTTCCTCGAATATAATAATTTGAAAAGATATTGGATATTTTGATAATTTTACTTGTAGATATTATTTAATATTGTAGTTATTTCCATCGGCTAATTTATCATTTCTTAATGAAGAGTATTTCATTAAAAATTAAGTTTATATATACATTAATATTTGGCTTAGCACATTAACTATATAGTTAATTAAATGATATTTTATTAAATTTTATTTTTCTTAAAAAAGAAATTTTACTGAAAAGTATAACGTGATTCCTTTACCAGTTCTAGCATTTCTTTCCAAATAAAGCAATTATTGCCTCAATGATTGAAAATAAAGCAGTTCGCTCTTTTGGTCTTCAGACATTCAAGGGATGTCATCTCCCTATTGAAATAAATTTTTTTTAATCTATTTTTCTCAATTAAAAAATGGTCCTGGAGGCTACTTTTTTAATTTTTAAAGGTAAAATCATTTTTGAGGAAATAACTGATAAGACGATTTAATCCTTGAAAGGTCCAAAAAAAGGAATTAAATATTTAGACCTAAAAATGTTAAAATTAATACGTTTTTACTACATAAAGATCGTCTATTCAATTGATTTAAATTCCTCGATTCCTAGATGTTCTAAAATAATAAATAAATAAATAAATAAAATTTGAATAGTTACGTTCATATTAGAGTACACCAAATCGTGCTTTTAAGCAACTTAAAAGATTCAAAAACACAATAATAAATAAAAAACAAAAAAATAAACCATGATCTGATTTGTATGAATTAGGGTTTGAGAATGGAAGAAATAAACAACAGAAAAGACAGCTGTCGCTTCCAGAAAAGCCAAAAATGCTATCATTAGAGAACAAAAATGTTGGCATTTCATGAGACTCTGGACAGTGTTTGTATGTACTATTTATTCGTTGCTGCTGCCCTGAATTGTGATATATCAATTTTCCACGGAACATGATTAGGAAATATCACATGGTACCACCTAAACAAACAAATACGACTCTTGCTCATAACTCAATTCATTTTTTTTTTTTACTTATTTATATCTCTCATCTGATTAGTAATCCTTTTAAAAGTCCTTCGGTCTTTTCTCTTTTATACTTATTTATATCTCTTATTTAGTTATTAATCTTTATTTTTGCTCCGCGACTAATGTTTGTGGAGGAATCCGAATGATCTGTTTATGTACCTCATACTTAAATAGCATAAATATTTTATAAAGCCATTCACCTTACCAATTTTGTTAATTTTAACCAAGACATCTTTTAAATGTTTTGAAATGATAAAATTGACGTTAGAAGACTTTAGATGTTTTTATTCAAATTGACAAAATTAGATGGGAAAAAGAAAAAGAGAAGTTCATGAATATTTACTGAAAACTCGTAATTAGATGAGGGATATAAATAAATAAATAAAGATATTTAAAAATATATAGGAAAAATCATAATTAGATGGGGATATAAATAAATAAAAATAAAATTTAAAAATATACATATAGAATCATAAATAGTTAAGGCGTATAAAAAATTAATTTCTCTATCACTTAATCACGCAACTAATTCTTATAATAAAATGAGTGAATAAACTATTATTTTTATTATTATGTAAGGTGGTTTAATATTTTGGAAATATATGTATAATTATGATATTTTTTATTATTCTTTTTTTTTTCATGCTGATAGGAACATGTAAAGTACTAGTATGCCCCTAGATGATTAGCTAGCCAGACTGCGAGCCTCCTTACGAAGAGTGGTTGCAAAATGGCCGAATAGGTAAAATGGTTGGCATATGCTCTTCCTTAGGTTTTGTCTATTGCCTAGGTTATGCCTAAAGAATGAAAATCTTTATCTTTCTCTTCTATTACGTACTCTATTAATCTCTTTAAACATTATTAAATATATTAATGTCTTTAAATATTATTTACATCACGACATAATAGTGTGTGTATATATATATATATATATAATTTTATAAATATTTATTTTTCTCTAACTTAGATAGATTTTTTAATAATATATAAATACATGTCGTGTTATTAATATATTAGACTATTCCAAATTGATTAAATATATCCCACGTTTACTGGCTAAACTCAATGAAAATTGGTTTGTCTACCTAGAGATATTGGTACCCCTAGAGAACTCCAAGCAACTTATGATCACTAGACTGCGGCTGCTCCCATGGGTTAATCTTCTTTTCATTTTGCCCGATCCAGTTTCACACTTTACCGAATTACTATAAACCCCCTTGCGTGGTAGGCTGGTGATCAAAGTTTATTATTTTAATCTTTTTGATGTAACCTAACCGACAAACATATTGAAATATCAAAAATAAAAATGTAAAATATTTAATGTAGGACGAGAGAAGCCTGTTATGCTAATGCCCACCGGCGGCGAATCGGGTATGGGGACCAAGTGATCTTGCTTTGAAAATAGGCCCAGCTTACTGAAAGTAAGTTTAAAGCCCAGTTCATGCTTCAGCAATGGGCGATCCTTCTTGTGCCTAATAGCCAATCTGCTACAAAGTTGAATCTTCAAAGCAGTGACGTCACTGACTATTGACTCGTACCTACGTAGGGTGATTAGGGATGTCTGAAAGGAAGCTCCATGTCATGCTCATCTCTGGGTTAACTTACGCGTTGGGGGACCTTCAGAGTTAAATATGTTTTATCATATCGAGCATAATATATATATATATATATATATACTTAATTCTTACAATACCTCTTTCTTTTTATTTTAGAAATAAATTATGTATACATTATCATTTTCAGATTAACATTAAAAAATATATATACTAAAATATTTAAAATTCTTTCTAGAAGTTTGGAGTTTGGATTATTCTCCTAATCTTATCCGTTTTTTTGAATTGACAAAATCAAGGTATATTTGAAAAAATCTATTTTAGAAAAGTATCTCTACATGGCCTCTCCAAATAGAAATGTCCAACTTTTTTAAGCTAAAACCTGTCTTGAAAAGTAATCAAGAAAAATTCGAACAAATTTTTGACTAAAAAGTTAAGCGTTGCTGCTTATAAACATAGGAGAACAAGGGCTATGAGCATGTGAGAATGGAGCTTCATGTGTAAGAGAGAGTCCTTACGTTCATCTAGAAATTAATGTAACGGGTTCTTTCCTTATTTCAGCTTAAGAGAATCAAAACAATGGTGTTTCTCCAGCAATGAGAAATGCAAATACTTCTCTTGATCTATATATTAGCTGACCATCCTGTAATTCAAGTAGTTAATTTGCTACGCATTGGGAACCAATCCACTCTCAGTCCAATACATTTTACACATCAATTACATGTATATATTGGTAACAAAATCGTTAACCTAGTCATTCTTGGTGCATGGAGATCATGAAAATACATATAATTAGACAACAATTATGTCTAGATTATTTTCAAAGATGATTCAATCTCCACTGTCAAATAGAATTTTTACAATGTGTTTTCTTCAAAATGCATCAAGGCAAAAGTGATCTTGGGATAATGATGTCTCCAATATTGTTGTGCCATGGGTCTGCCAAGTGAGTAGCCAAGTTCTCCAATGGTCCTGTCCCTGGATATGCCGATTGTTGAACGCAGAATCCCACAAAAGCTAACAATGCAAGTCGCCCTGCACATATGTAGACGAAATATATTAGTTTTCTGTTTGTCATATTGTTACCAATATATATAATCGAGAACCAGAGTGAAAGAGTGGGTTGTTACCATTCTTGATCTCCTTGACTTTTAGCTCTTCGAATTTTTTAGGGTCCTTGGAGTAGCCCAAGGGATCAAAAGCTCCACCAGGGTACTTTTTTTTCTCTGGGTCTTTCTCCATGCTTCTTTGATGCTCAACAAAAGCAATGGAAAGGAATTCTATGACCAAAATGGTAGGGAGGGTTCCCCATGGCACTGGATTGCCCAAGTAGGTTGCTTGTCCTCCGGGAACGGCTGCCCATTCTTGAGCCTTAACCCAGTTTCCCAAACCCAAGGCTTCTGGTACTAGAATCCCAGGCTGCCAATTTTTACATTTCAAGAATCAGAATTCAAAAGCAGCTTAGAGCATTGATAATTAATTAATCAAGATCCAAGAGTCTTACAACTGCAAGCATAGCCCATCTGCAGTGGATGAGTTCCGATTCCTTATATCTCTCCAAGTTCTCTGGGACTTCACCTAGACGAAGTGGGTCGAAGCCGAAGTCTCTGAAGAGTTCACAAAACAGTTGTTACTGTGCTCATTAAACTAAATATACTTATGGTTCCCGCCATGTAAGTTTTCTCCCTAAAGAAAATATATATAAGATCCGTTACCCGGGGGCCGAGCCATCTAGATAAGGAGGTCTAGGCTGACCAGGCATCCATTCAGCAGACATGGAGAACTTAGCTGAGCCATTGGTGGCTACGCTAGGCAGGGGCAAAGCGGAGGCGAATTTGGACTTAGAAGAAGAAAGAACAGAAGGGCAAACAGCAGCAACACCACAGCTCATCGATGAATTTGCAGCCATTTTCAGCGGGTGGAGTGGAATCAAATCGGAGTGGCGTTGGAAGAAAATCAAGACAGATGTTGAAGATGAAGGAGGGATGCGAGAATAGATACAAAGTATATGCAAGGAGAGGGATACAGGCGAATCCAAACCTTGATTGTTATTGGCTAAGGGGTACAAGATTCTTCTTTCTAATTGGACCACGTAGAACTTGTTAATCCGTTTTGATATCAACGTGGAATGTTATGTAGATAATCTTGTTTGGTAGGGGATTTTATGGTTGAGATTGGCCTTGTGGAGAAAGATCATAAGTGTGGACCCCTGTCCGTGAATTTTTCTTTTTATTTTTTTCCATAAAACTATTTTTTAATTAACTTTTATATTAAAATTTATTAATTTAAACTTCATTAGATTAAGACACTTTCATTGTCATTGTATTTGACCATGAATTATATAAAGTGAGACACGCTATTTTAATATCTTTCGTGAAGTGCAAATAATCCATCTTGGCTTCTAAACAATTCAAGTATTCTTTCATAAATAGTAAATGTAGAAATATTTTTTCATAATAATAATAACAAAGATAATATGTATTATATATAATATTAAATTATATTTATTTGGTTATTTATAGTTGTGTAATTGTAATACTTATAAATTCAAAGAACAGTAAAGAATGATAATATTTATAAAAAAAATATTGAGAGTTTTACGTTAGACTGGTTATCAGACACTTTACCTGAATTCAGAATGTTTCAGATTCATATATTACAAATTTATTATTCGCAAATTCAACTATTTCTTTTCTCTTGAGACCCGATATTTTCAGGTGGATAACTCTAATTCAAATGTGGTCTTTATTGCGCCTGTAGAGTCTTTTAACTCTTAATTAAAGAAAGATTTAAAAAGGCTCTTTCTATATGACACCACAAGGGATTAAATATAAAAACTTTAATTTAATATTTCACTTATCAATTAATCCAAACTGTTATTTTAATTAGTGAAAGTCAATTAATTGGTTCATACATGCCAAACTCTTATTAACATTTAGATGGATACTTGTATTACAACATAAGTAGCCATAAACTACTACTTGTTTTTTTTCATCGTTGACTTTATGGTAGGGAAGATGTGATCATCTCTTTTTAAGTAAATACTTTATAACCATTAATTACTTACTTAAAAAGGAAATACTTTATTAAAAAAAAAAAAGAAGATGGACGCATTTTTTCTAACCTTAAAAGCCAATTTTTTTTTATTTCTATTTATATCATTAAATTCGTTGAATATCAAAACTTCACTTGTCTTGATTTTATTTATGAATACATACTTCATTGGCTTCTTCTAGACATCAAACCTTTTATTCACATCCACTCTTTTGGCCACAAACCTTTCTTTGTCTCTCTTGGAAAAATATTCATTCAAGTTTGCATTGTTTATCTTTTTGGTATATATACATAATCGAATGAAGTTATGCCCAAGAAGTTATCGTAGAATATTAAGTTTAAAATATTAGTCACTTTAARCAAATTTCACACGTAAAAYAATTAAGTTCTTAAACATGTRAAGAAGAATTACCTCGACAAGCATAACCAATAGGACCCACCYTTATGCTAGTTAGATGATAKAGACACRTACATCAAAGTACGCAAAGAAGTATAAGGATTTTTGGATATGCGAGTCCGTCATTGAGGAAACAAAAGATAGAAGAATGAGAGGAGTAAAAAATAATTATTAAAATAATTAACCATATTTTCATTTTAAAATCTTGATAAAAGTAGTCAAAATATCACTTCAATTTTTTTCTCCAAAATAACTTCTCAAAGATGGAACTTATATAATTAGAGATCAAATATTTCTGAAGTTCAACATCTCAAACGTGACGTGAAATCTTTTCATTTATGACTTTATGATAAAGAAAAATTAATATATCATTTTTTTTCAATCAAGTGATTTATGATAGAGATTTTCATACGATAAAGACAAAAATTATCTCTATTGTATGACTAAATTCATTGAACATTAAAATTCCACTAGTCTTGATTTTATCTATAAATGCATACCTCATTGGCTTCTTCTAGACATCAAACCTTTCCTTCACATCCAATCTTTTGGCCAGAAACCCTTCTTTTATCTCTCATGGAAAACTATTCATTCAAGTTTGCATTCTTCATCTTTCTGGTATGCATAATTGGATCAAGCTCTGCTCAAAAAGTTATCATAGAATGCAATGAAGCTGATTGTTTGAAGACATGCCAACAAGCATATGGGAGTAAACTAATAAGATCATATTGCAAACTTGTTGGTCCTTTGCTTCCAAATGCAAAGATTTGTGTCTGTGAACACACAGATGCAACTCAAGTGCTGCAGAAAAGTTATATAGCAAATCCAATATAAACTTATATATCTTGTAAAAAGATATAATAAGATCGGCTGTTTTCGCCTTTCTATTTCTCTTTTGTTCTTTTCTTTCTTTATATCTTGTGTGGAATGAGTTAATTTTAGACCAAGATAATATTACTTTGTTTTGAATAACCTTCATAAGACATAAATCATATAYTCASCACTATTTGGTCTATTAGAACAATGCATTTTCAGTGAATTACTTGTCTCTTAATTTGTTTCACCTTTAGGTTTATCAAATTAGTAATAGAGAATGAAAGTTCAAAAATCGAACATTTTCCCCATTTAGAAAACACGTTCAGAGATCTTTTTCTTTCTCTAAAGACTCGAATATATGCTTTTTTATCTCAAATCTAGTATTAGGACTCCGAATAACATTCTTGATAAATTGGAAGGAGGGATGTAAATATGATCTTGTAATCATATAAGATGTGGTTAGAAAAAAAAGTAAATTAATGTATAAATTTAAACGAGCAAAAATTTCTTAATATTTTTCTAAATTTATGAAAAGAAAAATAAATTTATACTTGAATCATGCATATAAGAATTAAGTTAGTTGCCCTTATATCCTTAGATGTAGAAGCTTACTCTCACCTTATCCACTAAAATGATAAAATAAGCACTTCACCCTTAATTTGCTAAATTATAGAATTAAATTTTATTCAAATGCTAAATCGCTTATTTTAACACATATGGAGTTGGCAATTTTCAAATCATTTTAACCCCTAAAATTAATTTAATCACAAAATACTCCTCTCATTTAATTTCCAAACTAATAAATTCACTACCAAAGACAAAAAAATTCCAGAAAAATCTAGCTAATACAAGATGTATTTATGAAAAATAGTAAGAAATTAATTACCACTATTTATGCATTTGTCATGGTAAGCGATTTCTATTTATTAAGCAATTAATTTTTTTAAAAATTTCATTTTCTGCTGCATTCACAAATTCACTTTCCTCAAATATATTTATATGTTATTTTGATTTTAAGATTTATATACAGTTTATGTATTTAGTAATAATTAATTTGATTAGTTAAATCAATTTTCTTAAATCATATAGGTTTCCGCGTTCTTGCAATATATATAGAGTAAGTAGGATTATGTGTAATTAGATCATGTCAAAATAAAATAAAAATTTGCTCCAGCATTGGGTAGAAATATAAATGGGTGATTTAGTCAATTCATGAAGGCTTTGTGAAAGAGTTGGAAGGAAAGGTGAGGAGTGCAATTCCATTTTTATTTCAAGATAGATAAAGTACAATTATCTCTATAAAAGAACGTGATTAATAAATGAACGATTAAATTAAAGCGATGTCGTATTTTTCGATCTTAATCTTGACGATATTAAAAATAATTATGAATTAAATATTTTTAAAATAATAATCAAATTTTGTGTGCGTTCGTATCGAATATAAATTAGTGTTATTAATATTGGAATAAGGAGTCCAAAAGGAAAACAAAAGAATATAAATAATATACTTTCCTTTTAACTGGAAAAGAAAAAAAAAGAAAAAAAACACCATTAAAGAATTTCCAAATATCTTGAGAATAAAATTATGATAATTAAACAATTTTTTGATATAATGAGAGTGGGAACATAGATCAAGGATCTGAAGTAATTTCAGGTTAGTTAATTATTGAGACTTCATTGAAATGCGGCGTACAAGGTTTTGAACGAACGGGATCAGGATAGGGTGAAGGATCGTATTTCTGGTAGGAGAATATGAAGTAAATTAGGCCATCACCATGATTGCCACGAGACAATTATCTGTAGGCGTTTTTTCGCGGTAAGATATTTGTCGCCTAACCCACTCACCAGCCACAAACGCAAATGAGGAAGGGCTAGTGGACAGCTCATAGTTGGGCAGTGGAAACTGAAACCAAATGTAATGGTCTAATCCAAGAATTTCCATTGATGGATGCCCAGCATTTAATTCTATTGTTTTCCATCTGATTTCTTCTCTATATTGCAGTGAAAATTGAGTTGCTTAACTGTTCTTGCTAGCGAGGCAGGTCTATGGCTGCCTTCGCTTTAGCTATTCCATTATCGTCGACATCATCAGTGCCCATACTTTGCTCCTCACAGAAGTATAGAATTTCGAGCAAGAATAAACAAATTGTTAGCGGTTCTGGTGGAGGAGCTGTTGGTAATGTAATGGAAGTGGTGAAGAAGGATATGGAATTTATAAAGAAGGGATTTGGAGAAGGTTTTGAATGGGCCAATAAGACTCTTCGTATTCCGCAGTTAGTTAAAAAAGTGGACGACTTCATTTGGCTTCGTAATCTTGAAAACCCACAAGCTGTTTTTCCTTCACGGATTTCTCGGCCTCAGCCTTATTATCCAGGTCTGTTGCCAACGTAATTCAGTGATGATTCGTGCTCTCAAATTGTGGGTATTATAATCGGATCTTTGTGTGTTTGAATTTAGTGTTGCTATGTTAAAAGTCATAGAATTTGTAAAGCTGAATTTTAAAGTATATTATACTGTCAGTTTCCCAAATATGTTTATGTTATTTCATAGAGGTTCCGTATTGTAAAATGTAAAGAAGAGTACTATCAACGGCTTAGCTCTGTTTAACATTACAAAGAAAAAGTAACGGGGATTAGCGTTTTATGCCTAAAATATATGTTAATTGTAGAGTGTTCTCTGTGAAAGGGGGAAGCTTTAGATAAAGAATTGAGTTTTAAGGTGTTCATGGCTGTTAGCAATCTAATACTGTTTCTAAGGGCAGTATCCATATAATGTTTAGGCCCTTCTGGTCTCAACATAGAGTGGGCTTTCAAATTATGCTACGAATGCCACTCTTCGAGGGCCTTCTGTATCACCACCAGGGTGTCTATTTCGACTTGAAACTGTTTATCTCGAACTGTGGTTTTGTATAGACCTGATCAAAGGATGAGGTTATTAAGTTTCAGTTATCTCGTTCATGTCTCAAATACACCAAGATATGAGTTCGAGTCATAAATATGTGGAGAGATACTTGCAGCTAAACTGTAAAATGTTGATCACTCTTGTCTCTATTTGTAATTCAACAAACTAGTTTAAGTTGGCTAATGTTTAGGGCAACATCTGAGTTACAGTCGTGATCAAGCATGAGAACCATCATTATAAGAAGATTCTTTTTCCTTTCATTAGGTCATGTTTAAAACAGGACAAATTGGTCCCATTACATCTTGTATATATTAACTGTAAAGATTAAAAAAAAAAAAAGAAATTGGCTTGGCCAAGCGAAAATTACATGGAAAGAATCAAGAAGGCAGCAGAAATATTCAAAATAGTAAAGTACCAGTTTTAGTTAGAAGTCTTGATGGATTCACTTATTAAATTTAAAAGGGCAGGACCGTCCATTTCATTCAAAAGACAGTAAGATGGCCAGCGCAGATTGCAGGGATTATACATTCAAGTTACTAAGACTTTACTTTAGGTTGACTAAAAAAAAAAAAAAAAAAAAAAAAGAAGCTGACAAGATTACAATTTTACTTTATTTTATTTTTTACTGATTTTGGAAGTTTGGTATAACTTTGACAGATCTCTCTGGGGTGGATTTATTCATTGCTGATCTTAATGCCTTGGAGGCATATTTTAACTATTTCTACTATCTCTCCTTGATGTGGACAAAGCCATTGCCTGAAATGTATGATCCACAAGAAATTGCTGACTACTTTAACTTGAGGCCTCATGTTGTAGCCCTGAGACTCTTTGAGGTACTTTGTTATGTTTCGATAATAGCATTTAACTTTTCATATTTGTTCTTCGTCCCTTGGTCTATTTTCTGTTTGCAAAACGTAGCTGTTGTTTTCTACGATGTTTRGTGCACTCTAAATTTTTTCTAATGGATCCTTATTGTGGCAAAAATTTAGTGCCTGGAATAACTATCCAGAAATTTGGTGATATTCCAAGTCCTTCAGTATGACTGAATTGGTAGTTGCACCACTGCAGTATGCTTCATTTTATCATATTCATTGCCTGCTCCTCTCATTATTTTTGCCATCAAACTGATGAGCTCTTGAAAAGCTATTTCCTTCTGTATGCTTACTTTCTGAACCGTGAATATGTTTTCTTCGTCCAGTGCTTTAGTTTTACTATACAGTAGATTCTTCTTTTTTTTATTTTATTTATTCCAGGTCTTTATTGACAGATACGCCTAATAATGAAAAGTGGTTTTCTTATATCAATATTCTTATCTCTTCTCTAGTATTTTGTTGGAAGTAGTATTCGCATGGCATGCACTCAATTTTCTACCTCTTTTCTTTCAACTACCTGCCATTGTAGTCACCTGTTGTTGGATCTTAGAAGCTATTAAACTCGTGGATTGTGATGATTAAACTTGCCTTGCAATTCTGAGCATGGTTCTTAGTGTGAAGTAGGTACCTAAGAAGGCTATTTATGTGCAAATGACAAGAGGCTGCAAGTTTTTGCAGTGTCTGAGAACCTAACAATATAAATTAAGAACAATGATGAGTGAGTTATGATGACAATACTGAAGATTAGATCTGAATTCCTTCTACCCCTTCCAATGTCTAAATAAATCCCAACTACAGGAAACCTTATGCAAGTAAGCCGATGAGCCTTATAGACAAAATTTGCATATCCACTAGGCTAGGTATTGTAAAAGTGAACATTTTTTGACTAATCGAATTTATGAATATTTAACTTCATAGATGCTACTGCCTTCTACTGATGATGTGGAGGCACTTTTCTTGTTACCTACTCATTTTTGGTTTGTGTTGATCCCTGTATGATAGAGCGGAAAGGATTTTCCTTTTACCATGAGCCATCTTTCTGTTGTAGGCATATATTGTTGCTACACTGAGAATATTGCAAATATTTTCTGGCTGACCAGTATTAGGTTCCATTATATTCCAGTATATGAGAGCTGATGTATCGGCTATTTTGTTGAACTGCCTCTTACTGGTCTCTTTGAAGGTGTTTTTGGCGTTTTCTTCTGCTGCAATCAAAATTCGAATTTCAGGATTCAGTTCTACTATGGGAAAGAAAGTTGATCAGAGTATTTTGCAGCACAACTTTGGGATGCTGTTAAAAGAAACAATGCTAAATTTGGGGCCCACATTTATCAAAAGTAAGTAATACCTGTTCTCTCCATGTTTATGTGGTCAAATTTCCCTTCTCTGAGGGGACAAGCAGCTGTTATTGGCATAATAAGTCAATCTTAAGGATGTATTGAGAACAGTTGTTCTTGAAATTGACACCAATATCTTTCTCCTTTTGCTTCTATTAGTTACCTATATTCTATTGCAATGCAGTTGGTCAGTCCCTTTCAACAAGGCCAGATATTATTGGTTCTGAAATCTCAAAGGTTAGCCGGTCATTTCGCATAATTATCTTTTGATATTCATTTCCAATGTTGAGTTTTTGGAACATTTTATACCAGTATATATCTTTGACCTTTTAGATATTAAACTGACATCAAACATCTAAACATTAAGTGCTTTTATTATATAGAAAGGGGCAGATCTAGAAATCTTTCCAGAGGGGGCAAAGTATTAATAAATCAAGGTTTTATATGTTTTTGAGAAGGAAGAAGACTTTTTAATTGTAGTCTTTTAAATGAAAATTGTGTTTATAAGATTCAATTTAAGATCTAAAGGATATTCTTTCTAGTTTCTTGGATGAAACTAATTCCCAGTCCTGCATAACAAAAACAAAACAAATAATAGGAATTATAGCTTGGGCTTGTAAATTGATTAAAAAAAAAATAGATAAGTCAAATGTTTTCACAGATGCAAAACATGATACTTAACTATTGAAACTTCTAAAAATATATAAGAGGGGAGAAAGAACTTGAGACTACCCAGAAAAGTAATGTTGTTCAAGTACATAAGGTAAACATCATCAGTTACATCAAAAAGAGTTTTTGATAAAAAATGAAGAAGATGAATGACACAGTAAAAGTCATGATTCACCAAGGTTAAAAAGGAACAAAAACAAAAGCAGATAAGACAGTCTAGATAGAAAATATGCCAGAAGCTTATGCATCACCCTTTGGCTCTGGGAGCCAATTGCGTTGAGAGTTCAAATTTTAACCCACCCACTCTCCCAGTGACATTGTGAGGTTATGGATGCCACTGGAAGCACCTGTTCGCTGTGCTCCCAGTGTGAATCTCCTGTGGGTGCAGATTTCATGCCCCCAGAATAGGTGCAGCCTTGAACATTATTGCAGATTTCATTCACATCTGCTCTAGCTATTTAGGGGATAAACATTTTCATGACAGATTAAAAATGAAAAATAAAATCTGTTGTTGTGCATGGATTAAGGACTAAATTGTGCCTATTTTCTTGTTCTAACATTCACTATTCAAGATCTACGGCTGGTTTCCAAGTTTAGGCCCATACATTTTTCTTTATGTTTTGTGGTGCTTGGTTCAGTATGAGTATTTACTCTTTCCAACACTTTTTCCAGTTAACGTGTAGGCATATGTTTCGTTCTTGAACAGCAATGATGTCAAGAACTCATGCATATGATGTTACCTCGATGCAGTTCTTTAATTTCTTTATTGAAGTTCTAATTTGCAGGCACTCTCTGGACTGCATGATCAAATTCCCCCTTTTCCCAGAACTTTAGCCTTGAGGATCATTGAAGAAGAACTGGGTTCTCCTGTGGAGAAAGTCTTTAGCTACATTTCTGGTGAACCTGTGGCTGCAGCTTCATTTGGTCAGGTGACCATATGCATATGCCGCATGTACCTTTCTTTGGTTTAGGAATTCTTTTTGTTTTTCTTCCATTTCTACGCTTCTCATATATATATTTTGACCTCCATTTTAGGTTTATAGAGGAACCACCCTTGATGGTTGTGATGTTGCTGTAAAAGTTCAACGTCCTAACTTACGCCATGTGGTGGTTCGCGATGTTTACATTCTTCGCATTGGGGTTTGTACTGAATTATACATCTGCTGCAAAATTCAGACATCTAAGTGCAATGCAATTTACTGAATGGTTAATCACTTGTTTCAGCTGGGACTGTTGCAAAAGATAGCAAAAAGGAAGAATGACCTTCGCCTTTACGCTGATGAACTTGGTAAAGGCTTAGTTGGGGAGTTAGATTACACCTTGGAGGCTGCAAATGCTGAAGAATTTATGGTACTGTACTAGTTTTTTCTGTCTTTAAGCTGAATTATGTTTTTCTGCAAAAACTTTATCTCCTTAACCCACCTCAAGAAAAAAATATACATATAAAGAAATAAAAGTAAAAAGATGGTGCAATAGTGGAACATAAAGAGGAAGATTGAAATGAAAGAACCCTGTTTGATGTCAGATTTATCAATTTATGAGGATTTCTGATGCCTCATGAGCCCTACAGTAAGGATCTTTAATATGTCGAAATAGATCGGTGCTGCGTGTTCTATTAAGAGAGTTCCTACTCTGTTAATATCTCATACACTTATAGTTTGACAACTGCAAGAGGTTAACAAATATGGAAGCAGTATAGAACCTTAGAAGTTCTTCCAATCCATCTTCCTTAAATTAGACAGTACAGCTGATCATGATTGATAACTTCTTATCAGCCACCATATTATTTCAGGATGCTAACAATTAGAGCGTTGAAACTCTGAYGAGGGTTGTGATGAAATTAGTATCGATGGTGGTAGCAAGCATGATTCTGCCCACCACAATTCTTTTCCCTTTTTGTGCASTGGCACAAGTCTCCCTTTCTTCCTATCTCTTTATTTGTTTAGAACCGCATGAATTTGTTTTACCTATTGCGTTTGATATTGCATAACATATTAATCCTGTGGTTATCGTGATGGATTGTGGTGGCATAATTGGGGTGTATTGTTTCTTCATTC
The DNA here is from genome assembly GCA_001752375.1 of Rhazya stricta. NCBI lineage: Eukaryota > Viridiplantae > Streptophyta > Magnoliopsida > Gentianales > Apocynaceae > Rhazya > Rhazya stricta. Next base: position 2,438,341 of record MEJB01000018.1, read on the forward strand.
ACCTTATTCTTCATCTTCTTGTACGAGATACCTCATCTGTACTGTTATATATGTGTTAAACTTGCAAAATATGCAAATAATAGAAGATGCATGATCCCATGCATTGGTTTCTGTGAATATTTAATAAAAGCTAAACAGTTATTATCTCTACCATTGTTCTCTTAAGAAAGAAAAAAGATAGTATACTTTTGGAGCTTTCTTCTGATGAGTTGCGCAGAGAGAAGCTGATTCCTATAATGATTCAAACTAAAAGTGTGATATTTTTTTCTGCTTATCAATGTAATAATTTCTGCAGGAGGCACACTCTCCATATCCTTTTATACGTGTTCCAAAGGTTCTCCGACATCTGAGCCAAAAGCGGGTTCTAACTATGGAGTGGATGGTTGGTGAGAGTCCACGTGATTTGCTTTTCCTATCTACTGAACCAGCTGATAGTTCTTCTGGTCTTGAAGAGAAGCAACAGAAAGCTAAAAGGCAACTTCTTGACATGGTAGCTATAACTGCATCTTTATTCTATTTCTCAGCAGAATAAGAATTCTTTAAAAAGCAGTTAGCACTATTAGCAATTACTCTAGTATCCAGTGCGATGCTCGAAGTTGAATCTGACATTGAAAAGATAAAGAAACTCAATCCTAAAATTTGCATAAATAGGGCTGGGGAGCAGGTTTGAGAAAGGATCTTAAAGTGTCTTGGGTTGGTCTTAGGGATCTGCAATAGAAATACATTCTTCGAAAGGATTTTATGTTTAGTGCTTAGTGTGTGATGAGGTATAACCTTTGAAAGATGCAATCGTTTGTTGATTTGTTCTGTAAGCCATCTGACCATTTTAGATGCAGATGTCTACGATCTTTTAGATAACTGTGATCTACTCACGTGAAATTTTGGTTTGACTGTTTTAGGTTAATAAAGGAGTGGAAGCATCATTGATACAACTCCTAGAGACTGGCTTATTGCATGCTGACCCCCATCCTGGAAATTTGCGATACATATCATCAAGACAAATTGGGTATTGTGTTTTTCTGTTTTCTATTTTGGATGGCCTTTTCCTTCCAAGTACAGTTTATTTTATAAAGTAAAATGTGCTATGATATTGTCTAAGTTGAGATGCAAGACTCAAATGCTGTCTTTGTGTTTGCCTCTACGTTGCATTAGGTTTCTTGATTTTGGCTTGCTTTGCCGAATGGAAAAGAAACACCAGTTTGCCATGCTTGCATCAATTGTTCACATAGTTTATGGGGATTGGGCATCTCTTGTGAATGCACTGACTGAAATGGATGTTGTCCGACCAGGAACTAACCTCCGCCGAGTTACCATGGTACAATCTGGATCTGCAATATGTATCTAAAAGACTTTTAATTCTATGTTATTCCTTCTTGTTGATAATTTAGGTGCTGTTGTTTTTGTCAGTTTAGTTCATGTTATACTGCTTTTTATATTAGCTTAAAATTTCTGCAGCTGAATTGATTTTGTTTGGTTTGAACAATGATTCAGGACCTAGAAGATACCTTGGGAGAGGTGGAATTTCAGAATGGAATCCCCAATGTCAAGTTTAGTCGGGTGAGAACTGTGACTTTTGCAACTTCTGTCCAAGATTTATGAGTTCTGTTCCTCTCTTTTTTTTTTTTTTTTAATTTTAAATCAAGATCAACATTATTTCTTCTTATTCTAAGTCATTTTTTATTTTCTTATCATTTGAATCATTCTAAGCACCAGGACAAGTATGATTCTTTTTGTTCTGTTCAGCAATCCCTTTTAGGTGTTGAAAGTTCGCCTCTCACTGCAGGATTAAAAATAGCAATTGAAATGCATATTATCAAGATATTACCAGCTCAAAACCCAGAATATTAATTTTTCATGGTGAATATCACCTCAGAAGCTTAGAAAATCTTTAGCAGGTGGTGTTATTTATATCATTGAGTAGATCTTTTAAGTCTTTTGCATTCGATGCTTCATTGATAAAGATGAACAGGATCAACCTCCTAATATTAGTCTATCTGACCATCAGAAGTAAAAGGGCAGTGCGCTTTGGTATCTGTCCAATGGACAACTTTTACCATACAGAAATTTGTAACTTGTGTAAGTGGGATGAAAGAGACATTCATTGTCAAAGTAGAATCATAAGCTGTTGAGAACAAGTGGGCGAGATAAGTTGAAAAAAACACAACAGGCTACTGTACTAAGTATGTAAAAGCGTTTGCTAGGTATAAGATGAAGGCCTCAAAATTGTTTCTGATATTAACGTCCACTTTAAGTACTCCAGCCCCCCCCCCCCCCCCCCACCCCCCAAAACAAAAAATGGAAAACAAAGGAAGAAAGAAAAATAAAGAACTAATGAAAAACATGTACAATTTCCAAAGAATCCTTGTAACACGCTATTGGTATTTCGATAAACACTTTCTACCATGAAGTTATGACTTGATCAATTACAGAGATACCACTAGCCCAAAAACCTTGTTTTCCTTTTAATTGTAGTAATTCTTAAGCTCTATGTTGTATTTCTCATCAGGTTTTATTTCTGTGAAACTCAAAAGTGAACTAATTCTATAACTTAATTCCCAATGAAAAACAAGCATATGGGTCCGAAGATATCCTTTTCCTGATTCTACGTGCTCGTAATTATAATTGATGCACATTTTTTGGCCAAGAAAGTCCTGGAATGAGGATTTCTTTTATTATTTTAATTGATTGTAACAATGTTCTTAGTTTGCCCCGTAAGCTTTTGGGGACTTCTGCAGCTTTAAGGCTATTCCTCTTCTGATTAACTGACTCTATGTAAATTAAAAGTGAAAATGAAGTTGAGATTTGCATCCTTTCTGTTATTTGGAACTTTATGTTGTGGTCTTCCTTCTATCTATTCCTTATGTATCTGATTAATAGATATAATGTCTCTCTTGTAGGTTCTGGGAAAGATATGGTCTGTGGCACTCAAGTATCATTTTCGCATGCCACCATACTATACTCTTGTTCTGAGGTCTTTGGCTTCACTAGAAGGTAGACAATCCCGTATTTCGTCTAGGTCTTTAATTATCTCAAGCTTACCATGATTGAATGTCACTATCATTGCATACTGTATTTTCAAGTCCCTTTTTCTTTCTGTTCTGTGTAAGACAATGCTGAAAATATGATGTTAATGACACATTGTATGGGAATATCCGTTCATGGTAATAGGTTAATGTCCATAGTTTTCTTTCATTATCTATTTATTTGGCGAACAAATTGCTTGATTATATCTTCGCTAATTTTAACTGTATACATAGTATGTGAACATGTTCTCTCTGCCTGCATTATTGGTGGATTTGGCAATGATAAATTTAATTTCCATCTTCACAAGCTCTGGCTGCTGGATAAGCAGCACCTCTTCTTGGCTTCTGGATCCTTTTTTCGTACACAGAGTGCTTAATAAACTAGTAGTATGCTTTTTTGTTTTTATTAAATGCCTGAGAGCTTTGTAGATATTATTAGCTGTTTTCTCTTATTTTTGATAGTTTGGCCATCTCGTTTTCTTTTTCTACTCTTTGTTTTTATAAATTATCATCACCTTTAACTCAGAAAGTAGATGGAATTATTAAGTTGCTGACTCCTTTAGGATAGGGTATTGACTTTCATATTAGTGAGTGCAATTAAAACTCACCTCCATGATAGTGTCGTCAGCTTTTAGCTGCTATGCCGTGGGAGTACGCAACTGATGCTGGGCAGTGTGTAACTAACACATAATTTCCTGCCTTGGGCCCGATAAATGGCTTCATATAAAGGCAATACAAAGTAAAGTATTCTTCTTTTCCACTTTGGATTTCAGAATGATATGTGGAAATAGATAGACAGGAGAGAGTACTTTTCTTTTCTCATTTTGTTTATTTGACGACGTGTCTTACAAACCAATATCTAAACAATTATGTATGTTATGGTGTGATTTTAGCATATTCATACTGCGTATATAACAATACGTTGCAATTCTGTAGTGATTGTGATTTCAGTTCTCATTGAATGTAATATGTGGTTGATAGTGAAGCTTGATGCTCCATCCCTTGATGATATGGTCATTCTTGGTGGAATGTCTATTTTGTTTCTTTCTATATCAGGATTGGCAGTTGCTGCAGATCCAAATTTTAAGACATTTGAGGCTGCATACCCTTATGTTGTTCGTAAGCTTCTCACTGACAATTCAGCTTACTCAAGGAGACTTCTACACTCGGTGTGTATATTTAAGCGTGGACTGTTGCTTTCATTTCACTGCTCTTACTCTTGTATATATAAATTTTCTCTTAAACTTTTAGCTGAGCTCTAAATAAGAACTGATAACGATAAAAATTAAAAGCTTAAGGTGTTTTCTTCACTATTGTGGTAACTTTGGAGGATTGAACTGGCAATATGAACTGTTACTTCTTCATTCTGTCACACTTCAGTTTATTTAGTTGGTTGAGGATCTTAACCTTTGATTTAAACATGGGTTTTACTCATTTCTCGCTATAAATCGTTAGCATAAGAACATCTATGTACCCAATCAATCATTGCCTTYTCTATCACCAAATATTTCCACTGTCAGTCTATAACCTAATCAGCAGCATGAACAACATTCCGAATGCTCTTATGGCTTTCTATCCCTACATCATAAGACTTTAAAAGGTCACTGTTTTCCTAAGGCCTGTTTTAGTTTTGAGCAATAAACTTCTCCAGTTAACCCACAAAGCCTAGCCAATGCAATTGCTGGTGGCCTTCGTTAATGATGTCACGTTTCCTGCATTTTACCTCGAACGAAATGACATAGCTCAAAGACTTTACAAAGTCTCTGCTTTCCTAATGTCTATTACAGTTTTCAGTGATATGATTCTTCAGTTCATATACAAGCCTAGCCAAAGCACTCGCTGTTGGCCTTCATTAAAGATGTTAACGTTCCTGCTTCAAGCTCAAATAATTTTATTTCTTTGTATTGCATTGTTAAGATTYTGTCCTTGGTATTGTCCATTAACTGCAAGCTGGGTATTGGTTTGCTTACTTTACATGTCCTCAGCAGGTAATCTTAAACAGAAGGAAAGAATTTCAGTGGCAGAAGCTTGCTCTTTTTCTGAGAATGGGAGCTGCAAGGTATTTTTACAATTCTCTGACACAACTATACATCTTCTTATGTGAAGGGAAAATTTTACAGGTGACAAAATGATTCAACTTAGATGCTCCTTCTTTTCCCCTCACTTTTAACAAATGGGGTGGTTGGCTGGGCAACTATGTTAAACTATTCTGGCTTGGAGCTTGAATCTTTGCACTGTCAGAATTGTATGTATTTTTATTTATCTGATTGGTGACTTGGAAATAAAAGCTTGGGTGCTGTTGATGTAGCTTATTTATCATTCAAATAGTGAATTTTGGAATCATGTTTCTGACTTATGCTTTTCTTTTTCCTCTTCTGTAATAACAAGTAATTATTTGCTCTATACAATACTGCTAAATGAAAGCTGGTAATTTGACCAAACTGGTTGAGGGGTAAAAGAGGAAAATATTGATTATCTTCTAATGCGCTGCAAATGTCTTTCTGGAGCAATAAAAACCTCCCAAAAACTTGTGCAAATGATAACCAGAAAAAGTTATCCATACACACAAACATCAAGATTACCGCGTGCTATTCTCACAGAATGACTTGTGATGCTTCCCTTATGAAATACTTGTCCTTTAGTTCCTCCAAATCCACCATGTTCATATTTCCAACATGAGTGTTCTCTCTCTCTTTGTTCTGCTTCCTAGTTTGTGTGGATTTAATGAGGGCCTCTCTTGTTTTGTTTGTTCAGAAAAGGATTACGCATGGTTGCAGCATCTAATTCTCAAACATCTCTCGAGCCTTCTTCAAATGGAGTGGCTGATGTATATGATTTTGCAAATTTGATTTTCAGACTTTTACCATCTAAAGATGGTCTTGTGCTGAGAAGACTTCTAATGACTGCTGTGAGTGCTAGTGCCTTTCAGCTAGAAATTTATGCCTTTTTATGAACATCACCTCATCTACAATTTTCAATCTTCATTGCCACTTAATTCTATCTAGGCTCAACTTTCATTTCTCACCAGGGTCTATTTAGGTTGTTGTGATCATTGTCATCTTCATAATGATCTTAAAAAATCAATCCAAGATAAGTCTATTAATGCTGGAGGATTAATGAATGATCTTCCTACCTATTTTTTTGTCTCTCATTTTAGTGGTTTCTTTTTTATCATTCGGGGTGGTAGTTGTTCTAGAGAAAGTTGAAACGTGAATATTTCTCGTTCCCCTATCTAAACTTGAGTTCTTCCCAGTTAAATAAATAGAAATGAAACTCATTAATTTGTGCTAAACAAACCTCTGGTAATATAATAATAGAGTGGAGCAGATAGATTGATCGGGTGAATCAGAATGATATATTGATTGTTTGTCATAAACTTGACAAGTTTCAAGTACAAACTGAGAAAGGGTAGGGGTTCAATATGTTTACCTTAAGAAGATTTGAGTATTTATCAGTTGCTGAGATCATCTGCAAAAGTATTGGTGGCAGCAAAGTGTTCAGCTTTTAAGCAAATTGACTGGTTAATAAGTGGAGCGAACAGTCGCAAAATTTAGCATAGCCCTCATTCAGTGGCAAAGGTTCATATCTGACAGTCTGCTCTTATAAACAGGATGGATCATCAATAATCCGAGCTATGGTATCCAGAGAGGCAAGGTCCTTGCGTCAGCAGCTTTGTACATCTTTTGCAGATATACTTTATCTATGGATATTGAAAACTTTTGGAAAAGGTGTTCAAGTGAGCCAGTTGAGTTCCCAAGTGCAGTTGGCTAAAGGGGCCAACAACATCAGGCTAGATTCATCTTCAAGACTACAAATTATAAATGATTATCAGTCCTTCTTAAGAGATCGTCGTATAAAGGTGATTATCTTCAAAATACTAGAGTCTGCAAGGAAAGATCCAGTGTTGATGCTTAGGTTCTACTGGATGTCATTTGTTATGTTCATCACAGCATCAGTGCTGGCTTTTACCCGGTCATTAGTTACCTTATTTGAGGCCTCCGCAGCCCGTGTATCTTTTACTCCTAAGAAAATTGCAGTTGGTGTATAGTAGTTCAATGGGAAAGATCAAGTTTTGTTAGAGATGGGTTCATATTGAGGTGCTAACCAGAGTTGGTCCGAGAATATAGTTTTACTTAATGCTCCTGGGTACCGAAGACTTGCATGCAGCGAAGAAAGGCTGATTGGATCATTTGTTGGCATATGCTCACGTTGTATGTGATCCATCATTACTATGCAGGGTAAAGATTCAAGCTATTAAGTCTTTAGATGCTCTATAGTTGTAACATTAGTAACTGTATAGTTTAAGAGAGTTTTGACAATGCAGGAAGGAAGCTTTTGACCCTTCTCCTACACTTCTTCCCTTTTCCTATCCTTCAGCTCTATGCTGTGCTAAATGTCTGCCACTYTATACCACGTTTGTGTACAGAAATAGACAAGAGAATCAAGAAAAGAAAGAAGGCACTTAGGCCAGAAAATATCTGTTGTAATTTCTCTTCTGTATTCTGTTCTTTCTCTGTAGCACAGTATAGATAGTTTTCTTGCTCCTGCGGACAGAACATTACATCATATACTAATAGAAACATTCTTCTCTTCTCTACATCACGTCTTGCTTGTCAAGTCTTCAAATATCGAACTCGCCCATTACATTTTTGGTTTGGTTTGTGAACGATGGTGTATTAAATGATTTCTAATTTTAAATATATCTTAAGTTTATTTAGAGGTTTGTATTTATTTTAAATTTTTTAATATATTTTGTATTATATTAATTCGATCATGGTATGTATAGAACTTTTAAAACGTAAATTGGATAAAATTTTAGAAGTATGAAAAAAAGAGACGATGAAAGAGTTAAGGGTATATATATTTTATGTTTTGATTAATATATAAAATTATTTTAACAAGAAGCATGATAAGAAATTTTATTAGAAATTTTTTGATCGATTTTGTATAAATTTGTTCAAAATGAAAATCAAATCAATATGATCAATTTTGAAATGTTAGAATTAATTCAAATTGAATTTTAAATTTCTCTTAAATTTTACCAGCAAAACAAAATCAAAAATTAAAATTAATTTTTGAAAATTTATATACATCTAAATACGCTCGAGTACACTTCAACCGATCAATTCTATACTTAAAAAAATTATAAAAAAATATATATTAGTATTAATTAGATGGTGGTTTTTGCTCGAATATATATTTTTATTTACTATTTTAAAACTCCATTAATTATTTTCAATTATTTTCTCTTTTTTTTTTGAAAAGCACTAGTTCTTTTTCGTAATGACTCATATATCCATACTTAGAAACTTAATTCCCAAGCAAGCATATTGATCTAATCTATCAGGGATACAGATAAAGCTGAAGTGAAGAAAATTGTTGCTCGATCTAATAGGCAGTGAAACGCCTGAGAAATTGAAATCAAATAGTAAAATATCCCCACAATTCTCAGCTGTTACAGCGAACCGAGTCTATCATCAGATCGCGTTCTCTGTTCTCGCACTGCCAAGTTCTGAGCTATGAGCTCTCCACCACTCTCAGGAGGCGTGAGTATATCTCATTATGTAGATTTTCATATCCGCTGATGAATTTGAATTCAGATCTGTGAAATTGATCAATGTTTTCACGGAGAATGTGCATTTGTGTGTGTGTGTGTATGTGTGAATCAGGGCATGCTTACCGGAGGATTTACTCGGTTGTGTAAAGGTCTTGCTGTGGTACTCGTTGGTGGCCACGTTGTTCTTCAGATTCTACCTTCTGCTGCTTCGTATCTCGCTCTCATCCCCGCCAAGTATTCCCTTCGAGTTTTCCTCTTTCAATTTGTTATTTCTATGCTTTTTTGCGAGGCCTAGTATGTACGCATTCGTGCATATATCTCATTTTGATAAGTGGCAGTGTTCTCTCGACTTAAATCCTCTTTTAATATGTGATTTCTATGCTTTCTTCACGCACCCTAGTGTGTATATGTTCGTATATTTATCTCATTTTGATTAATGGGAGTATTATATGATAGATATGTACCAATATGCATAAAAAATAAGTCCTAGCGCCCTTTTTTTACTTGAAGATTTTAGGGATTATGGAGAGTTTAGAAGTGGTACAGATGTGTTATGTCGTCTGGGTTAAGGAAGGATTAAATGTAAACCGTGAATGTTTTTCTCGCAACGAACCTATCTCTAGCTTTTAATGTGAAGCTACATCAGTTTTGTGCTGATGGTCATCTGTGCTATGAAGATAAGAGTTGACTGTGCACTAGTCTTTTCAGCTCGTCCATTGCAACTCTTGCCAATATAAGTTCTTTGTTTTGGTACAAGTGAAGGAAATAATAACTGTTGTTCATCAGTATTCTTCAGCATGCAAGGAATAAGAAGGAAACCTTTTTTAGGATGAAAGACCATGAGAATAGAGTTTAGTGTGACTGTAAAGTGCTCTGAGTTGTACAGGTTGCTGATAACCATAAGGTCTCAGTATACCACTGTAGCTCGAAGCAAAGCCAGATGGCTTGCTTCAGAGCACAAGTAATATGCCATTTTCTACTTCTCTGTAATTGTCTTCTTATAACCATATAGATGCCATACTTATTCTTCACCACGAATCTAAAATGCAGCATAGGTGCGTTTCTGCATTGTTTTAACTATTCAGCTTGACAATTCAAGAAACAAGAATCCTTCACCAGATTATTCCATTTGCCACTGGCGCAACGGTTGTGAATCCCACACTAGATGTGAAAATGCTGGAGCAAATGTTTTAGAAATTAAAGTTTATGGAAGGGTGTGAATTTGCTATTTTGGTTGATCACTTCCTCCATAAGCCTGGAACATAAATTGGCACCTAATTTATATGTGACTAGGATCCACTGGGCCAAAAAATATGCATGTGACTCACCTTAGTGATAAGATTCTAATTACTGAATTATCCTTTTACATTGAGTGTTTATGGCTGTATGCTGACACATGCAAAACATAATTTGAATGTGTCTGGCATCTACTGGGCCAACAAAATGTGCATCTGACTCACCTTAGTGTAGGACTCCAAGCACCCAATTATCCTTTTACAATATGTGTGTACTTTTTGAATCTCGGTGTCTTTACATTCCATCATCGTAGGAAAGTCGTATGATCGAAGTGACAGAAAGCTTTCAGCGGTAATGCTAAGGAGTTATACCAATCATATAAATTTTGGAAAAGGAAACCTGTTAGACATGTTTGAATTCTCAACACTGTTTCAGTTACTGAAACTTTAGTTCGTCTATTTATTGCAGGACAATCCCATTTGCTTGGAATCTTGTAACAGCTGGTTATGTTGAACAATCAATATATGGGGTATATACCTCTGCGTTACTACTTCTACTGTGGTTCTTAGCACTTAAGCCCTCCTTGCTGAAAGCAAAGAGAGAAAAACAGAATACTTCGTTTGAAAATTTTAAAGATGATGGTTTTTTTCTTGTTAGTTTGCAAAAGCTTTTTCTGAGTATTCTATTTATGTTTCAGGTGGTCATCAGCACTTTTGGCCTCCTTTTCCTTGGAAAACTGCTAGAACCAATCTGGGGTTCTAGGGAATTCTTGAAATTCATATTTGTAGTTAACTTCTTAACATCTGTTTGTGTTTTCATCACAGCTATATCCTTGTATTACATAACAAGGCAGGAAAACTATCTGTAAGTTGTTCGAAACCTGCTCATAATGCAGTGACAATTAATTTTCCACAAGTTCATCTGTCTCTCTTCCCTCTACAAGCATGTAGCCTTTTGGCCCATAACATCTATGATGCTTTGTTAGTATTAAGGGTTTTGACACTTAAAAACTGTTTTGGGGTTGATGTGCTCAAGCCTCTCATACATCTGAACTTTTCTTTGAAAAAAAGGACTGCCTCAGAGTACATGACACCACCCTGCACCTTATCCCAGAAAAAATAGAAGAATTTCTTCTGGTCAAACTTGACATGTTAGAGAGATTGCTTGGTCTGGAAAGGACTAGGTGTTCTAAGATGTTTCCTGAAATATAGAGACTGTTCCATGTATGCAAACTGTTATCCTGTATTTATTAATCCTTTTCTAGTCTGTCTTGTTGTTTTCCATTTTTCTACTATTGGTTCAGTTCCAGGATGCATAATCCTTTTCTTGTCTGGCATGTTGTTTTCATTTTTCTACCGTTTGTTCAGTTCCAGGATGCATATAATTCTGATGTCTTTTTATGACTCTTTTGGTAGTTATATGCCAATATCTGGATTCCAAGGGGTTCTTTCAGGATTTCTCGTTGGCATTAAACAAATTATACCTGACCAAGAGCTGCCTCTACTGAAAATAAAAGTGAAAGTATGTACTTCGGAAGTAATTTATTTGGTCGTAGTTTTTGTTTTGTGAAAATGATTAACGAACTTTAATGCAGAATGAAAATTTATGCCATTTTGCTAAGGAAAGAAAGAAAAAGGCTAAGAAACAGCCTAACATCCTTCTTTGTTGCTATATTGGGCTATCTGCAGTGGGTGCCTTCTCTCACATTATTGATATCCATTGCTCTGAGCTTCTTCACAGCAGATTCAGCAACATACCTTCCAACGCTAGTTTTTGGCACGTATATAGGTTGGATTTACCTCAGATATTGGCAGAATAAGACTGAAACAAAACTTCGGGGTGATCCGAGTGATGAATTTGCATTCTCTACGTTCTTCCCTGAATTTTTAAGGTAACTAGTGCTTCCAGTGCTAATCTTATGATGACCTGAGTAGTGAACTTTTTCCTTTGCCTCTGTTAAAGTTGCATATAATGAATGGTATGCAGACTGTTTATTGATCCAATTGCTACAATATTTGAGCGGATGTTTTGTGGAAGAAGATCTGAAGCTTCTGATGAGGCCAGAGGCTATACCTTAGGAGGTGATCCGCTGCCTGGTTCTGACCCTATTGAGGCATCCAGAAGGAGGTAATTAAGCGGCTGCTTACTAATCTGGGTCATAAGCTCAATCTTAAAATCAGCAATGTCGAATTTCAATATCATCTGTTAGTCAATTTAGCAGCATACTCTGTCATATGTATCTGCAGAAGGATGATGATCATGTATTACATAAGATGTTGACACTCAGCCTTCCTAAAATAAGTAGCGGTAACAGTACATACTTGATAGCATCTGAAGGATCAATTAGCATTATCTCTAAAATCGATGATGAAGATCCTGGAAACTAAGAATGAAGGAGAAAACAAAGCATATCAATATTGATGCTTCAAACTTGAAGTTTGATGAAATGATAAGAATACATGATGATATAGCATGACATAATACTTCACTTGGTGCATTTATATTAGTCGCATGTTGAATGATCCTAGACAAATTCTATGTTCTCAGAATACATTCATTTCTAAGGGCCTGATTCATTTGGGTACTAAAATTGTTTGATTTATTTCTATAACTACCTAGATGATCATTTTCGATTCAGAGCTGGTAGTTCTGATCATCATCGATTGCTTTGTGGTAGATTGAATTTAATAACAAAACTCAGAATCAAACTAAAGAGGAGTTAGAATCTTTTTTCTCATGAAGTCAGCCAATTTGGTTTTAGAGAATCCACTGTCTTAGAAATATATGAAAGAGAAATTCATGGAGAATATGAAACTATCAGCTCAAGCTGCCAGGTGAAACTCAACTTTGAGTAAATAATTTTGGCAGGATTTAGTTCTATGCCTAATGATGAGTTTAGATTTTCTGGATGTGAATCAATTCATGGCCTTTGCTGAATTGCAGGGAAAGGGGTGCTCGAGCTCTGGAAGAAAGATTAGCAGCCGAGAGGCTTGCTGCTGTAGGGAGGTCGGAAGAGTCCCAAAGGGATGCCTCGGAGAATGTTTGAAGTTTCTGAAAATGCAAAATTCGGAATGTACACATAAAGAAAGATATCTAGGTTTTGCACTGTCGGGCACTTCTCCGTACTAGAAGCCAGTTTTGCCATGCGTTGGACATAGTTTTCATTGTAAAAAATACCTCCCGTGTGGTCTGTTGCAAAATGATTGTGACATCTTTCTAACCAAGGAGGTACGAGGGACTTTATTTTCTGTAGGTAACATAATATTTGTAGTTGGTACTTTTTCTGGATGCAAATTAAAATTGGTTATTTGAAAACCGGTTGAACATGGCACGGATATTGTAATTATAGAGAGAAAACGAGATTGATTTTCCACTTTCAGATAAGCATATTATGAAGTGCGATTTGCGGTCTTTTCTTATTTTGGATTGGTGTGATAACAAGTACCATGAGTAATTTCTGGCTGGTATTTTGGTACCGCGGGAGTCTTGGTGCAAAAAAAGGATAATGTGAAGGAAAATTCGATTTTATTTTCTCAATTTATGCCAGTAGATTCGAATGATAAGATTGTTTTTATTTTTGCATTGTTTTGAATTCTGTTATGTTTAAAATTCTAATTTAAATTTAGTGATAAATTAAATTAAAAATTTTGCAATAAATTACTAGACATGGGATGGTTGCGAAGTAAAATTTTCAAAATCAATTGACAAAATATAACTATAACAAAATGAAATATTTTCAATAAAATAATAACTAGTGGTAAAATCCCATGGTTGGCTTGGCACCACATTTTCAAACCTCATCACTTCTGTATATAGAAAAAGATAAACTCTACGGTCTACCCTAACGTATTTATGTAGAACCAACCTAACCCAAGTATCCAACCGTACAAAATTAGCAAACAAACAAAAAAGCAACCATCGCTATCGGAAGATGTCACTCTCAGCCTTCCGATCGCTTCATTTTTCCGGCTTTGCGGTCTACCAGCCAAGTAGGTTTCTCTGTCAACGTTTTAGAGAACTAGCAGTCGCAGATCATCAACTTATTTGAAAAGAATTTCCGATTTTTTATTCATGCATGATCACCTCAATATGTACATATGTATCTCTCTTGAGGATCATTGCATTGTCTTGTGCTTTTTTCTAATAACAATCCTTGTACATATCATCCTTTTGTATATTAGTTTTGACAGCCTCACCATGTAGGAACAAGGCCGGGCAGTTAATTTCTCTTTGTAAAATTTCCATTAACTTGAAGATTTTTGGTTTTTTTGGATAGTTTCATACTTGATTGACAAAAACGTCCAAAATGCTTTTGTTGTATGGGATGGGTAGTTTTGTATTATTGACATGCTAATAAAGGACAAAAATCTAAGTTTGCAGGTAATTAGGAAATTCCAACTTTCAATAGGGATATTTATGCTTTTCCTATTTGTATTATGTTAAAACCATGTATTGCATTTTAATTGTGTTTCGTATGTATCATTCTGACATTGCGGTCATGTTTATATCCGTTGATTGCCAATTTACTATTGTTTAGTTACAATGTGATGAATGTGTACTCGAAATTGGGCATTAATGCTCGGTTTTAGTATTCTCTCATAACGGTGTGAGAATGTGCAGTTCTTAATATCCATATTGTTTATACTAAGTCAGCGTGGTTCAGTTTCTAAATGGTCAAGGGGTTTGAAGTGATGGAGGCAGAACAGTATTCTTTTTGGATCAAATTGTTTCAAATAGATGCTCTCGAGGTTTGGAGTTTCTGAATATCTTATCATGGTTCAATTTCTTTTGGAAGTGTTCACATTACCCTTCACTGCTCTTTCTTTTGCCTTTTGGGTTAACTTTCTGTATGGATATGCTAATTCGTGAATGTTTAGTCAAGTTTGAAATGACAACAAGATTTTATGGGTAAAAGGCTTATCGAATGAATACTTTCCCCTACCATTTCATTTTTTATCATGTTTATTCAGTGAAAAGGTGCCCTTGTATTGTGTTCCATCTTTCTTCTTTTCATTTGGGTATTTATCAATTTTATATAGTGTTCACCACAGAAATTTATCTTTTTTATGTGCAATGTTGAGGAAGGACTAGGACGGACTTGAGTGGTCAAATTGGAAGTCATCCACATGAGAAATAAACTGTTGAGGCAGATAACTTTCTGTCTAAGGACAAGCCATTTTTCTGCATACCACGTTTTGTCGAAAAKGGAAGTTTTAGTTCCCCTGCAAATGTTTTACTAGGAAGACCTACTAATCTACATATTTAGTTTTTATACTTTCAAGAGAACCTTAAGCTGCAGCATGTAGTTGGGTTACCTGGATTACTAGTTATTGAAGCCAGTAAAATTTCAACTTAGATCTTTTCTATTTTCTTATCCAGATCTTGTGATTTTGACATCAAATGTCAAATTCTTATTTTGAGAGAGTTAGACATTTCTTCGTATGAGATGCCTGATCTATATTGAGCTCGTATAGTCTTCAATACTCTGCCACGCTTGTATATGTGTACTGATTACTAATCTTGAATAGATCTAGGCTTAGTCACAGTTTCCATAAAGTGGGTGAAAGGTACATTATGATTGGTATACCTAAGTATGCACATAGGGGAGGATTTTATTTTTATTTTCTTTTATTCTCATCTTAACTGAGAATAATTGGAAATGGGTGATTTCTTAAGAATCTCGTTTGAGAATTAAGAAGTATCTGTGAAATTCAAGATTAGGTTAACGGAGATGATTTTCAGTTGTCTGTATCAGATTATCTTTTCTTTGCCAGAATGATGTTATTTTCTTCTGCTCTTAAACAATATCTCCCTAGTAAAATCATATCGACTGTATTTATCCCTGTCCTCAAAAAGGAAAAAGAAAACAAAAAGAGGAAACAGGGAAATATGAAAACTATCATGATCCCCATAAAGGAATATTGTTTGCAGGTTACTTGTGGGTTGAAAAATCTTAAATGGGTTATGGCTCAAGCTGCCTAGCTTTGCTTCGCTGTCAAGGCTTAAAACAAATTCAAGAGACCAGGACCTATAATTGTACAATAACGTGCTTGTCAACCATTGCTTGAGCTGAAGATTCTGTTGATCATAATTTGACCATCCATCTGCATCTGTGGGTTTGTTGGTCTTCACCAAGCACATTAGCTGCTCATTTTTTCTTTCATTAAGACCCTCTTTATGTTTTGGCTGGGTTCGACAACTTCTTCTTGGCATGATTGGAGTGGCTAATCAGATACCGGTGAACTTATAGCCATAGTAATCCCCCCTTTTTACCGACATATCTGGTATAATCAAAAGAAACAAATATAGATACACACATCTGTTTATTTATAACAGTACATTTGATTTTGGCACTTAAGTTAATCCAGACATTGTCTTTTCTCTTATTGTGTCTAGATATCATCGTCTTCCTAAGTCCTAGGTGCAGCAATGTGACTTCTTTTCTTATTATTGTGTAATTGCACTAGTGTTTTCTCTTGGATAACAATATTTTTTCCAATTTTGTTGCATTTTAGGTATGTTTCTTTCTTTCTTTCTTTTCTTTTCTCTATAGGAAGTTCCTTGAGTTCTATTAGTTATATTTACCTGAAACCAAAATATCATTCTGATATATGTAGGAGTCTTGACCAGGGGATGGCCAGTTAGCCGTTATCTTTTTCTCTTCATGTCAACTAAAATATTTACAGCAATACATTTTTTTTTTTTCTCTCCCACAGTATCAGTGGAAGTATAACATTTGCAAGAAATCATGCGCTCTTTCATAAATAGTGTGTAACAGTTTCAGAGTAAATCTAAACCTCTCTTGTCCAGAGACTGATCCATAGACTTCTTTAGACATTTAAGCTTCTGGCTGATTGTCAAAGGCATGTAGAGTTGCTTATGGCCTTCTGGAAGTGTGACATGTCATTTTTTTCTTAAGTGGACAAATTTATTTTCCAGTACACTTATAATCTTGAAGATATGAGTTACAAGAGGTAGACTATCTTTGGCTGTAATTTGCTAGGTCCTAGTCAACCCAAATAGTATCGGATATGTGGCACTATTGAGTTGAGTTAGATATTTTCATATTGTTGACATCCTAGGTTGCTGTAGTGAACTCTAGCAAAATGTTTGATATATTGCTAACAGAATTGCTTGATAGCAGGTTTTGTGAGGCAGTAAGAATTTTCATCCCTTGACCACCCATAGAGAAGTTGGAAAGTTCACCGTCTGCTGAAAAATGCATACGGCAGCCTTTACAAGTTATGGCTAAATTATCTCGTTCATCCTCTGTACTGAAAATTTTCCCAGTACAGATGCAGTATATCAAGAACTTTCGTTCTGGTAATGCCTGAGAAGATGGGTACCTTGAAATCTTCTTCTTATTCAAGGGAAGGTTTTTGAGTGCCTGTGCAAGCATATTGGCTGTTTTGTTGCCAAGTAATGATGCAATGTGCCATAATGGACTTTCATCACATGCAATTGGAACATTACACGAGAAGGGCAACATCAATTTAGTGAAAAATTACTTCCAATTTAGTGTTTCCCACCAGCAGAAGGTTTGTCAGAAATTGGGAATCAGGAGTGAGATGCCAAAATGAACCATCTTTAAATTATCAAAGTTGAGAACAATCTGGCATTTTTGTTGCATCAAAAAAGTCCTGAATAAAAATTGCTGGAAGGAGAGAAACACAAAAGGTTGATTTCCTTATTACTTCAGTCAAGTGGTGAAAAATGATATTGTATCTCCTAGAAGGAACACTAGTAGAAGTTCCTTCTTTGCCACATAGTTACGGGAATGGAGCAAAATGAGAAAGTCTTGGTCGAAGATTGATATTTTCTCCTGGATCATTTTCCCCTCGTGAATACTTTTTGGGTTTGGCACTATCCTATCTTCTCCTTAGTTGTTAGAGTCAAGTTGCTTTCAGAAGTATCAATTTCGGACTTGAGTTTAGACTTTATTTTCTTCAAATCTGCACCTGGTAGTTCCTCCAGTACCAGAATGCTAGAAATATGCATGTACTGAGGGGCAATTTCTAGATGCTACAAAATGGTGATTTCTCAGTGGCACTGCTGTTTCTTCCAATTTTGAAGACTGTATTTTATGTGGTCTATGTGGTTTTGTAGTTTCCGTCATCATATGCATAGTGGTTTTTTACTTGTACTGAAAAATCTATCCATTAGTTTTCTGAGTTTGGATTCATAGTAGTCCTGGCACCTGGTGATTCACTTTTCGTGGATATTCTGGTACCATTATTTTACAACATAGGTGCATAAATATACCAGAATGCTACCTTCAGCTCTTTCTTCCTTAATAAGAAATCTAGCAGTGTATTTTGCCTATAAGCTCGCTGTCCTTTTGGTTTTGTTGGGATTTTTTATGCTTTAGCTGCTTATTTTAGTATTTGGTCACAAACAGAAAGTTGACATTTTTTTACTTTATTTTGAGATGAGGTCTTGAGCTGTATACCATTCAGGTTAGATTTGATATAAGCATCATTCTCTGGGTTTAGCAGTTGATGCCTTGTATGACAGTGAATATATGTACAACAGGTTGTGGAGAAAGTGAGGTATTCTTGAAAAACTTGTCTCATGGAAGGTGACCTATAGTTGATCTTTCAAGATCCAGTGAAAGCGCACACGTCAATAACTTTACCTGATATATATATATATATCATCTTGTAGGTTCTTTTTTCTCCTAAAGTTAATATAATTTCTCATTTTCAAATCTCTTACTAATGCTTCTCTTCCTCATTATCACCTACAAAAAGATAACTTCTCTGTGGCCACCTTTACGGCAGAGTACACCAGCGTCCTCTCCAATCTGAAAATTCAGCATATCGATGTGGACTAGTTTCATATACTTGCACCAAGAAAATTAGCATAGTATGTTGAATATAAGCTTCATTTCCATTATAGAATTTCAAAATTTTATCAAAGCTTTATTGGATTTTGCAAGATTTCCTTAAGCCACATTGCCAGTTCAGTTATTTGATCTTACAGAGTGATATATTAGTACATATCATAGTTTTTACATATCTATGCATTCGTTTTCTGTAATGCCCTTCATATTTCTGTTCAGAAGGATTCGAAAAGTTGATGAACAATGGATTGCACATGATTAAAATTGTAGTCCTTATTTCTAGAAATGCGAGTTCCAATTTGATTTGCTAGATATAATTCTAGCTGATATCATTTATTTGAAAGAAAACAGGTAGTATCCATCACTGCTTTATTTTACTGGTTATTGTTCTGTTATTGACCAAGCTGTAGAAGAGTTTGAATACTGACTCCATCAGAAATTGACATTAAGAACTGTTTGACACGTGAATAATTTCGTCTTGATGAATGGAGAAACTTTTATGTCATACTTCAAATGCATTGCGTAGCAGAAAATTAATATGCCTATCTAGAAGACCCTACCTACTTCCCCTTTTTTTTTTTTTTTTGAAGTTAGATGCCTAGAAGTCATTATCAATTCAATGCCTTCAAGATTGGTGTCATCATCACAATACTGCAGGCACTCCGTTCCTTGTCTTCTCCTAAGAAACTGAAGAGTATATACTACTTTCCAGCTGGATACTCTATTCGTACTTTGCCTTTGTAGATCTCTGTCATAGTTCCTAGCGATGGATGAGCACTATTTGTGATTTGCCGTCCATTACCCAGTAAGAACAAAATTTTGCGGAATCTCTTTTACCAAGAGCAGAGCTTATCTTGATGCAATGTTATGATACATTACTGGACATATCTGTAACTAATTTTCCTAGATTTGAAACTTTGTGATTTTCTGGRAGGTAATTTTATATGGATTATTTTCTTTCTTTTGTGGGGAAAGTCTCCTTCTCACCATGCTTGCATCTCAAAGAAATTGAGTATAGGTGAGGGTCATCTTGATATATTTTAGGAGTGTGGTCTTGGGATATCATTTATTTTTTAAGGCATAAGATGTTCAAATTGATTCCTCCAGATGGCACTTTACATCTGAGTAAGTTATTGCTTGAGATCTGTCTACTGCCTTTTCTTCAATGTAATACTGATTTGTTTTATTGTATTCAATTTTTTCCGATCTTTTGGGTTTTCTAAGTTGGCATATAGCTGAAGTGGTTTTTAGATGTCACTATTTGATATAAGTTGGTGCATCACCATGTATTTCATTCACATGGACATGGAGTGTTATAATCTTATTGAATTCTTTTTAAGTGTGTGCCTGTGACTGTAGTTCACCTGGAGTCATACATGTGAGGTGTGCATTTAATTATTTCCAAATCTTCTGATTATAGCTTGATGACGTTGGAAGTAACTGCAGGAGGAGACTGTAGACATTTTGTGTGATATTCAGATTTGGTATTTCTGCATTGGTTTAGCTTGCTTTGGACTAAGCTAATTAATTTCAGTTTTTTTGCCAAGTTGGAACTTGGTTAGCATGCCTTGTTTCCTGTAGAGATCTCCATATTGTAGCAGTACCTTCCTTGATCTCAATGTTAAAATTATAGCTTGAATAAACAGAGCAAAACYCTCAGTAATCCAAATTTTCTAATTAGTAATGTTAAGAGTGAAGTTATATTTCATGTTTCTGTATTGCAATTTGTACTCCTGCACATGTACTTGGGACAAACTTTGTTTTGTATGTATGTATTACGGATATGTGATTCTGATCCAGAGCCATTATTTATTCTCTTCTGAAGGAGTAATGCAGCGTAGGCATTTTTTCTGGAGTCAACCAAAACCAGGACCTTCAATATGCATAGGTGGAGAGATCGTAAAATTCAAGAGGTAATCATTAGGTTTTGCTTCACTGCAATCATAATAGTCTATATTGAGAGAGAAGACTATTTTTCCTTTTACTTTATTTATCTTTGTTCCATTCTTCCTATATATGATCTGAGAGATGGTAATGCGATAAAGATTAAATGTTTCACCTTCAAAGAATATTGTTTTATTCCATTTCCATGTTCTTTTGTTTCTCCACTCTAGCAAAAGGGCTATAGTAGATGAGATGGCTCGTGATGGCTATCCATGTCTGTAATGCTTTGTTTATTGTATTGACCCTGCGATATGTTTTCCATTTGTTTGTCTTGGCAGAGCAGCTGCTCCTATAAGTGGTTTACTTGTCTATTCTTCAAGTTACTTATCAAGAGATCGACATGACTCTCAGAATAATGCAAGAAGTGGTAAGAATAGGCACTTCTTATCTAGTTCCAGGATGGAAATTCCATTTTTGGGACCAATATCTTCAGGCCCTCCTTATGATTCATTGTCAAACTCAACTGCAGCAAGCCACTTCAACCTGATCCATGAGAACAAGTCTTTGTATTTAGGATATTATGACAGACTAAGTAGTCATGAAGCCATATATAATCCTATGACAACCACCAGAAGGGTGTCATTTCAAAGAAAAAATTCCGTTGTTACTGGAGCTGTGGATGGAGCACACAGACATTATGATGCGACTCTTCCAGAAAAGCCAACTTCATACCAACAGAATATTGCTGCAATGCCTGTGGGCTTTCCTGATGGGAGGGGTACTAGGCTTTCTGTAAGTGGAGAGGATACATGGAGGAATGTTAGAAGCTGTCATAGACAAGAGTTAGGACCCAATGCAACTAAAACTCATTTACTGAACTAATTTTCTCGTGAGTACTATTGAAAACCAATCCTACTTACAATTGCGGCTCCATAAACCTTGCCAAAGTTTGCTCTGAAGCTACCATGCAACAGTGGAGCAGTGTTCCTCTTTCTGATGGTAAATGTAGCATTCCAGGTTCAGGTGAGCTTTCTTGTTGATAGCAATGATAACTTTTTTAGTAGGAACTACTTCAACTCTTCCTCAGGAAAAGATCAACAGAAGTTTCCTGTAATGTGTTCTACATCACTCCCTGTGAGAAATAATAATCAGTAAATTAGGTTATTGTTACTATTATTATATGGAGATTATTATTGTTATTATTTTCATTACATTAATTAGTACAAAATAAGAAACAAATTATTGTATTGAAGATCTTTTGTGAAATTGCAGGTATCAGTAGCTCAAGTCACCAGATATACCATCACCTTTCAGGACATGGCATCGCAGAAGTTGGCGTGTACCAGGGAAATCTCATGTCAAGCTGCCATTTTAATCCCACTTCACAGTATATTCGTGATGGACTTTCTCAAGATACAAGGGGAAGCCAATTTGATTATTCTCTTGGAATTGTACCACCATACCAGAGAGAACCAGGCTACTTCAATTGGATCGTTGAGCAGTTTTTTGTGACAATGGTCAACATTCTATTTTGGGAAGTTCCTCTTCCAGACATTCAAGGCCGTTGTCTCGAATATGGCACAACACTTCTAGACATGGGATGTGGGGAGCAGTTAATAGGAGATTCTACTCGGTTCCTGCAATGGGGTATGATGGAAGAATGACATCTTAGGTTGGTGCCTTTTATTTCTGGGGTCCTTTTCTTAGACTAATGAAGACTTGGAAATTAAGATTAATTACACCATAGGCTTCAGACTAGGAAGGATATCCTCAATCCAACCGCTCTCTCCTCAAGTGGTTTCTTGGGAGGAAAATTTTCCATCAAGTAATAAGAAGAGAAAAAAGAAAAACTCATTTTGCAGTATAATGCGCCTGAGATAATTAACAAGAACTTATCTGAGATTTCAATTTCATCTTTTACTTGCCAGTACTACTCAGACAGAGTTATTTACACTATTTAATAGGGCTGGTTTTTCTGTTTGAAGTGTAGACTAATATTTCTCATTTCAGATCACCTTTTCACATTTGGCAGTTGGTAGGTGCATTTTGAGTAGTCTGTCTCTCTTAGAGAGGCAATCTGCGTACCTGATCATTTTTAGATTTTTTCCATCATTTACATTTCTTCAGATTTTTGACCTTCTACTTGGAAATAGGATTACATGCTCTGTTTGGTCCATTACTTATTTTTGTCGATTATGATAATTATGACAATGTCTATTCAGGAAATCTTTCGATTCCATTGGCCAGGTTACGTGGTATCTCCTTTTATTATTACTGTCAACTATGGTAATAATGTATTATCCGTATTTAAGTGGGACATTATTTCAAACACCAAAAGGAAAGGAGAAATCGTGTTCTCTGTTTCCGTTGCCAAAATCTGATTGTCATAGACTTTTTATGCTTTAGACATCATCAAGCAACATTAGTTCCTTCCCCTTGATTTCTTAAATATTTTATCTCCATCAATTGAGAAAATTAAGCCCTTCATCGCAAAAAGCTGCCTCTTCAAACAGCGCTTGCCATCAAAAGCAAGGGGGTGAAGTCATYTTCTTCATTTATGTAAGCCTCTTGTAAATTTTTTGCTTTAGATGCCATCAAGTATTTAAATTATTTCATCTTGATTTGTTAATTTTTTTTAATTTCCAGCGATTGGCAAGATTAAGCACTTCATGCCAAAAAGCTGCCTTCTCTGAATAGCATTTGCCTGACCTAGAAAGAACTTGTTAATTAATCTGGTTTGAGATTTATTGGGACTGTGATTCACTAGTTTTGTTTCTAGAAGTCATCGAGGAACAATAGTTATCTTATTTGGTTCTGTAGCCAAAAGTGATTGAGGTAATCCTTTCGTCGTTAACTTTTGTGCCTTAGAGTTGTCAAGCATCTTTAATTCTTTGATCTCAATTTCTTCTCTTTTTTTTTTTTTTTTTAATTTCCATTGATTGAAAAAAATTAAGCACTTACTCTCGAAAATCTGCCTCCTTTTAGCAGCAATTGCCTGACCTAGAAAAACTTTTGAATTAATTGAATTTTATTTTTCTTGGGCTGGGATTTTTCGCAACTGTTGCTCGTTGATATAGTTTTTTAAAAGTCAGCAATGAACAATAATCACCTTCTTTGTTTCTTTAGCCAAGACTGATTGAGTGATAAGCCTCCCTTCCTTTGTGCTTCAGATGCATCAAATGTCCTTAAATTTCTTTCGTCCTGTTTTCTTTTCTTTTTTCAAAGAAAAGTTCTATCTCATTGATTGGCAAAATTAAGCACTTCATTTCAAAAAGCTGTTTCCTCAAAACATCGCTTGCCTGACCTAGAAAGAACTTGTCAATTAATTAAACTATTTTTCTTAGTTTCAGATTTGTTGGGGCTGTTGTTCATTAATCTGTTTTCTATATATGCAGTCAGTATTAATGGCAGATGATGCGGATGACTTATCCTCTAACAGCATCTTGTCCATAAACAGCATCTTATCCTCTGACAGCGACTCATCTCGTGGCAACAGCCCCAGACACTCATTTGATGAATATAGTAACATGAGGCTTGATGTTGATAGCATGAGTTATGAGGTGAATATTGAATTATTATTCTTAGTTATTTTCTAGATTCCTTTTCCTTTTTCTGTACAACTTGATTCTTTGCTATCTGCAGGAGCTCCTTGCTCTGGGAGAGAGCATAGGACATGTTTGCACAGGCGTGCCTGAGGACTTGATCTCAACATGCCTGACAAAGAAAGAGCACAGCTCTTCAGAGCAAAAGCATAGGATAAACTGCTCTATCTGTCTTGTAAGTYGTCCCATTTTCCCTTTTCTTTTTTTCTCATTTCATTTCAATTCGCTGCTTCCAGGGTTGAAAATCAGTACCAGTATGGTTATATCTAGTATAAGTAGAAGTTACATAAGGCGTCATTTTCATAAACACATTCATGTTCGGCATACTGATTTTAGAAACTGAGAATTATTCAACGAACACGAATAAATCAAATTCACAATTTACTTATTTGAAATATCTTCTGCATGCTATTGACAGGATGCATACAGGGCCAAAGATGATATTGGTGTGATAAACAAGTGCGGCCATGAGTACCATGCTGCGTGCATCACAAAGTGGCTAACGATGAATAACACTTGCCCAATCTGCAAGTGTATTGCCCTGTAGATCCTCCTATTGCTCAATCTGCAAGTGTGTTGCCCAGTAGATCCTCCTATATATTTCAGTACCTTTTATATTTCAACATTTTACATTGAAACTTCCCTCTTGCATGGGAACTTATGGAACTCGCATGCCAACCTATAAATACAATTGATCTAGTGTCGTCCCGTAATGGATTACATGTATATCGTTGGGAATTAAAACAATTAATGCATACAAAATCTTGTTGTTTTGCATTTTCTTCATCTTGTTAATTCTTTCTGTATGGATTAAAGTGCAGATTTCATACTGGATCAGGAGGAGGTATATTGCCAAATTGGGGTTGGGTATGTGCAGTTAATAATTATCACCCTTAGCAGATAGTACTAGGTTGGTCTTTTACAGTTGAAGCTATTATTGAAATTTTGTTAGATACAATGAATGTAGCTGGAAAAGAACCACGAAATTATTTTTTTCCCCCTTTTTCTAAGCTGTTTGCCATTGTAGTGTCCTTATATGTTCTCCCTAACTTTGTCTTGATTTTCAATTTTCTTCGCCTCCTGTTTGAAATTGTTAACTCTCCTCTTATCCCTCACCTCAAGATCCACCATTGCTGGTCTTTCTTTAGTTTCCCTGAGCCTCCAATTCTTGTCCCTTTTAAGACCACTAGCATTGAAGGCGCAGATAAATTTGTGCATATATATGATGCAGGAAAATGATTTAAGTTAGTTACAGCTTATATCAAGTAGTAGGGTAGTGAGTGGTGGAAGAATCACTGCTGGGGGTTTTGGACCGAAATTAGGTGTCAAAACTGCATGTTTAGACAGGGAAACAGGGTTTCTTTTAGATTATAAAAGAGATTTATAGGTTGAAATACTATGCAAAACACTAAGACCAATAGAGCAATTGTATGCATCAAAGCATAGTAGAAAATCTGACTGAACAAAAGAATTGAAGATTTACATCACTGTATGTTAAGCAAAATCCAAATGAATTAGCATCATTTTGTGATGTACATAAGAGTATAAAAACTCAGTCATTGCTTTATCCAATCAGTTTGTACAGCAATAGGAAAGAAAGAAAAAATAATGAACGAATAAATGTTCCTCATTTACCCTCTCTCAATGAATGAGAAATCTCTCAAGCTAATATTAATTTCATGTTCAGCTCTTGAGAATTGTCGCCCTGGAGATATTCTTGATGTGGTTGGATCTTGGGTTTCTTGATCTGTTGGTCTCTTTCCTCTTCTTGTAGAAGACTCATCATCATTGTTATGTGTAGAAGGTAAAGATCCTTCAGCACCCCAACCTTCATTTTCAAAGGTAGAAGCCCTAGGAGATGCTTGGAGGCTATCCTCAGCATTGTTCTGGTAACCACGCAAGAGATGAAGGGGAGATGTCCCATGTAATGGGGTGGTTGGTTTGCTTGAGAATGGTGTTGTATTTTCTGAACGTCTTCCTCCTTTTAGGTTCTTTCTGGCTGTGTTATGCCAGCTTTTTAGTGCTGATGCCACTCTCTCATTGAAGATGACTGGTTTCATGGATGAGCCCATCTGTCATTCAATCCCAGAATGCATAAATTACCAAATCTTGAGTTTTACCATTAGTAGCCTGACTAGTTAGTACAATCTAGCAATAGGGTAGTAGTACGATAGTTGAGGAAGTAGGGTGTTAAGAGTAATTTACCTGTGTTACTAAGGCATACAAAGGAAGAGTGACATAGCTGCAGAGAACCTGTATGATTACCCTGAGGCCATGGTAAAATGAAGAGAAGGTGATTTTGGAAATATTTTGATTGGACTTAGTGAAGAATTGTTGATACCAAAGGAACTTACCCCATTGAGATCCTGATGGCAATGTCTTCAGGCCGGTGGTGAAAGCAAGACGGTAAACCAAATTCATACTGCAAAAAGTGACACT
Organism: Rhazya stricta; assembly: GCA_001752375.1. Classification (NCBI taxonomy): domain Eukaryota; kingdom Viridiplantae; phylum Streptophyta; class Magnoliopsida; order Gentianales; family Apocynaceae; genus Rhazya; species Rhazya stricta. The sequence goes on from MEJB01000018.1 coordinate 2,464,924, forward strand.
TTTTAGGTTTGGATGCTTTATACATCACACTTATATTTATGCAAGTGTACTAGTCAAATTGATTTTGATTTTGATTTGAATCCTCACATCCTCCAATAGAGAATAAGAGCTAGATTCTTGAATTTTATTTTGTTCTGTACGTCTCTTGAATGGACATTACTGTTTGAATAGTGTTGATTCACAATCAATATAAATTCGAAGTGATTGGAGTCTTAAAAAAGCTCAGAATATCATTATTTGATTAACTATTTTGATTCGAATCAACTCGATTCGGCAAACATCTTTTAGTTAGCAAAACGATCATTGGAAAGAAATGAAAGTAGACTAGTTACCCAACTCCAAGCGAAGAAAGCCAGTTGAAATGCATTCTGCAAATATTAGAAGATGAGATTTCAGTACCATCTTTTAATAGGCATCAGTCTTGGCCAATGGAGTTCAATTTTGAGAGTTACTAGCATAATGAATAAAAAATACCTGAAACAAAACAAAATGAATCAAGAAGAGCAGTAACTGAGGGCGATTGAACCAGAACAGATGGTCCCCTGGTTCAACTACTGGTGTGCCCTTGATCACATCTCCCCTCTCTTGAATCCTTAATCCCATCTTTGTTATAATCACCTGCAGCTTTGTTCCCACCGAAAGGAGGATCTGCAAATTCCCATTCAAAATTTCAGCAAAAAATCATACAAAAAATAACAAATATTGTACTATTTATTTTCCAAAGACATACCATCAGGGGTATAAATGGTAGCCAAAGGTACGAGTACCATCCTGCCCAAGCACAAAACAGATAAAATAAATAAATTAATTTATTTTTTTGATTAATCAAACGAATTGCGAAATAACTTTTATATGTCATAATAATTATCACATATTGTTCCAGTACGAGCAGGGGTGAAAGATTCCATGTTGAGAGAGAACTTATTTAGTAGGGATTTGGTCTTATTTAGTACCTTCTGCCCCCAAGTGCGAGTATACAACTTTAACAATATTCAAGAGCAACTTATATGGTACATCAAAAAGAGTTTAACTAGATAATATCTTACTCGTTTAATTAATGAGTGTAAATATTATTTCACGCTCCAATTTTTGAGTTAAAAAACGCAAATCATCAAAACTCACTCACTCTTAACTACTTAATAATTTTTATTATTATAGCAAAACGGCCTATCTCATTTTGTAAATAAATACTTTAATAAACAACACATTCTATGTAAATGCACCTCATGGTACCATAATGCACTGGGTGTTATCCTAGATATGAAAATATAATATAGTATGGAAGGATCCCTACCATGGGTATTTGACAGAAGAAACAGCAGAGCGAAGATCCATATGATAGGACTGCATAAACAGATCAGTAAGATAGTATGATTTTTCAGAACTTGGAACTAGATGATCAGCAAAACAACAGAAACTAGGAAAAAAGGAAAACAAATCAACCAACCTAATGCCAACAACAGCTTTGAAATCTTTTTCAAGTGATCTCTTAATGTATTTCTGGAAATCAAAAGATGCATGACTCTGAGGTGCTAGATGTGCCTGCATATGATTTCAAGTTATCCAATTATTAGTCGGTGTAGCAGAAGAGAGTGTAGTAGAAAAGCCGGTCTTGAAGACTATCTTTTACTAGAAACTTACAATGATAAATCCATGTCTGAGAGTCATGTAGTCTACTTTTGCAACTGATGAAATGAATTGTCTGAAAAAACATACCTAAATCAGCAGAGGACAAATCAAAGAATGATTAGGAAAGATCAATAGATTATTCATTTTCAACGGGAAAAGAATGGTAATAATTCGAAATTCCAACTTAGAAAACCAACTGCATGACTCAAAAAATCTTTTGTTGGGGTCAATCAGATCCATTGTGAAAATACAAAGAAATTAGAGCGCTCACTATCCAGAGGAGGACTGGGGACTTGCTCCAGAAACTCAGATGTCTTCGTCCAAAAGAAGTATCCCTTGCAAACCTGAATCTTTCAGGATCTGCACCAAAACATTTCCACATTTCTCTTTAGTCTTTCCTCAGAGATATCGATCAAATCCCTCAGAATGAAATCCATCTTTTCTCAGTTTTGTTTTTCCTCTTCAAGGATAATATGAGGGCTATATTCTATACTTACCATTATAGTACTGGTACTCGATCGTCTTGGTCTCATCCTCCCAGGCCTTCCATTTCCTCATCTGCATTCAAGAAAATTATATATAAAAAGACACTGGAACTTGGAGTGTGTTGCAGTTCATTGTTAAAGCAAAAAAACTTCCGCACCAACATGCTAGGAAAGTTCTTTATAATCTGTTTTTACGCACCTTTAGTGTTCCCAAAACCAAGGTAATGATACAATAAATCACATGAGATATTGCCAGAACAAAGATGAATATGTGGAGTTGGTGTAACCCCTTTGCAGAAACAAACTGAACTTTGCCCTGCATTAAAAGGAATTTCGAGAAAAAACACATTTATGATCTCGGACTTGTACAAAACATGAAACAGAGCAAAAATGGAAAAATAAATTTATAAAGGTACCCTTTCTTCGCAGGGGTCTTGGTATTCTTCATCATCCAACTCTTTATCTCTGCTACAAGGATGCCAAGAGTGGCCTACCCTCTTGGGGATGCATATTTTAGAAATGGGAGTTTGTACAACTGTGAGGATCAATGATATGAATCCCAGTAGCATAAGCTCTTCTCCCACAGAACCAAAACAACACCAAGTAAAAAGAATAATCTTAGTATCATGTAATAAGTAACTTTTTTCCAAACTAATTTAAGATACTCTTTCAAGAATTGATGATGAGAAGATAGTTTTACCTGCTTTGATCTTCTCTAGGGCCTCATATAGTGATCGCTTTCGCTTCTTCTTAAACCACTGCAGAAGAAGCAGATGAACAAGAATCCAGAAAAGATTATCAGTTTCGTTTCAATATCTCTGCATGGATTTAGAAAGCCATATTTCAACTTGAAGAAATCCACTAAAAAGTTTTATTATGTTTCAAGAAGGTACTATACCGATCCAACAAGATGAAAAATATATTCAATGACAATCGAAACTGCAACCAACACAAAGGAAACAACAGCAACAGCCCATGTTGGTGTCTGCTCCAAAGAACGCTCATTATCACTTCCTCCAGCCATAGCTAATAAGGTCGATGCTATCTACGTCCAGAGTGCAGAAAGCAGATCCTTCCTCGGAACAAGAAAGAAATGCCCAAAGGCTAATCTTTAAAATTGAAAAAGGATAATAAAAACAAATCCCTCCGCAGCCACAGTATGCTAATTTTCTTTAACTTTCCCAAAATCTTGCTCTTTGTTTGCGGCTGGTCGTACGTATGTATACCACTTGGCTAGCTCACATACATAGAGGCCTGTTTGAGAAATATATAAGTAATACTATAAAAGATCAAGTATTTTGACTCTTCCAAGTTTCAACATTGTCCATTAATGGAATGACTCAGTAGGGAGAGATTCCTGTTCACATTTGTTACTGCTCTAATCGGTATTAATATCAACATTACAATAGTGAAACGTGTAAAACTTGTGAGTGATCATAACAGGTGCATGGACAGAGAAACTTCTAGTTCATTGAAGTTGTAAAGTAATTCTTGATTTGCTGTGGTATCTTTGACAGAAGAAAGAGAAAAATGATAGATGATAACCAATTCAACTGTGAGCTTGAAAAGTAATAGAGCTTGTCTGCAGAAAAAGGAGATGCATGGATGATGATGATAACCAATTCAACCTCAATCTGCTGTTGATTGCTTCAAACGGAATTCAGTCACGTTTGCAAGGCAGGACCAAGTTTGTTGAATAATATAATAAGAAACTCTCACGAAAAAACACAAACACCTTGTCCTTATCATTGGTAATTTCTAGTTCTTGGCTCTATACAATAGATAATGTCCTTCTTTTGATCATATCATATGTATAAGAAATCAAGAGACGAAGACAATCATACATATAACTTCATTTAGCTTGCCCTTACTTCCATCAAATTTATTTAGCTTTAGAAGAACTTGAAATGTTCCAAAGGTTTTAGATTCCATAATTGGTAAGCATCACGAAAACGTCCATTAACCCTCAGTCAGGCTCTGGATCAAGCTTTCCTCCATAAAAAAGTTAAACTTTACCTTATATAACTCGATTCGAGTCAAATTTTACGTAGTGTAAAAAAATAGAAATGTCCATTGACTACGGGCAGAATTGTATCTCTGCATTATTGAATGACGAAAGGTTAGTGATATGGAGACAGAGATGGGGATGGAAGTTGGGATTGATTAAGAATGATATAAGAAATCTTGTCATTTGAGTTTACTTCCGAGGCCATTGTCATAGCAAAAGTCGTTCTTGGAAAGTGAAAACGCAGCCAAATTGACCACTGGAAGAGGAAGGGAGAGAGTTCTTATTGTTTGGTTAGATTCAACAATGGAAGGGATAAGTAAATACATCGTAACCAAATAAATCCCACTTTACACTACAATCAAGCTAGATCTTAGCCTGCTAATCAATGAAATCGAACAATTCAGAAAAGATTGGTTAAGAGTTTGACTCAAACTGTTTATAAGCTAGTATTTACCTCTTCTTTTTTCTCGTGAATACTAAAAAATAATTACATTAGTAAATAATATCTTTAACAAATTTTGTAACAAATTTTTTGAACAATAATTTTTTTAAAAAAAATTTATATATATCGTAACGATTCATTCTTCTTATAGTAAAAAAAAGTTCAAACTTATTTAACTCGTGTTGAAACTTTGCAAAATCGAGCTCGATCAAGCTCGAGTTCAGACAAAGTTAAACAAAAGTCAGATTGGATTTGTTTACAAACCCTAATTAAGTGGAGAAGGTGTAAGAAGGTCCTTAACGTACTTGCCTCTACCAAAAGTCAAAGTCAAAGTATATTACTACAGTATACAAATTGTTCAAAGTGTGGACTGCAACAAAACCATGGGAAAGACATTTATATATAACCACTATAGCATTTAGATTCTCAATATTAGTAATTTACTAAATTGGTCATAAATACGAAATGCATGCATCATTCATGACATATTAGAAAAAATAAATATAAATGTTGACTTGTCACCATATAAGTTTTTTTATTAGTTAAAATAAAAAATAAATACTTTACAAGTAACCATTTTCAATAAATTATAACGTGTTTCTTTTGTTTTTTTGAGGAAAATATTTCTTTAAAATTATGATATTTATATAATGTTATATATAATGACACATTATAGAATTAGTATGAAAGGACGTGGCTTGCACATTATTTTAAACATAATATAAAGTTTTTATCCATTGTGGTGTCTCTTTGCATTATCTATTTATATTTCTTTAATATTTACAATTTTATACACTTTACATCGTGATAAAGCAATGAACATATAAGTCGGTCAATATTTACTCAACTTTGCATTGTTTATTCGCAATGAGCTACAATCAATAGATATAAAGTTTATAATTTATTAAGAATTTGAAATGACTTCCAATATCATAGATTTTCAGTTATAATAGTACTACTATCGAATAATTTATAATCATTAATCAAATGATTATTTGCCCATATTAGTTGATTTTAAAAAATTCAGCAGCCTTCTCCGGTCATCTCAAAATACTTACTAAGCATTTAATGTCTGAAATCTAATAATTTTGTACTTAATTTAGTTCTCTATGCTTCAATTTTTATCTATATAGAGATGAAGAAATTTTGAATTTTTGAACTTAAATTTCTAAATTAATTCATAAAATTTTAAAAATATCAAATATAATATGAAATATTTTAAACCTTATTAAATTCAATTATTTGTCAACGTATGTAATATTATGCCTGATGTCCTTTTAAATACTCAAAGTAACGTTAATATTAGAAATATTAAAATAGGGTAGAGAATAAAATTATTCAAAAAATAATTCTCATATATTGTGGTATTATTTTAATATATTATAAATAAAGACAAGATAAATTATTTGCATTTTTTAATTACATATTTATAAAGACACATTAAAATAACTTGGCAAAATATAGCTAAGTTTGAGTGGTCAAATAAATCTATGTTTTTTTTATGGTTTGAGAGAGGTTTTTTTTTTTTTTAATTTTCTTTGGGGGACGGGGGGAGGGAGGAATTTTAAGAGTGGACAGCGCTTTCCTTTGTTGACTGCAGACTACTATTAAAATCGCAAAATTTTGAATCGCTGATATGAAGTCGGCCTTGAGTTGACTTTTTTTTCAAGAATTATTAATTCATATTAATTTTTTCTAAATTGTTTGAAAAGTGTAACAATAAGAAGACACGTCTGGTTCACCATGTTGGACCACATAAATGACAATGGGCTGGGCTTGGACATGTTCAATACAAGGGCATAGCATGAAATCTATGATATGGTGAGTAAAGTATCTACTACTTTCATGGATTTTTACGTACCACATTTGATAAATTTTTTTATTTTAAAATATATATCACTTTAGAAAATTAATGAATTTCTTTATATTTTTTCATTTTACCCATTAATATATTAACTTTGTAAAATGAAGAGAGAGAGATAGAAAAAGAGTTGATGTACAGCTTTTTGATAAAGTTAATGTAAAATTATTTTGGTCACTTTGATTTAAAATTTCTTAAAATTTAGTAATTTCTTATGCTGCATGCACAACTTCAATGTAAAAAGTATAAAAGAACAAATGTAGTACTCAAAAACGAGTTTAACAATTATGATTAAAATCATCAAAATAATGAAGACTATAATGTGTAATCTCATTGTAAATTATTACCATCCTCAAAATCGAACATGTAATATGGTTGGTGTGTGAAAATTGCCTAGTCTCCTAGTCCTATAGAATTTTCAACACAACGAAACCTCAGTTCCAGTCAGATAATCGTTTGATAGGCTCACTGGATCTGTAGCTACCTTTTTTTGTATATAAGGTTCTTGAGGTACTTTGAATAAACCCTCACAAAGTGTGCAAATTAAATTAAAATAATCAGGAAAAATAATCACTTGTTTGCTACAACATTTAGCCAAATGAGCTTCTCAAATCAAGTAGGGACAAATGAACTAAGCAGACACGCAAATAAGCTTGCAAAAAATACCAAACAGCAGAAAGATGTAATTAAAATAGTTAAGGCTAGTCGAGTGTTGACTGAACAACAGAAAGATACTAAGTTGAGAATGATGCTACTCGATGTGTGAAGTGGATTATAACTACACAAGAATATCTAAATTAGGATATATGCTAAGTAGAATACTAATAAAGCTAAGTAAATTATGCTGTCAAAGCTGTAAGTAGTTAGCACTTGAGAAAGCAATTTAATGAAAGTAAATAAGACTTCAAATTCATAAATATTACACAATAACATGTATGAAATTTATATAACAAAGCAAAGGAAATCGATTAATACTAGAAAGCTGATCATAAAACTAGCTAAGCTTGATTGTGAAAAAAAATAAATGAAGATAATTTGCTTGATTATTGAGTTGATTGGACTTTTCTTTATTTTGTCTTTTCTTATTTATATTTCATTTTGCAACGTTCTTTACTTATGGATGATCGAGAGACTCAGTTGCAGTTTTTTGTTAGATCATCCGTTATCCTACACTAGAAAGATTAATTCAAACTCGATTTCGATTGCGTCTTTTGACGTTAGTTCTCATTTAAAAGAAGATCTGACTCATTAACTCTTTCAACATGAAATAAACAAGCGATCAAATACAAAAGCTTGCTTTGACTTACAAATTCGCTTATCAACTTTTCCAAACTCCCCAAATCTTTTATTTTCTTTTTTAAAATTAGATGTTATATAATTTTCATTTAATCTATCTCAAAGCAAGTCATCCATTTTCTATAGGCAAATTGCTCGAACAATCCAGCACATTTGTCAGTGCACATCAAGATACATTCTCACGTTGCTTATTATTATAAGGTGCATTCCCTTATTACAAGAATAATCAAACGATTGTACCTTTGTGCTAATGGAGGTATCTCAATTAAAAGATGCTCCAATATTTACTGAATTCTAAATCCAAGAGTTTTTCCTCCAATATATATCAACATTTAAAAGCAGGCAGAGACACATATGTTTCTTACTTTGAATTTCTTTGTACAAAAAGCAGCTAAGGCCTATGTGTAAAGGAAACAGCAGCAGTTGTCAAAGATCACTGAATCCATCTGAAATTCTGATGAATACAACTCGTGACTGATCCACCCAACCTTTTCTTTCTTTTCTTAATGTCCTTCCTTTTTTCATATAAAGATGTAATAAGAGAAGAGAAGATAGCAGTAAAAGTGACAACTTTCTTTAGTTTTTAATAAAGTTGGCTTCTCCTGTCATGCAGCCATCTCCACCTGCGAGTATAAGATACAAACAAATCAAGAAAAACAGTACATTTTAGTCAAGTCATTGTTACTCTTGAGGTATTGGTCTGAACATTAAGTGTATAGTTCATATGAAATTTACCAGTAAAAATCCCATCTGGGACGGATTTTGGTCATGCGGTTTCGGCCATAAGGATAATCAGTTTCAGCTCTTTTGGTATTCTGGAAAGCACAGCAGCCAATGGAGTAGATGCCAATGAGGAAGACAAGCATCACAATGTTGAGTACAGATAGCTTTTTCCAGTCTCTTCGAACATCTTCAAGAACTCCGGCCTTGCACGATTCGCATTCGTAGCAGAGGATGTTCGGAGCATTGTTCCACAAATAGCAATCAGGGTCCTGAGCCATTGTTGTTACTGCATAATTGCATGAAGTTGGTGGCTTGCAGCAACCTGACTGGAAAAGTAATTCAAGAATTACACATGAATCATATATATCTATCTAATTGTCTTAATCTCCATTACTTCATGGCAGGAAAATTGAAACGAATCAATCGATTCTGATATATTGTTCCTTTACTTTATATGAGACGAATAAATTCTTTTCCAAACGGTTGAAAACTGCTCAGGTACGAATATTCCATAGCGATCACCAACATGAACACCTTCAAAACAACATATGCATCCGAAACCCCAGTTCTCTAGAGTGCAAAAGAAAAGAAAAGAACAAAAGGGCAGCACATAAAAGAAATAATAATTGCTTTTTCACTAAACAAACTGGAGTACCATCTTCATAAACACTAAAAGTGAATCTGCATCCAAGAACGGAGTTAAAAATTTTATTTTGAGAAGGCGAGAGTAAATGACATAAATATTAAGCATGCGRTATGATATTTTTTTAAATAAAAATAATATATAAATCGTATAAAATATCGATTATACCCTAAGATTTTAAAAATTGTTGGGGCGATTGTCTCTCCCAGATATGTAAATCCTACCTAAACAATATGTTGTCTAACAAATTTCAATAGCAYAGTCAAATTCTTTTCAAGACTTAAATTAACAGGCTAGCTAGGAGCAAGGCAGAAGAGACATAGTTTACCTGAATTGGAGACATGTTTTTGGAAAGGTAATCAACAGGAGTCCACATAACAATCTGAGCACAAGTTTTTGAACCCAATATGCAGTTCCTGATGGCATTCCAGTAATGAGGGTCCTTGATTCTTTTCCTCAACCATGGCGAATAGTTCTCAAGACGATACTCTTTATAAGCCCTTCCGTAAACCTCCACACCACCGCCTTGGCTCGTAACAACGAACCCGAAAATGGTAAAAGCCATTAAAGCTCCTATAAGGAACAACATGACCAACAAGTACAGATAAAGAGCCCATGCAACGTTGAAACAAGCTCCGATGAATCCAGCAAGTGATATTATGAGAATCACGAAACCAATTACGAGAAGTGGGGTCTGAAGGAAGTTTTCACAGGTTGTGCTGCTCCTTGCCATCCATAAACCTGCTCCTATGATTGGAATTGATGCTAAAAGAGTTAAAAGGTTCAAGAAACCTATGACTGTGTTGCTAAATCTGTACATTTTTGGGTGTACTTCTAGCTCAGTATTCAGCTGCTGAGTGAAGTTATCAGCTAGGTGTATGTGAGGGGGAGGATAGAGGGTGTTCGCTTTGCTTTTCTTCTTTTGCTGTCTTCTTCAGCTTTCTCTTTTGAAGGGGAGGAGACAAGGGTTGAGACTGAGGAACTAAAAAGGATTCAAATATGTAGCTCCTTTGCTTAATTGCTTTCTCTGGAATAAGTTTATTCTTTTCAATCACACTTTATAGGCAACTAGTGATAATTGACCATATTGCACTTCTTAGCTGCTAAGGAAACTCAGTTTTGGACCTCTGCAATTTTGTGTTGGAAAATGTAAGATTCATTTTATATTTCCCACAAGTATGTTGTTATTAAAATGCGTATATATTTAATGGTTCAAATTTAATATTCATATAATATAACAGTGCAGTTATCAATAAAACGTTGACGAACATTTCATAAAATGTTCAAATTTAACAAGTAAAAGTCCATATACTTATTAAGAGTATAAAAAATGATATTTTGGATAGATTCTACTTTAACCCCCCTTCAAGTTTGTTTCCCTATTGTATTGTTTTCTCCAACTTTGAATTGCACCAACCTTCCCACTCAAACTTCCAATTTCTAGCCATCTTTTTTGCRACTTTATTTAGCAATAATTGTTTATGATATTCAATAATTGGTGGGCAAAAGAGTCCCTAATCAAAATAATTTCGACACAAGTTCTATACAAGTGAAGTGTAAATACATGTTGCATATATATACCTTATCTATTTGTTGAAGTCACAATGACTTTATAAGTTATTTTCATACGAAATTCATTTATTCATAAAGGGTATATTTTAATTTTCCGTGACAAAAATTGGTGTTATAAGACGTTCATATAAAGATAAAACATACTCCATCTTGAGATATAAGAAAATCCTTTTATAACACAAATCGTCGACCTTTCCTTTCGTCATTCTTAAACAAGCGAAGAATCAAATCGATAATAAAATTTATTCAAAACTTAATTAATTATCATCGATTCAACAAAAGCTACTACTTCAACAGCAGCTTCCAGTCTCTACATATCTTGGGGGGCAAAGTATAACCATTTGCAAAGCTATTAAAATTCAGATTCTAAGAAGGTAGAGTCAAGGTATAAGTTCATAATGCAAGAGGATGAAGGCAAGCAAAGCATATGAGGGCCAAAATGGTAAATTCATCCAAAAAAGCTGTTTTTGACCTTTTAGAAATGGAGCCCAAAATTGCTTCTTTTCAAAGCATAATGAGAATTAGAATTGGTGAATAGATTTGAGAAGAAAAGGGTAGGCAAAAGAATATTTTGATCACTGCAAATTGAGTCTTTCTTTCTTCTTATCTTGTCTTTGGAATTGTTTATTTCATTGCTTGATTCACTTTTTCATGAGAATCCACAAATTTTTATGCCAAAAAAGTTGCCATTACGTGCTCATTGATCCATCCTTTTATCTTACTACAAAGCTCTCCACTCTTTAGTGCCTTTGAGATATCATAATAATGCACATTTTTTTAACATTTTTCTTTTTGCAGATTTGCCATTCATATACTTTTTCAGAAAAAATAAATAAATATTTGTGCACCACAAGTGTTGTAATAATATTTTCTAAGAGATACAATCTATGATACAAGAGATGGATCACACTGAAATTTCCTTTGACACTGCCAAAATTTGGACTGCCTGCACTGAACTTAGGCCCAATGAATGTTTAACTCCATAAAGACATTGATAAATATATGTTTTATATTGGGCCAATCTTAATTACTATTGGCACAACTAAAATTATACAACATAAAATTTCAAGCCCATGRCCCATTAATATCCAAATCCAAATTATCCACAATTCTTTTGAAGATTTTATATTTTAATATTTAAAAATCAATGTAATATTTGATATGCTCTTTAACAAAGCATTTGAAGGGTTAAATTAACGAAACCTTATAAATTTTTAATATGCGCTCTAATAAAGCATTTAAAGGTTGAAATTATAAATTATCTCTCAATAACAATGCATCTTCACAAGCTAAGAATTACGAGTTCATCCCTTTTATTATGGAGTGACGAAAAAATCGTTCTATTTGAATTGTTTTTTTTTCATGCTCTTTTTGAAGGGTTGAAGAAAGCTGCAATCAATAGGACATTCCTTCCCGAGAGGAAGAGCAGAAATTCAAAAGTTAGTTTTGCCTAAAAGGAACTAAGTATTTGGAAAGTTGAAGGGTCTTGGTAATCATGTAGGGAAGTTAGTGCTGACAAATAAGAACGGGATACATCCTTTAGTCTATGAGTTTTTGACTTTGGCATTAGTTGAGGRGAGTATTTTATGTAATGAATAACGTGAAAAATAATTTAGGCATGCAATTGGACTGGTGCCTTGCTATTGTAGGAAGATATATATTATTTATATTTAATAATAAAATTAATGGTTTCAAAATATGAAACTCCTATATCATTTTATAATTAAAGTGTACAGCTACTGTAAGAATATCAAATGAATTTCTCAAATTTTATTAATTTCTTTTCTACATTTCTTCTTTCTTCAACAGCAGCACAGTGTTTCTTTAAAAGAATACCTAAAGGAAAACACATAGTAGCAACCTACTTCATACTTTTCCTTAATTATCTATGTTTCTTTTGTTTACAATTTTCCATGTTTGTTAAGAACTAGTAATCAAGTTGATGTTGCTGACAGTGCTTGATTATTCAAGAAATGCCTAAAAAGAGTTAAAGCAAGTCCAGGTCTTCCCAATGGAACTTCATGCCCTGCTCCTCTCACTGTTATGTATGTCAAACCTTCATATACTTGACTCCATCCCCCAACCTGTTTTTTTTTTTTTTTCCCAAAAAAATATATTAGATTTTCGAAAATTGTTATTGAGGAATATCAATGCTAGATTATAACTTACCTTTTGATTGTCATACCAAGCATACCAATCAGTCACAGGCTTGAGACTTAGAGCTCTTAAAGAATAACGGGTAGCAGTAAGTGGCAAAACAGCATCAGTATCACCACTGTTTTTAGATTCAAGAATAGAGACCAAGATCAGTTTTTGACTACGTTCTCTTTTGTAATTACGATTGTTTTAACATAAAGAAAAAGGTTGTATAAACTTGCCTGAAAACCCATAATCTGAGGCCAGCTGCTATGAGTTCTTTGAAAATTGGAAGCATTGATGTTGGAGAATCAGTCCACCTGCTCCTTATTACTTCACTGCAAGAGTTGTAGAGATCAATTTCTTGGCATTTTTCTTTGTTGCAAAATGAACTAACAAGACCTGCCACTAAATAGTATGTAGAACCATTGATCATGAATGGTTCTCGTGATAGGACTTGAGAAAATTCCTGTTTTAAGTTGTTAAGTGAGAACCTGCAAGTCATCCAAGCATGTGGAATTCCTGTTACATTTGCATGAAGAGCCTTCTGCACCTCCGGTAGGTTCATGTAAATTTTTGTATACTTTACAATGCATTGATCATTCCCTCTGAATGTCCAAGGCTGAATCCACCAAGAAACCATTGTCATATATTATTAATGCATTAACGTTGAGGCAGATACGGAACAGAGAGAGCAAGACGATTTACCAGAGGTAACTTTAAGTTATGGGAAAGAGTTCCAAGGTCATTGCAGGGATTGTCATAAATGCCATAGGGATTGATGTCTCCAAACTCCGAGTAAGCATGTTCAAGAGCTTGGCGACATTGGATTCTTGGGAACAAAAATGAATCATTTGGGCATGATTCATTGAGTGCCTTGTAAGTAGAATCAGATATTAAACCGTGGTTCCACCAATACTCAAATGTTCCGATGTTGTCATAAAAATCATCAATAAGTGGATTTCCCAACTGTTCATATTTTGGGGGGACAAGAAAGAAAAATCAGTCATATACTGTAAGATAGCCTGCATTATACTGGGCAATTTTGTCCTCATCTGGTTAGCTAAGAAGACTATGATTACCAGAAAACCTTTGAAGTTGATGATGGGATTCTTGATACCCTTGTTTTGTTGAACTATGATCCTTGATAGCTCAGGAATGTAATGGCCTGAAAATCAGGTTATATATGATGAGAAGGTGACAGAAGAGATTGGGAAACAGAACATTAATTAGGTGGACTTGGTTGTAAAACCTGCATAGCTTTCTCCAGCAATGTAGAATGATCTTTTTTTGTATTGAGGGAACCTTTCAAACCATTTCTGGAGGAACTTGTAGGCATCTTTAGCTGCAGTTTGGATTCTTCAGTCAGTTTGCTGTTAAATTCATGAAATGGATAATGTAGAAAATAACCATACAGAGAAACAGGAGGCAGACATGTTCTGTTGTCACCAGTGATCGAATCCAATGAGGTGTTGGAGTAGGAAAATCCAACTCCAGCAGGAGAATCAAGAAAAAGTAAATTGGCCTCTGCAAGAAACAGCTTGATCACGTCAGAGATCAGTATAAATTATTTTGTATAATATTATATTGCACTATGTTGAATCATGAAAATTTTGGAAGGAACAAAAAGAATGACCCAAAGCAGATTGTGAGAGGAGGAAAAAGAACAGAAAATAGAGGAGCCAATGACTTGAGAGTTTAACCGAGTGCATTTACCTTTGTTCCAAGCATATGGACTCAAACTCAGTGTCTTCCCATCAGGGCTAACCCGAAAGGGGCCCACCTCCTCTGAGGCCCCATAGGCCACAGAAGAGCAGCCAGGTCCACCATTGAGCCACAAAACAAGGGGTTTTGACTCAGGCTTCTCACTAGCAGGGGCTTCAATCAACCAGTAGAACAAAGCCCTGCCTGCAATTTTATTCACTGTTACATAGCCAGAGTACTGAGAGAAGCTGATATTTGGTGGTTGTCCAGGCAGCTTGATGATCCTATCCCTATCCCTCTCGTGCTTGTTAGAACGGTGGCCGCTGACCACTTCCGTGGTGGCAATGTAGGCCAGCCATAGGATGAAAACATGAAATAGAAGAGAACCAGAAGAGCCATTTGAAAGGCCTCTCATTGTCACTGTTTCAAGATCAGCTTACTTCGGAGTCTGAAGTTTGAACTCTTGTATTTGAAGGATAATGATCATTGATTTCAAATGAGGATGGAAGAGTGCAACCAAAGAAACATTAAGATGCATGGTGTGAACCTGAACTGTGCAGTGAACATGCATGTTAATGTAACGTGTTCGACAAAATAATCAAAAGAATGGACTTCTAGTCTTTATGCGGCAAACATGTACGATTTTTATATTTTCTGTGCATTAGTTCTCCGATGAACGTCAATTTCTCAGATCACCAGAAAGTGAGTGCTGAAACATAATCCCAGAATGCTGTTGAAAGTTCAGTAATGCAGGTGAAGATGTAACAGTTAGTAGTTGAAATCGACTAGCTCTAAAGTTGTTGTCTTGTTGACTACTGATTATGCTCTTTCAAATAATCCAAGCAAATTATACAGTAATGCAGAATGAGTCGTGGAAAGAAGAGCCTTTTGACTAAGAATGTATTCAATTTTCTAGATAGTAGAGGAATTGAAGGAAACTTTTCTTTAAAATTTCATCTGTCAAAGTGCAGTTGTGAAGCTCACCTACTGTCAAGAAATGCATTCAAAAGCTGGCTCCTTTTCCATTCTTTCTAGTTGGGGAGAGTCTGATTTGTTGACTTGCATATCGAATCTCGATAGAATTTTTGCACATTGTAAAGATCAGCATGAGCTGTTTAAGATCTGCAAACTTGTTTGACCTTCTATGATCTGCTATACAATTTTGACATTTTGATAGCATTAATGGCGCCATGAATTCTTCTTCGACACCTACTTCACCATGTGGTTTTTAATACCGCATCTAACTTACAGCCATTCAGCTTTTAACAGGGGCAGTCCCTTCTTGGGCATAAAACGTGGAGCGCTTGTTTCTTGCTTACTTTTCAAGTAAAAAAAGCATTGCTTCCACCCCATTAAACGTGTTGAGCATCTGGTACACAAATACAGTTCTTCTCTTCAGTTCTTGGCATTGGTCCTCCTTTTCTTACAGGAGCATGTTTTGATTACTTCCGAGTAATCACTTCTATAATTTTCGACAATTAATCTGCTTACGAGGTAGCAATCAAACATGTTGGTGTCAAAATTCCTTACATGTGTAACAGAAGATTAATCTATTTCAAATGAAGCAATTACACAAACCTTGACAACATAATCTGATGTAAATTATAATCTCTGTATCATAGCATCTAACTTATTTGAGCCAAGGATTTTAGCTAGCACTTGAAAACCAGAAAATAAGTACCGATTTTGTTCCTCCGATGAGCTTGAATTCTATCTGAAGTTTAAGATTCAATAAAAGTAACTAGAGGCGTACCAAATGATATGGACAAGAAACATTTAATTCTGGCTTCTCAGAGTATAATAAAGAAGACTGTTTACAAATGAATGGGAATTGCAAAAAGCTTAGGCTTCTGAACACTTTTGTACAATAAATATGAAAGCTAACAATTGAAGACATTATTTCCACAGAACTAAACTGAAAAAAAACCTTCATCAGACTTGCTTCTAATGGACAAGCTCTTAACAGTCTTCTGAGGTAGTAGAAACTAAAAAGGTGCCATTTGCAGAGGCAAGAATCGGGAGTATACTCAAGAAATTGTCTGTTATTGCTACCTTTTTTCTGTACCTAAGAAGATGTCATTTCGACAAACCTTCACCTGTTCTCTGTTGAATGGACTAGTCAAGCTAAGAGATTGAGCTTGGCATGGGCTTGTTTTCTAGAAATGATCTGAAGAGAATAAAAGCTTGTCGAGGGCGATGAAGTGGCACCTCATGTCCTGCTCCATTTATTGTTACGAAAGTTAACCCCTTGTATATTTGGCTCCATCCACCAACCTATCATAGTAGAAAAAACTATGTCAGAGAATAATGACAAGGCTGCAAATCAGTGAAAGCAAATCGTCCTTAGGCTGCTATTTGATGTAATGCATCAGCTGGGATTACTCTTTGTTGAGTTGGATGAAAATGATGCCTCAATCTTTGCCAGAAGTGAAATATAATCACAAATCTGGGCTTGTTGAAACTACTTTTGGGACATATAACTCACCCTTTTATTGTCATACCATGGATACCAATTAGTAATAGTCGGAAGCTTCAGCCCATCAAGTGAATATCGAGTTGCAGTCACTGGAACCACTGAATCAGCATTTCCACTGTAAAGATGTTGAGCATGAGAAAAGGTCATATATAAGATACCAAGAACACCAAAATATATAACTTAAAAAATAGTTTATAAAAATACATATTCTGATGCAGGAAATTGTCTATATCCACAAAAGGAGAACAAATAACTCAATGTAGATTGAGCACCAAATTTTGCTTCCCTAAGAAGATGCTGAGACATGTTTTCTAAAGGAAATTATGAATAACCATCTTCTTGTTTTTAACTCTTAACTGCAAATTGGTGAGTGTAAGGAATTTTGTCTTTGGAAATTCATATCCCTACTTGAGAAACATATGAATAATACGGCATTCACGGAAAAAGAGGAAAATTGAAAGTAAAACTGAAAAACAATGTGATGATTTTCTTCAATAAGCATTGGATTGTTTGCTTTGTGACCTCCAGTGGGATTTGAACGTTGCAAAATGTCACTTCTAAGAGAAACTTTTGTGCATCATGATCTACGGAGGTCTAGAATTTGCAGCAAATATGTTAGCATCATCTGCATATAATGGAACATGTAGAATTTACATGAATTTTAATAGAAGAGCCCAAGGGAGATAGTTGAACGTGATGCTTTATATGCTAATGCCTGATATAAAGATTCAGCAATTATGAGTATCTAGTATCATAAATGCCAAGAGCAAAGCAAATAGAGTTGCAATGCACCTGAATACCCATATCCTCAAACCAGCTGCTATTAGCTCTTGATAAATAGGAAGCATAGATAGAGGAGAATCTGTCCAGTAGTCACCGACAATGTCACTGCAAAGTAAAGATTACAATCAACACAAAGATCACAAAAAGTTCCAGTGGAGCAGAGAAATCAAGTTATGAGATGTACCTGCAAGTTGACCACGGATAAGGGATCCCAGTAATATTGGCATGGAGTGCCTTTTGAACTTCTGGGTGATTATAGTACATCTGGGAATGCCTTTCAGTGCATGGATCATATCCTCCTCTGGGCAACCATGGCTAAATTAAAAGGCACAGTGTAAGTCCAACTTATACAAGAACAACAGTAAATTACTTAGGAGAAATGAATACACTAACACAAGGGTCTGAACTAAAATAAGATGTAACAAAATGTGAAGGAAAGAATAGTTGTGAAAATTTCTCACTACTGGAATCCAGGTTCTGCAATTCACATCCTATAGTAATTTGCAAACCATGTTTGGAGAGTTTAAGGCATCAATTTATAGTGTTTAACAGTCAAATAAGAAATCAAATCACAAAGTAAGAACCTTTCCCAGTTGTCTAGAAACGTAGTAGAAATTGTCAACAGACATCAACTTAACCTTAGACATTCATTACTTGAAGTGCCAATTTAAATACCATGTCATTTCGAGAGTCCACGTATCTCAGGTCATTCATCCTGAAGAAAACTATAATCGGTGATGCCGCTTGTCATTTACCATTTTAACTTTATTCCATTCACAGTGTCATTAGAATAAAAGATGACACAGTATCTAAATGCAGATTAAAGCTAAAGTAGATAAACCTTGTCAGAGTAATACAAAGGAGAAACATAATCAGCATGCTCTCTTATCAAACATAAGCCGAGGGCAGAACAGAGCATTGGGTCATTCTTATATCATCCACTCACAACTTCAGCACAAAAAAGTCCACTTTTTTTCTTTTGAAAACATAAACAGCAGTTGGGACTGTGAGCACATCAATAATCAAATGACCAACCAAAAAATAGATGATAGTGACATTCCAGGTGAAGGTTATAATAAAAGAATTTGTCCATGGGAATGCCAATTTTCCTTTGCCTAGTGCGTATTTCCTTCACCACTGGAAAAGAGGTAATTATTCTCATTCTCTCCCCCCCCCCCCTTCTTTCCCAAGCACACTAGTGCGTTGTTTTGCCTTCCCATGGGTTCCTATAACCAAACTCCCTAATCACCATGTTAGACTGAAACAATAAGACTACTCACAATTTTCACTGATATTTAAGCTAATTCATATGCTTCCAGTTCAAACAAGGAACCAACAATTGAAGTACTTACAAAGTGACCCCTTAAGCGACGATGCTGCAGTGACGAACTTCCGTTGCAAGGAGCAGTATATATGCTATAAGGATCAATCTTCCCTTGCTCCCTTACAGCAAGCATAAGAGCCTTGTCACATTCAGTTGAAGGATGGGTAGCAGATCCCAGTTCACAAGTTTGGCGAAGAAGCTTATATGTAGAATCTGAAATTAAACCAAGCGTCCACCAGTACTCAAATGTGCCAACATAATCACGGTAATCATCTGTGACAGCATTGCCCACCTAAAGGAACAGTTTCAGAAAAAATAAAAGAAAGAAACTAAAAGTAAGATCAGAACTAATCTCAGTTAACAAAAAGTTAAATGCATATAGTAAAATGTTCATCGAATAGTACCAAAAAACCCTTGAAATTAATGACTGGATTCTTAGTTCCTTTGTTTTTCTCGTGGATAAGTTTAGATAGCTGAGGAACATAATGCCCTGAATAAATAAAGAAAATGACCGGATTAGCTAAAGCAATTATATTAACTAATGTTTAATGAAACATAAGGAATAGAGGAAATACTTCGACCTGCATAACTTTCGCCAGCAATGTAAAAATCTCTATGCTTGTATTGAGGGAACCTTTCAAACCACTTAACAAGAAAGATATATGCATCCTCAGCTGTAAATTAGTAACACCCAGATCGAAATTAGCTAGCATTAAGAGAACTTCCAAGGTAGATGAATTACAAAATAACTTGTTCTTGATTTGCAAACAAGAAACAAGAACAATTGAAACAGAGTTGATAAAATCAATAATCACTACGAGCTTATACAGGCATTACCTGTTCTCTGATCACCAGAATCGTACAAATCTGATGTGGTGTTTGAATAGGAAAAACCAACGCCAGCCGGTGATTCAAGAAAGAGCAAATTTGCCACTGCCCATAAGAAAGTTGCGAACTTGGAAACAGAAAGATACTGATGATGCCAAATGGACGGAAGACCGGAAAGGCATAAAGAAAGCACTTACATTTATTCCAGGCATAAGGATTGAGGAAAAGAGTCTTCCCATCGGATTTAATGCGAAAAGGTCCAATCTCTTCAGAGGCACCATAAGCTACAGATGAACAACCAGGTCCTCCATTGAGCCACAAAAGGAGTGGTCTTGACTCTGGTTGTCTATTCTTGGGTGCCTCAATATGCCAGTAAAACAGTGCCCTCCCAGCGGTCGTATTCACTGTGACATAACCGGAGTACTGCTTGAAGTCCACATCTGGCTGGCCAGGCAAAGATGTAATTCTATCTCTCTCTTGATCGACATTAAAGAAGGATTTGCAAGTTCCCAGAATAAATAGCAATGACAAGCAAAGTACAAAGATCAAAGAATGACAATGGTCAGCCATGAGGCAATCTTTGGAAAAACTAAAAAATTAAGTGTAACCCAGAAACACAATTCCCAAAATATCTCTGGGTTAGGAATTAACCTACAGAAGAATCATTAATGCCATTGGCATTTGCCACTGGTAGAGAGGCCTTCCATGGATATATAATGATCCCCAAGTACAGAAGATGTTGATGAACCAATAAATCAATAGAATAGGAGAGGAAAAAACAGACAAGACAGCAACATATAAATTCCAAAGTAATCTATCTGTAGGTTATCAAGAAATCATTTAGCCCAAGACTTGAGACGGATGCACGAGAATACCAAGTAGAATGAACATGCCCCTGAAATCAATCAGTCAGAAAACTACAAAATCAACCACCCATAAGAAACAAAAGAACTTCCAAAATTTCCTGGGTGAATTTAACGGAAGATTCCTATCCAATGAGAGCGACTAAAGAAGGTAAGTAGAAGCCAAACAAAAACTGCTTCATTCTTCACCAATTTGGTTAATTTATCAATACTTTATACTACAAGAATCCTTCTTCTTCCCCTCATGATGGTGAGTGAAAAAACGTGTGCCGAATGCTTGACTGGGGCGAAACATCATTGGAAGTGTTAACTAATAAACCCATGAAAACAGCTATCATTGGACGTGAATGGGACTGCTGGATTTATAATATCTGTTTTTTTTTTTTTCCAGTTTCTTTAGTGAATCTTATGGCATGCTTCACCGTCAAAATCCTGCTACGTTAAAACCTGCAAATTTTAGTGGAGAACTAGGATGAAAAGATTATTAGATAGATGATTCTTGCTGATCCCATGATCTTTCACCGCAGAATTTAAGGGTTTTAGGACAACTTATTTCTTCTCAGCCAAGTATTTGATCTCCTGTGAGTCTAGTATGAATCTCATAACCCAACCATTGAAGTCTTCACATGGTTAGAAGGCAAAAAGTTGACTCCAAACCTTAGAAAATTACTCTTTAAAGCCACAATTAGACCATAAGAGCCACGTTCGATGAAAATGACATAAATGAACCAGTATTATAATGCATGTGAGGCAGAGACTGAACCTATAAATATATACATGAGATTATTACTCCTAACAATTAGACTATTACCATCCTATTTATTCACCTAGCAAAGGAAGAAAAGCATTATATGATGGATTGGAGTAACAAACACTTAGATTATTGTAAAGAAAGTGTCTTAGAGGAGTCAAAGCCTTATTATAATAATAATTCGATCTCAAAAGTATGTCCTTGCATGGGAAGAAGCATTATTAAAATATTAATTATATATAAACTAAAAAAATAGTTGTGATAAGTGTAAAAAATAAAGAAAAATAGGAGAGAATGGTTTGCTTGAGCAAACTTCTCATCTTCCTAAAAAAGAAAACATTAATTTTGTCATTTTCTCAAAATTAAACAGATGCACATTATTTCTAGGGTATGATTTTTTAGATTTAAAATTGTAATATTTTTAAGAAAATACAATGTTATATATATCGAGAGTATTTTACATTCATTTATCAAAATACTCGTTTAAAATAATAAGTAGATTCCATCGCATGTGAGGAGCGTAATACAAAAACTTTTGAGATAGTCATCCATCCTAATTCTAATCTTACTCTCGATCTATATTCTCTTAACCTCGAAACTTCCTCATCGTAGTACTACTCTCGTTCAAGCACGTTTTGCTTTAGAGATTTGATGAGATCCGATCTATTAATACTAATAAGATCGCACCCAATTTATTAAAATATTTCAATTGTCTTAAAATTATAATTTAAAAACAGCAACACGAAGAATTTTGCAGCCATTTAATTGAAAAGGGAAAAAAGAAAATGAGTGATGATGATCCTCTTGCCGGGGTCCCTTTCTGATGACGGGTTCTTTTGTTGGCCTCTTTCGGGTCGTTTGACCGAATAGGTAATGCTTGAAAGCTGGTGCACATGGGCTGACGATCATTGTGATTGGCCAACACTGAAAATATCTCAATTCACATGCATTTTCTTTTTCCTTTTTCATTTATTTTCTAATTTTTAAATTAATAAATGGGGGACCGTCCAATGCCAACAAAGAAAGTATAAAAAAGGTATAGAGCTTTCTGGATTTCGCCATCACTTAACCGCAAAAAAATTAATTAATAATAATAAATAAACGTAAAATGGAGCAGTTGGAGATTGATCGATTCACATTAACATTTGGTGGTATTTGAACTTTTCTTCAATTGTATTTATTGTTTTTTTATATTTTTTTCTTCACATAATTGTTTATTGTAGTTATCCAATTGGTACTTTTTGGAAGTTTTCTTGCTTTCTTCTCATCTATTGGCCGACAATGCCAAATCAAATGTTTTTTTTTTATTTTCTATTATGGCATGTGAATCTCTCCTTCAGAATATGCTTTTGATAGAAGGGATTTGAAGAAAACGAAAGGAAGTGAAAAGAGACTAATTTTTAAAAGTTCTTTTTTTTAATGATATGAAAGAAAATTAATTATAATAACTATATTTATAGCAATAAATACGAGATAATATATCACATGTTATTATATATTTTATACATTTTTTAAATATATATAAAATTTATCAAACACACAAAATGATTCGTGTCAGCAACTATAATATGATGTTAAAGAATTAACATCTAATTAATTTAATTTTTAACCTTTATTATGAATTTATTTTGTTTAGATTTTATTTATGCCTTGTAATATTTTAATTTCATAGTATTTCATATATTCTTAGTTCAAAGTTGGCCAAAAATGGTCAGGAAAAATTCAATGTTAAAGAAAATAGTTTGGTGGAAAATGAGAAAACGTATCATGTCATTGAATCGATATAATATAATTATATTTGCTACTATAAATTTTTATTTTTTGCGTTATTGTGTTAGTYTAARTTCAATTCATGTGTGTTTAGACTTGATCGTTATTTTTAGAATTATGCTATTTCGACTGATTTCAATTTATATTATAATTTTAATATGACATTTTATGYACACTCGAAGAYTATTATGCGATTACTAGATATTAATAGTATATTATTCATCAAGTAAAATCCYTTTTTTTATTCTACATAATTTATTTAGTTATACTGAAATTGCATACATAAASGTATAAGAAAGTATTGTCCACAATTTTCTTGTCATTCTTATGTATTTTTTCATTTTTATTTAAACACACGTCAAATAATAAATACTTGTTAAAAGATTATATATAATATTTAGAGAATGAATAGTCAAAGGCGAACTCGTGTGATATTTCATATTATAGATGAGGTTATTATTAATAACATTTAAGTAGTGAAGAGATAAAATTGTTCAAATATAATGGGTAAATGTATTTTCTATCTATGCCAATCATAAGCTACTATAGTTCTTAAAAAAAAAAAAATTCCTTTCTCTTGTAAAATTATAATGCATATAAATTTATATTCTTTCGAAAGATAAATATATAATACATGTTATACAAATTTTCAATACGATGATCTACGGTGACCAAATATCCTTAAGCAATATTTAGATATGTGTAGAATTGAATATTCATTATTTCTATTTTGAATTGTAAAAAATGCCCCACTTCTAATTTTCTTTTTTTATAAGTTTATCTAATATTCATAACCAATTCCTCAATTAATAAATGCAAGGTGATGATTTATAAATAATCAATTATTTTGCTAAATTATTTTATCAAATCAGATGCGAATGTTCAATTGGATGAGTTTACTCTAACATATCATCCGGTTTTAGATAAAAACTATATTGTCGGAACATTGTTGAAATATCCAACTATTATCATTTGCACGGTTTCACGAACCTCAATTCTGAACAGGTCAAGCCCACAGCCACCCCCTTGTTTGTTGGGCCAAAATATCCCTGCTAGACCATACGTGCAAGTACCTATTAACAGATCCTTTTTCTTTTTCACATTTTGGACACATGTTGTGAGGCCACCATAGTTATGGCCCAATCTTGGCCTACGTATCTTTCCTCCGAAATACTACTAGCTATTGGAATTTATTTTTCTTTTTTATGGAAAATGAAATTAAATTTATTATTTGATAATTTTTTTAATTTAATTAATTCAAATTTGATTTAAATTATATTTATTGGGTCTAACGCGGTCTGACTCGAATTTGAGTGAGCTCAAATCTGAATAAGGTCCGGCTCGATATTTGAGCAAGATCTAACTCGAATCGATCTCGACCATAGTCTGACCTGCGATGTTAGATTCGGGCTCGATTTCGAGCACAAGCTCACTCGAATTCAATTTCGAGCATGATCTGGCTCAGATTCAATTGATCCCCCGAAAGATTTAATCCAATCACTTGGAAGCATAACATGAAACATGAGAAGTAACTGTGATTTAGTCGACTTGTACCTTAATTTCTTATACTTTCAACTGGTATGTTTTGGGCCATTTTTAGTGTACAAGATTCTAGAATTCAGAGGAAGCAATGAATAGTTGTCCTCAAACAAAAGTCTATTTGGCGATTGCCATATCTAGGTAACTGTTTCTGGAGAACAAATAGCGCAAGTGCCCTTCCCCTTGAGATTGGTGTCTACCCACCAAGTGCCCGCCGAAGAGTGTTTCAACCATTGGGGAAGAGTCGCCTCCAGGTTTCTTGAGCCCAAGACCAGATCCTAAGTGCATGCGCACTGGTTTCGGTGCTGCGATGACAAAGAGGGCAAATCAACATAGAAGGCGGACGTCTTTAGCCGATCTCTCCTGACAAACCAGAGTACCAAGGAAGAGCGGAGGGAGCCGTCATGTCTCCACAACCTGCGCCAATGCGCCGGTGGTGATGTGCTCGGCGGCAATTGGCTTTCGAGCACAAATGTCAAATGAAGATTTTCCCATGCTTAGTAATTATTGGATATAGTTAAAAGTCCAAACATTAAAGGGCCTACCATGTCGGGAAATTTGAAGTGGGCCTGAAACTGAGCATTTGARTGATGAGACGGGCCCAATAGCTAATACTCTATTCGTTTTTCTTTTCAAACTTTTGGTATTATTACAATTTAATCCTATAAGTTTTTGGATTTTCCTTATCAATTAATAAAATATCTGAAATGAAAGACTTATAGAAGATTCTACTTCTTTTTCATCCTTGTAACTTTTAAGATATTTGGAAAAAGGGCTTTTATAGAGAATATCTATTATTGGATGTGAAGTTGTATTCTTTCCACAAAGTAATTATTCATAAAAAATAATATTAATTAGTCTATATTCGCAAAATTTGATAAATAGTATGTTAGTAGATTGCAATAATTGCTTATTTTTATTATATTTTACGATATATTATTTGGTAATATAAAAAATTTACTCTACAGTTTTTGAAAGTTGCATATAGCCTCTTGAATTTTGGAAAATATAATTTCAGCCTCATTTGATAAATTTAAAGTTTGAGTTTAGTGAAAATTTATTCATACACGTTCGATTCAAATGTTGAATTTAGAATATTTTTTATAATTAATTGAYGAAAACTCTTAATATTGTCTCTTTTACCATTGTTGTCCTTTTTTTACCCATGCAAAATTTATATTGCAACTAATTTATATTGATCAATAATCGAAAAAGTAAAGATGAAAGAATTGAGTTAATTTTGTCTAGTAAATAAAAAAATTTATTATACATTCACATGCATATTAAGATATTAAAATTATTGAAAAATTATTAAATTTGTGTAATTAATTTGAACTTATTAAAATAGTTAAAGATATATTATTAAATCGCTATAATCTAATAAATTCTTAATTAATTTAATTTCAAGTATTAAATTACATTATCAAAAGGACCTTTATACCTCTTTCATGCTATGCTTTTTGTACCAAAACAAAAACTCAACAGTTGATTACCCGTTTTGCCCTTATTGAATTAAGCAGTGAATTTTAGAGAATGAAAAATGATTTATAAGTTTTGGTTTTTTTGGGCAATTAAAAGCAATCAAGAAGACCAAAATCTCGACATACCTCATTATTTTATTTAAATGGAAGTATAAAAGTAATATAATCTTTATATTTTATATATTTGATGAGCTTGTTAGATAGATTGGTGCGATTTCAAAAAAATTGGCGTCACAATCACACTTCTCAAAACTAAGAGAATTGACTCTCTATTAAAAATGTAAATTACTTGATGAGTTCATGATTATGCATTCTCAATAAATGAATTTCAAATTTTTTAGTATTACGTATTTATTAATATATTAATGAGAATATGACGGATATATATATACATAATTTTTAAAAGAGAAGAAAAATATATATGAAATATATATGCATATTATCTAATACATTTTCTTCTTCTATTTTATGGTACATGCTTCTTGCACATGGTGTTATGATTAATGTACTAAATAATGTGTAGAAGGGATAATTGTATTATTTATAATAATTTTTTTATTAGAGATATTTTAATAATTAAAGATAAGTAAATAATAAGATATATAATAATATAAGAAATCATAAATGAAGTGGTAGGTGGCTATTTATATATTTATGCATATGTGCCAAACCAATATAGTTGACATAAGTATGTATTTAAGTTCATCATGTCCATTTACATTAGTCTTATCTAATCTTAAAAATACATCATAATTATAGAAAAAATTAAAAATTACAAATGGTACCAATTTTTAGAACTAGATACATTATATATTAGGCAAATAAATATTTACTTTATTACTACTAAAAAAGATTAAAAGATAAGAAATCTATGCTCTTCAAGATTATAATAGTTTTGTAAGTTCATCATTATACATCTTTCCTAAAAGCTGTGTAAATAATTATAAAAGGTAATTGAATGTATATTTGGTAATTACTAAAAATGAAAATATATTTGGTAAGATTTTATGCATTGCACTTATAGGAAAAAAATTGTAAGATTTATAAATGATAATGAATTTTTAAAATAGTAAAAATAATAGTTCTTTACGTTTTTATATTTTGTAAGTTTATCCTACGTATTGTCTATGTTCATTCTATCATATTTTCAGTGCTTAATTTGATAAAAAAAGATTTAAACTTAATGCATAATTACCATTTAAAACTTACGTCTTTGTTAATTATTCATAATGATAATTACTAATAAACTTTCTAAAAATTGTATGATAATTGGCAAAATTTTTCGCGTATTTGTTTAGTAATAATGCAATATATATTAGATTGAGTAAATATTATGTAATACCAAAATAAGCAAAGAAATAATTGATTGAGAGGATTCTGGATCGTTTCCTTTTTTAGCATTGGTGTTTGGGCATTCGATGTGATTAATTCTATCGCAAGTACGTACAGAGATATCCGGTAAATCAAACAACATTTTGTTGCGCTTATATTAAAAAGTTTTATAGTGGATAAATTTTAATTTCTTTGCAGCTAATAAGTTATACCAAATCCAATTATACGAAGTTATGTGTAATTTATTAAATTTTATATTTATGCAGTAATAATTTAAATTTGTACTTATCTAATTAACAAATTATGATTTGACTTTTGTATGAGACATAATTTCGTTAATTAAATTTGATATAATTTATTTGGAGGCCAACAAGTTAAGATGCATTTACCACAAAGCTACTCATTCCTACTCTACATTCTCTATTACATCAATTAAAATACGATATTTGTGTATACCTGACTCGTCTAATATATCTTTTATTCTATCTTATGAGTTAATTATATACATATTTTTAATATTTTGATTGGTGTTATATATATTGTCTGAAGTGTATGACATGATCAATTGAGAGCTGAATTAATATAAAAATTCTAATATTTATACATTAAGTTCCTTCTTCAATTTTAATTACGCATCTATCAAATTGTAATTCAAATGAAGGCATTTGCAATCATGACCCTCCATATAAAAATTAGACGAAAGAAAGGACTTTTGAGTAATGGTGTTGATAAAAGACAAAAGGAAATAGAATGGGTCAAACTATAATTTATGAAATAATAAAGGTCTGAATTTCATCACTCTCCACTCTTGTTATCCACTGTACTCGTGGTCTCGTGCTCTCACTCGACGATCCAAATGGTCAATCAAAATGAAGAAGCCAACATGACTTCTTCAAGATAATAATTAGAATAAGACCCAAGAGTGTCTCTTTTAACGACATTTTCCTAAGAATTTTTTTTGGCTTTTTAAATAATTCGTTTATTTTTTATTTCAAATAATAATTTTCATTTGCTAAAAAAAATGTCATTTATTCTGCTTTCTGATTGAAGAATACCGTCGTCGATTCAAATGACTTTTCGGTAAATTTTTTTTATTGAAAATCAAACTATTAATTTTAATTTAAAAAATTATTTCTCGCATTTCTTACTTAAACCAATCCAAGTTATTTTTATTCACCAAAACTATAGTCCAATAATTCCAATATGTTCAATTTTTTTTTTTTTTGATTTGTTCTGAATAACCCAAGAAAGAATATTATTTTATTAGCCAAGAGTTGCTAAGGGACTAACAAGTAATGAACTGAAAGTATTTCAAATTTCATTATCATAATTAATATGTATTGACAATTGATACCAACCCTACTAAGTCCACTCAAAATGTTTGTGTCCAATAGGTAAATCATATACTTGTATATATTTAAAACCACACTAATTTAATATACAATAAAATTATACGTATATTTATAATCTATAATACTAATAAAATATTACATTATATGAGATTTATTTTTTAGATGATTCTTAACTTATTTTAATATTTTCAATAATAATTTTACTTTGAGTATAAGAGAGACATTMGATACAATGTTAAATACATTGAACAAATTATTAAATTTACAAGGTTTAACATATTATACATGTTCAATTTTTTAAAAATTATATGTATTAATTTAATAAATTAAGTTCAAAATATTTTTATACGTTCAATATTTTTAAAATTTTCATTTGAGCGCGGATCAAATTGAAGCATGAAAAATTAAATTAAATAAAGAATAATTGAATTTCACATATTGAATACTAACTGAGCCGTTTTAGGTGAATGTAGGTTGATAAAGTATTGAAAATTAATTAGTATGAGAAAAATGATAATTTGAATAATTATAAACAGTTAAAATAATATTATTATAATTGAAACTTTATTATATCGTAAATATTATTACTATTATAATAAGATTTTTAATGTGACTACATGTATATACAGAACCTTTATCATTATTATTAGTCAAGATATTAAGAAATTTTCTCTCAAATAAATAATATAAAAATATTATATAATGAATAAGCATTATATATTATGTTTAAAATAATGCGTAAAAATATGTTAAGTTGTTAATTTATATGAAAAGGAAAAAAAAAAAGAAGCCACGTGACCTTTCATGTAAATAAATAATCCAATTAGGTCAAACCTGACATAATCAGTAAAATACAAGGAGCGGAAAAGCAAAAGTGTGGAAAAAGAAAGAGATTTGACAAAAAGAAAAAGAAAAAAGAAAATAAGAAGCCGCAATATAGTGTACAGAAGAATATAATATTCTGTTAAAAATATAATTCTTTGCAGAGTTAAAAGGTAAAAAAGAGAAATTCTGCGGACGCGAAATGAAAAATAAATTGTGGTTTAGTTCCGGCGTTGAGATACGTTCTCAAACACACGAACTCACATAGCAACGCCCATGACCCTCTTTTCTCTCTCATCTCATATCTTATTGCCTCATTCTCTCTCTCTCTCCCTCTCTCTGTGTGAAGGCTTTTTCTTTTGTCCCTTATCGCCTCACTGAGACTATCTTTCTCAATTTCACAGAAGGAAATAATTAAGAAAAAGAGGGAAAAATAGGTGGGCACAGCTCCATAGTTAAGTTAAAGGAGTGGGATTCTGGAAGAAACCCTAATTTAGTTGGATTGAAACTGAAGCCGCGGAGGGATGAGGTTGAATTTGTAAAGGGGATTGTTTTGGCTGAGGAATTTAGGCGTGGAAGTATTTTTGTTTGGGCGTTGTTTGGCAGATGCGATTGAAGAGTGGACGAGTGGTAGGAACAGGAATTGATGCCGCCGGAGCCATTGCCGTGGGATCGGAAAGACTTCTTCAAGGAGCGGAAGCACGAGAGGTCTGAGCAACATCATCATCCACATCCTCACCCGCACCAAATAAGTGGAGGCGGCGGCTTTGGTGGGGTTGGGGGATTTGGAGGCGGGCCCAGATGGAGGGAACCGCTGCATCCGCATCCCCATCCCCATCCCTACCACTACGCTTCCCCTCGCTGGGTGTCGTCTGACTTCCGCTGTAGACCTCCTCATGGTGAGTTTCCATGACCTTTCTCTATCTCCTTTTCTTTTTTTTTCCTTTTTTTTTTTTTTGGGGGGGGGGGGGACTTTCTTCTGAGTCTGGGTTGAAACTAGATGGTTTTTAGTTTGTGGTTGAGGAGGTATTTTTGGGCATGGATTTGTAAGTTGTTGGTAGATTTTCGGAGGTTGTGGGAGAGCAGAATAAATGCCAATATTTCACCTTTATTCTCTTTTAGAAATTGCAGCAGCTAAGATCTGCAAGCATGATTTTTTGGAGTTGATGACCTAGTGGGCAGACATGGGAACTTGGTAAATTGGAGATATGAACTTAAACTCTTGACTTTTATGAGGAAAAAGTATTTATTTTTTTCTCTGTATAACCAAAGAATCTGAGCAAAACGAATGCGGAGGGATTAATCTCCATGCAGAGGTTTTGGAGTAAGATACTTAAACTAGGGCTTTTTGGGGGTAAGATGCAAAAATGTAGGACATACTTAAAATCATATTGGTTACAGATGCTTTTTTCATTAAAATCCACTTCAAGGTGGTTATTCTTCTTTATCTTGGGCAGATCTGATGTGGTAATGCCAGTAATTTTGGTACATGGATGATTAGCTCACCTTGATACCCTAGATCTATGGTTATCTTTAATTGTTTTCAAGGTAGTCTCCCCCACCCCCTTTTTTCCTTCCCTACTTATTCTTTATGAGCTGTTAAYCTTGCGTGGAAGGTGTTTTTCTTTTTAAGTATGTTTTTTTCAATACATATTCTTTGCTTGTGTTGATTTTTGTCCTCTCTGTCTCCCTTCTTTTGGGGTTTGATTGTTTTGGCTGAAGGTTATGGTAAGCAGGGTGGCAGACACCTTTATCCCGAAGAAACCAGTCATGGTTTCATGCCATCACGGCCTAGTGACAAGATTATAGATGATGAGAGCTGTCGAGCATCTGGGTCTGGAAAGTACAGCAGAAACAGCAGGGAAAGTAGGGGCTCCTTTGGCCAGAAGGACTGGAAAGGTCATTCATGGGAAGCAACTCCATCACCCAACGGTCCTGGAAGACCAAATGATGTGAGTGATCAACAGAGGTCTGTGGATGATATGCTTACATGCAATTCTTCCCATCCTCATTCTGACTCTGCAAACTCATGGGATAAACCTCAGTACAAAGATCAGCATGAGAAGAATGGCAGTGTCAATGCAACAGCCAGCTCTGGGCTGAGATTTGAGAAGGAGAATTCGCTAGGTTCATGGAAGCCTCTTAATAAATGGACTCGTTCTGGAAGCTTGTCTTCACGGGGCTCTGGTTTCAGTCACTCGAGTAGCTCTAAGAGCATGGGAGCTGACTCCGGTGAAATGAAGGTTGAAGTGCCACCAAACAATGCGACTCCTATTAATTCTCCCTCTGGAGATGCTGCTACTCCTGCTGCAGCCTCCGAGACATATGCAGTACCTTCTGAAGAGACAAACTCCCGTAAGAAACAACGCCTAGGTTGGGGTGAAGGGCTGGCAAAGTATGAGAAGAAGAAAGTTGAAGGTGTTGATGATAATGGAGCTGCCAAAAATGGAATGGTTATCTGCAGCAATATCAGGGAACCTGTGAATTTGCTTTCCTCAAGCCTGGCTGATAAAAGTCCCAGGGTTACTGGTTTTTCAGATTGTGCCTCTCCAGCGACTCCCTCTTCTGTTGGTTGTAGTTCCTCTCCAGGTAATTTTTGTTGATTACTTTCAAAGTTTACATGAACTTCCTCCTACCCCATTCCTTGTTCCTTTTGTGTCTTGTCTTATATGCTTTAGAGTTCCTAACTAATTTGGGCCGTCCCCTCTTGAAACCCATGAGAATAATAAAGAGGATAAAGAAGTCAATCATTAGAGAATGACGAAGAAAGAGCAGAATTGGTGAGTATGAATAAGAGTTCTTTTTGAGCTATTTTGAATTTTGTTGCCGGTGGGGTYRGGTGCGGTGGGGGTTATCTGTTATATGAGTTAATATAGTAACAACCGAACATTTATTATCAAGATTAGGCCCAAGTAAGCTGAGTTTTTGTTGAACTGCCAGAAATGGTAGCAGCTTGCTTATTATCTTGTTCACAAGGGTGTAAAGGTGGTGGTTTCTAGAAATGCCTAATGGGCTGTAAGTTCATTATTTAAGGTAGTCATTTAATAGCAGTTGCACTTTGGAGCTGCATTTCCTAGCTCTTCTTTTGAGTTTTATTGTTTATTGTCTTATATGAGAGTTGTTTTATATACTCTTTACCTTCTTCCTCAAAGACTACTGGGGATTGACTAATGCTCCTAGATGTGACTTGTCTTTCTTCTTGGGTCATGGAATACCTATTCTTGAAAAGACTCTGATGTAATTTGACCTTTTCCTTCAATCCGTGGCATGCAATCCTCATGTTAGGCACATCTATTTGGTTGATGCATATTATCATTTATCAGTGTCACTTTCTTTATTTTTGACGGACTTTTTTGAACTGGTGTTTTGTAGTTTGGCATACCTCAGTCCATATTAGAGATATTACTTTTCTTGATCAATATTGCAATGGCATAATCAGTATTCTATCCATCGAGAGGAAGTACTTTTGCTGTAGAGTTTAGCCTATGGCTTTTGGAGCAAAATTATTGGTACAATGATTTTTTTGTTTGGAAAATTTCTAAGAATCTTCTGAGGCCTATTTATTTATTTATTCAAAAGACACTTTGTAATCCAAGATTGGGATGCTGCGGCAGAAAAGAAGTACCTAGGCTCTTGATTTTGAGAAACACAAATCAGATGTCAAAGAAGTTACATTATGGTCAAGTATATGTAGCAGGACTTAAGCTTTGTCTTATTTATGCTAGTTGCTTGTCTTTTGTAACTGTTACTGTTAGTGTTGGTTTAAAACTCAGAAGTCTTGCAGTTTGAGTGAGCAGACTCCGTCTGAATTCTTATGCCTTTGTCTTTACTTTTTTAATTTTTTTCCCTTTTTCTTTTCTGAAACACTGTTGTGTGTGGTCATTTCTGCATTGGCAATGTATGATTTTTCTTCTAACACAGTTATGAGTAAGGGAGCAGGTCATATCTGATCATTCATGGTTTCTTTTTTATGCTCTCTTGAGCAATTATACTTGGAAATTATTGGGAAGACCTTTCTTTTCTTTTAGATTCTACGATGTGATATATAGTTCAGAAATCCATTAACATAATCTGCCATTTTCGTGAGTTGTACATTTTGTGTTAAATTCTTGTCTTCTTGTACTTGCAGGTATTGAGGAGAAACAATTTGTCAAGGCTGGGAACGTTGATCATGATACGACTAATTCAAGTGTTTCACCCGGTATTGTGTCTCAGAAACATATGGAGAATTCGAGTTTTAACTTAGAAAACTTGGACCTTGCACCAATAACCAGCTTAAATACTGCAATTAATGAGTTGCTACAAGTAGATGATCTGAGCTCTATTGACTCTGGTTTTGTTAAATCCACTGCTATTAACAAGTTGGTGGTGTGGAGAAGTGATGTTTTGAAGGCACTGGAGATGACTGAGTCTGAGATCGATAAGCTTGAAGGTGAGCTGAAGTTAATATTTGAGCCAGGAAGTAGCTGTCTTCGACAAGCTGCCTCTAGCTCTTTGGCTGTGGACTGCCATCCAAAGCCTGCTGATGACCAAGATGCTGCTTCTGATGTTACGCCTGGACCATCTCCCTTGGACCTTGTTTCATCTGGAGGCAGTGATGTGCCAAAAATGCAAAATGCTGTGGAGGCTGAGAATTCTGAGGCCAAAGATGAGGATGTTGATAGTCCGGGTAGTGCAACATCGGAGTTAGTTGAGGTGCTGTCTCCAGGCAAAGATGTTTGCTCCAATCAACTAGGGAGTCATGTTGACTGCCTCCTGAAGACAGAGACTAAGGAATCTTCAGAGATTAAGGAACCCGAGAACTTAGRAACAGGGTATAATGAAGACAAAGTAGCTGATGTTTTCGCTACTTGTGATGGTCCTCAGCCGGTAGCCAGTAGTCCCTCACCTCATGTGGAAAAATGTAATGTACTGTACAATTGTGAAGATAAGTTATGCGAATCAATATTGACATCGAACAGAGAGACTGCTAATAGAGCAGCTGAAGTATTTAATAAGTTATTGCCAACCAATCAATGTTTCTTTGATATTTCAAATGCTGCTGGAGTTTCCTGTTTGGAAAGTAGTCCCTTAATTAAGGAGAGATTATTGAGGAGAAAGCATTTCCTACGATTTAAGGAGAGGGTCATTAGCCTTAAATTTAGGGCATTACATCACCTTTGGAAGGATGATATTCAATCACTTTCTATTAGAAAATTTCGCATTAGGTCTCAGAAGAAGTTGGATCTAAGCTTGCGTGCAGTGAATGGTGTCCAGCAGAAACACCGTATATCTAATCGGCGATTATCTTCTTCTGGTACGCAATTTGCAAATCCCTGTTATAACATATTATTATTTTGTGTTTTTGGCTAATTATCAAGTCTTCCTTCGTTTCTTGGTGCTCTTGTAAAGCATTGTCTGAATTGAAATATTAAAATAACATATATCATATTTATATTTGTGCAAAAACTGATATTTAGGTTCTGCTGCACTTGGAATGCCTTCAATGTTTAATTCCACTGATGCTTTAGTAATTTATCTTTCGAATCCCTAATATTGAAATGTTCATCCTTGGCATCAGAAAAATTTCTTTGAACTATAATCTTAGAACATTTTAGTGGCATGGTTGGTTTGATTGGGGACTGTTATTCACATCTTTAAGTGGAGTACCGACCGGGTGCTGCAAATTTCTTAAGGTGTTTCATTCAGCCGAAAGTTTCACGATTGTGGTAGTTCTAGTGGCGGCTACTGTTAGGAAGCATTTGATTGAGGGGATATGTATCAGGTCGGGTATCAAAATAGAATATTCTCTCTGTGGTGTGAGATCAGGTATGAAAATAAAGCATTCTTTCTGTGTTGTGAGATAGACTGCTGTGGGAATCTCAGGGATGCAATAACTGCATGATTTGCTCAGTTTAGCATGTCATCTTTCTGTTACTGGACTATTCTATTCTTTTTATGGTTAACTGTTGAGCATATCTTGTTGATGGGACTGTCAACCCTCAGTGGAAATTAATGCAAGGAACCCGATATTCTTCTTCAGAGAGAATAGTTGTATGGAGTTCCTTTTTCAACTTTAGAACATATGGAATATCTGTGGTGTTGATTTCAGTTTTCTGGAAACAGGTTGCTCATATTGGAGTGTCAACAAGGTGAAGTCAAACTAAGTGACCTCTCCTTTGGGTTGTCGCTTTGGTATTGTTATGGAAGACCAATAGTTCCTAGAAACAGTAACTAGAGCTACCTGGGAAAGTTTCAACTWATATCCAAACCAATAGCAGACCTCCTTTAATACCGCAAGGACAAAGATAAATGTTTGTGTGATACTTCAATATAAAAACTTGAAGCAGTAAATCACAGGTGTTAATGCAGATGGGTGGGAAGTGCTTGTTAGTTGATCGCATTYATATGCTGAGTTCCCCCTTTATTTCATCTACTTTGTGATTTTGGCCTAAAACATGTAAACAGGTGATAGCTGTCTGCTTTCCCTTTACAATATTTATATTCCTAACTTTCCATGTACTGTGGATCTTTTAGAAGGCTAGTGCAGTAGCCCCTCATTTATTTCTGGCATCCAACTAGATAGAAATAAAGAAGTTTGAGCATAGTTTCTACTGAGCATTTTTTGGTTGGGAAGGGGAAGAAGTTGTCTGCTTGTCCTATTTATGTGCTCTAGCTTCTGAAATATCTCCCTTGTAGGCAACTTATTGCTTTTTAGTTATAGAAAAATGCTTGTTCTACTTGTTGGCCAACAAAGTTTATCATTGTATCTTCTTTCTCCTTTTGATATTCYATTGGTCACCTCCTGAGTTTCTCGCAGGAGGTGGTGTTTTGCGTTATCTTTGTGGGGGGTTTGCTGCATTAGTTGACTGATTGACCCATTGGAGACCTGAGTCACTTTGCTTTTAGTGTCACCAGCGTAGGAAATGAGTTATGCTTCTATATGTGTTTGTGCACATGCGTGGAATTTTGACTTCTTGCAATTGACACTTCCATTATTTTCTTCTGACAAAAGAGATGGACTTTTTTTGGCATTCTCATTTGGCCCCACTTTTGGTGAACTGTATTTTGATGTTTAGCATAGATGTTGATATTGCATGGATAGATGGTAATTGATTCTGCAGGTGAATGTTATCTGTTTTTTTTTAACATTCATGGTGGTAACTGTGACATCAATAAGTTGGCTTATTGTTTTCGAACCTGATCTTGACCTTTTCTGCTCTGTTTTATTGTTATCGCAGCTGGGAGTTTGAGCTTCATACCCACTCCAGAGATGATTAACTTTGTGAGCAAGTTGATTTCAGATTCACAAGTCAAGCCCTTGAGGAATACATTGAAAATGCCAGCTTTGATATTGGATGAAAAGGAGAAAATTGTTGGAAGGTTCATTTCAACCAATGGTTTGGTTGAAGATCCATGTGCTGTCGAAAAGGAGAGGTCTTTGATCAACCCATGGACAGAAGAAGAGCAGGAAATATTCATGGATAGGCTTGCTACATATGGAAAAGACTTCAGAAAAATTGCCTCTTTTCTTGTGCACAAAACAACAGCGGATTGCATCGAGTTTTATTACAAGAATCACAAATCTGATTGCTTCAGGCAAACAAAAAAGCATTCCGGATTTGTAAAGCAGGGGAAAGCCCAATCTATCAATAACTACTTGGTTGCCTCTGGGAAACGATGGAATCGTGAATCTAATGCTGCTTCTCTTGATATTCTTGGGGCAGCTTCAGCAATGGCAGCAAATGTTGAAGCTGGCATGGAAATTCAGCAGAAATGCACATCGAAATATTTGCTTGGTATTCCTTCCAACTGCAAAATATCAAGAGGCGATACTGGTGTATTGGAGAGATCAAGTAGTCTTGATGTGGTCAACACTGACAGAGAAACAGCAGCTGCTGATGTCCTGGCTGGTATCTGTGGTTCCTTGTCCTCTGAAGCTATGGGTTCTTGCATCACAAGTGCCGTTGATCCTGGAGAAGGCTACCATGAGCGGAAATGCCAGAGAATAGTTTCCTCAAATAGGTGGCCTCTAACTCCTGAGGTTACACAGAATATTGATGATGAAACTTGTTCTGATGAGAGTTGTGGGGAGATGGACCCTGCTGATTGGACTGATGAAGAGAAGTCTGTCTTTCTTCGGGCTGTATCATCCTATGGCAAAGATTTTGCTATGATCTCTAGATGTGTCAGGACGAGGTCTAGAGATCAGTGCAGGGTTTTCTTCAGCAAGGCCCGTAAATGCCTTGGTTTAGATATGATTTGTCCWGGATCCGGCGATCTGGTGAGAACTGATGCTAATGGTGCTGGGAGTGACACAGATGATACTTGTGTGGTGGAAACTGTTTCGGGCATATGCAGTGAGAAATCAGGGGTTAGAATGGAGGACTTGCCGACTCCTGATGTGAAGTTGAACGCAGAGCCTGCTCATACAGCTGGGATAGTAACTGTCAAGTCTGACATGAACATATTAGAGACAAGTAATGGGACAGGAGACCTAGAACCCATTGACACTGAACATCACTTGAGGAATATAATGGATGATTCCCTGGCGGAGGAGGAGCCAGGACAGGATCTTGATGGGGATGTCGATATGCATACTGGTCCTAGTAGTGGGGAGTCTGTAGCTGTGCAGATTGAAGGTACTGTAGTGGCCCCATCGGGGAGAGGTGGTGAAGAAAACACTGGAGAAGCTAATGACCAACCTGATAGATCAGATATTCAAAGTGATGTTAAGGCTGTGGATGAGGTGGCTGAGCATCATGTGACCAAGTCAAAGGGACTAGCACAGGTACTGCATGAGACGGGCATGAATGTTGAGAAGGATGGTGCAAATCCAAGTGATTCAAGTGGCACAGGTGAAGCTATGAAGTCTAACCCTGAACTACATGACGATGGTTTCCAAAATACTGCTGCTGATACAGGTTCTTCTTCKGGATGTGGTGGTGTTTCTGGATGTCAACAGCAGGCTGAGTTGGAATTGGATTCTGCACGAAAGCCTTGTGCAATCCCATCTCTGGAGAACAACCATGTGGTGCCTATGAATTTGGCACCTCGTGTGCCTGTTGTAAGGTGCAGAAATATTCTTAATGAACGTTCATCACCTGCCCCGAGTATTGGGAATGCTAGCAAGGAAGGTTGTCAAGCTTCAAGACCAGGTGAGCAGCATCTCTCTATGGGCTCTTTGTTGGGCAGTGTTGAATCCTCTCATATTCTCAAAAGCTATCCTACAACGATCACAGCAACAAAGGAAGTGAGTGGTGATGGCAGTTATAAAAGGTCTGCTACGCTTCAAAGCATCCCAAAGTTGGTCGAGAATTTCCATGCTGATCAGCATTCTACTCGTGATGCCTACTTGCAGAAGTGYAATGGTGTAAAACAATCTACTTTAGTAGGCAGGCTTCCGTTCCAATCTCGTGAACAGTCAACAGATAATAATCATAGCTCCAGTTCATTAGATGTGGAGAAGCCTCCCCAGAACGGTGATGTAAAATTGTTTGGCCAAATTCTTACAAAGCCTTCAGCCCAGCTGAGAGCAAGTTCTAGTACACAACGGAATGGGAATAATGAGAATCGGCATTCTAAGGTAGGCAAATCATTTAATGTGAAATCTACAGGTGATCAATCAGTYGATGGAAATTCAGCTCAGCCACAGTTGGAGCACAATAACTTTCTGGGCTCTGAGAATCTTCCTGTAAGGAGTTACGGATTTTGGGATGGGAGCAGGATCCAAACTGGATTTCCTTCTTTGCCCGATTCTGCAATGTTGCTGGCCAAGTATCCTGCTGCATTTGGTAACTATGCCGCAACCTCTTCCAGAAGGGAGCAGCTGCCTTTAAATGGGGTGAATGGCGGTGAACGGAGTTTGAATGGTCCTACTAATTTCCCAGCCAGAGATATTGGGAGCAGTAATGGTGCTGATTATCAGGTGTATAGGAACAGAGAAGTGCAGCCTTTCTCCTTAGATACGAAGCAACGGCAAGACATGCTGCTTTCGGAGATGCAAAGAAGAAATGGGTTTGATGTAGTGTCAGGTATGCAACAACAAACTAGGGGAATGGTTGGGATGAATGTTGTTGGAAGGGGAGCAATCCTTCTTGGTGGACAATGTACTGGTGTTTCAGATCCTGTGGCAGCGATCAAAATGCACTATGCTCAAGCTGAACAATTTAATGGGCAGGCTGGTAGTATCATCAGAGAGGATGATTCTTGGAGAGTTAAAGGTAACATAGGCAGCAGGTAGTAGCGCAGAAAGGGCCTCCTGGAGAAGGCCCTCTGTGGCAAATTATACCTTTTCACCGCATTGTATAATAGTTTTTTGTAACTTCGATTCAGCAATCATAGGGCAGTGGATCGCCGGTTTCAGAACACCTTTTTGGGTCAGAATTCTAGGTGCTTGTAATATTGCAGCAGCAGCAGTAGCAGCTTTGTATTTGTTGTATTTGATGGGAAATACAGAAATAATCGGTTGCAAATTACTGAGGAGGATAGACTTTGATTATCACATCTCTTCCTGTCTAGCCAGTCTTCCTCCTTGACTTTTGGCTAGTTAGCTTATTTCCTTATAGACACATCCAGTGGCCACATACTTTTTGAAGATTATTGTCTCAGGACATTTTTTCTCCATTTTGCATTCTTCTTTCTACCATTCAGGCTCTGCATTGTGCTTTTCAATTGGATTGCTTTGGTGACATGAATGGATTGTATTATAGCTACTAAGGGAAACTAAAGCCTTTGTCTAGGAGGAATTGGAAGAAGCGAGCAGTCGTGGAATAGAGTTTTACCTGCTTGATTGGAAGGGTATGCTAAAGGGAGGGAGGGAATTAGTTTTTAAGCTCTCACACCATTTTGTAGGGTAGACGGGCCTACTAGTCACATGAGTGGGGTACACTACATTAGGATCTAAAGCCAGAGAAGTATATTCGGATGAAGGGTCCTAGGGTATACTTTGTAGTAGCAGATGATATTTATCTTTAAGACTCTTGTCTTCTTAATAATGGACAACTGGCAACCAATAGAAAAGTTCATTACCAGACAGATTTTCTCGAGGAGTCATATATAATTGTCTTTCAGCTCACGATAAACATATTAAATTGCGAATAGTTACTATTTTACTGCTTCGGATTACAAGTCAAAAGACTTTTGAGTAATGATATGTAACAGTTCCCTTTTGAATAAGAAAAGGGAATGAGTTGAAAATATCTTACTCCTATTGTTTATACACACTGGATTTTATAGGTGCAATTGTTTATCACAATTAGGTCTAGAATTGAAGAGGCGGCTAGATGTGCTCCTAATATCTTGTCCCTATAATGCTATGCCGATCCATAACTCCGACTATCTCTTCTTGGTACTAGAAGAGTATAATCATCTTGCAAGACACTGTACTCTGATTGGTGTGCAAGAGGTGTATAGGAAGAAAGTATACTAGGATAGTCTGGCACTTGCAGAAGTTTCTCTCAGAAAAGTAGATTTTTCCTGTAGGTGTGACATTCTGGAATATTTTCTTGCAGTCCGCAACAACACAAGGCACGCAAAATCCTATCYGTCCAAGTGTATTTTTCTTGGGTTTCCTTATATTTATGGCAAATCTAAGTCACACAATGGAACTTACAATCTAGACCTGTAATGTAATAAGCTGATGCAACATAAAATTGGAAAGAAACTTGTTTTATCACAACAGCAGATGTGTAAACTTGTAACTTAGTTCAAGCAAGACTCAAATCACATACCTCTGCAGCTCTCCATTTCCCCCAGTCACAGCCGAGGTAAGCAACTTATCTTCCAAAGTCAACTGCACCCGGCTCCAGAAAAGAGAGCACATCAACATCTAAACTGCTAGTCATGGTCATTTTTGAGCTTCTGTATGTTTCCTTTCCGCTCTTGTTGTGTTTGCAGAACAGATGGGAGAGGTGCAACGATGTTAATTAGCTAGAGAAAAGGGCATTGTGAGTATGCCAGTTCGATAAAATTGCTTCTGATGCTGGGGCAAGTTCTTAAAATGAAATCTTTATCCCTAGAAAAACCTAAACCTATCACATTAGTCTTGCATATCCAGGAAAAAAGCTTTAAAACAATCACTTGCATTGTCGTAACTGAGATGCCTTGAGACCTGTTTTTCCTTTAAAACTTGAAGATCAGACAAATTATTTTCTCAAGTTTAAAATGGTCTGAGGGAAAAAGACCCAAAAAGAACAGCCATATTMAACTATTAGTCAGTGCATTATGTTGCAGAAGAGTCTAATCATCATTGAGCAGATTTACCTCATTTGTAATAGGATGAGCAAGAACCAACCGATGTGCATGCAAATGATATCCACAGTCTCCTGGAACAGGATATTCAGGTTTTTGGTATCCTCTAGTACCCAAGAGAAGGGAAGTGTCAATAAGGTC
Source organism: Rhazya stricta (assembly GCA_001752375.1). Classification (NCBI taxonomy): domain Eukaryota; kingdom Viridiplantae; phylum Streptophyta; class Magnoliopsida; order Gentianales; family Apocynaceae; genus Rhazya; species Rhazya stricta. The sequence continues at coordinate 2,507,116 of MEJB01000018.1, forward strand.
AGTTGGCAAGATATCCATCAAGCAAATTCAATGTAAAATTGTGAATATTCCAGCAGCATCAGAACTGTAAAGGAAAATGATGCTCTTTGAGAAGGTCAGCTAAACTACCCAAGCAGAAGGTCAAAATCAGTGTTATTTTCATTTTTAGTATACTTTAATGAAAGAAATAGGGTTACATGTCCAATACTTGTTCCATGGATTAGTTTTAGGCATTAGCATGTGTAACTAATACAGTGGGAAAAGTTCGTTCACTAACTTCTTCTTCCTTTTTTTAATATATTTTTTAATAGAGATTTCATTTTTCACTTGCAAGTCTATTTTCTAGTAATGGTTCAACCGACATTGCTTGGATCTATCTCATATCGAATATCAATCTGAGTTTGACCACCTAGGATTGTGCGCCATAAATAACTGCAAAATGCCATCTGTAGCASTCACCTTTCTACATTTTTGATTTATCATTCATTTGTTCACTTCCAAGCTTCCRTTATTTATTTGTTATTCTATAAATGGGAGCTCCTATAGCTGAAGAAATGATGAAGAAAGAATACAACACAGGAGAAAAACTAGTGCATGTAACTAGTCTCTACTTTTCAACCATTGACCCAAAATAACGTGAATAAAAAGGCAAGAAACATCTTGGAGTATTTTARTCTGTAAGCTGTACAAGGCTTCAAACTATGGAGAAGGTACCAGCGCATGATCTGATTGTAGGGAAAATTCAATATCAGACATGCTGAATGTGATGGCATGAAGAAGACAAGAATCAAATTGATTTCAACTTCATGTGGTTTGACAATAGCTGACATAAAATTAACATCAGTAACATCTATTTCTTTTCTTTGGATAATAGCACCATTCATTTCTAGCAGTAAGCTTTGTATCAAACCATATCTAAGCTTAAAATTGATGGGGGAAAGTTCCACAAAAAAGAGCATGATGTTGCAACAATAAACTACACACGTATAACGGTGGGTTATCTTGTAGGAGCCCTAAAACTTGCACAAAATTGTTAAGCTTGAAGTGGTGCTTGTGCCTAATCCAAAGTCTTATTATTCAAAGATTTCCCCCATGTATAATGTGGGATTGGCACTTGGTGCTATCAATATCCTAAGTAAATGTACATTTTTTGATCAAATAGACAAGAGATGCAATTTAATGTTTTCTGCAATTAGCATACCCATCTTGAGCAAAATTTTCATCTATATTATCAGGATCGAAGCACTTTGGTTGTCCACCAGCAACATAAAGTGGGTCACCTGCAAAGCAACATGGAGTAACTATATAACTATGACAATGTGATGGAAGCAACAGAAGATTGTACCTAAAAGAAACATCAATACTCCCCTAAACAATCAAGTATTGGCTAATGTCTGAGCCAAATTCATCTTAGACATAAAGTAATATATTTAGGGTTTTTACCCACCCAAGCCAACATCTTTCATTGAATAAATGAAGTAAATGATCCATCACAAAGAGAAATGAGTTATTCATAACCTCAATGCATAAGCAAACTGGAACCAATGTTAAGATATAAAAATGGACTAAATGAAATAGAACCTGTAAGCTAGTAATTTACAGTCACCTGGGGAGAGAAAGAAGAAGAATAATTTAAGTCCCGCTATTGGGGCCTATTAGTGTAGTAAAGAGGATGAACATTTTCAGCTTCTGTTTTCTCAACATCCTTCGATTGAACTTTTCCTTACCAGAATTATAAATATTCTGTGGAAATTGGAAAGAAAAATATTTTCAAGTTTACCTAACACAAAACTTACAAGGTTTCTTCAATGCAAAAATCACTACATTGCCTAAATGTGTAAGCTATTAGTGGAAAAATTTCCCAATTCAACATATAAATGGATAGACGGGAAAATTTTCAAAATTCACCTATCTTTTGACAGTTTTGGAAGTAAAATATCAGTACCCCAAAGTTTACCTAGCAATGGATGTCCGAAAAAAGAAAGGTGAATGCGAATTTGGTGTGGCCTTCCAGATTGTATTTCAACCTGTCAAATAGTAGTATAAATCTCATAAAAGTACAAAAATAATAATATATAGCTAGAGATTCCACCACAAACRAGTCAGAAAGATAAATCTGGTTGATGTTCTCACAATTTGTCGATTTGCAGTTGAGTTTGAAAGACACTTTTTTTCTATTTTTGAACTCTGAATTCCTTAAGCACGTGCAAAAAATACCATATTAATTGAACATAATATTTTCGTGATTACACTATGTGAATCTTACTACGTTACACAAAAACTGTGTAATATCACCACTCTATTAATTTGGACTATAGCCACTCTGGTATCCATCTTCAACAGCACTGATACTCCAGTCGTACTTCATTTAATTTGACGGGTTTCTCCTTTGCTTTCTCCTTCGTACACGCTGGACTCATTGCCACTAAACTCATCATTTCAATAGCAATGAGAAGAACCACAATGTCTTACACCAAAGATGCACTCGAGTTTGAATTATCATTAAGTTTTCTTTTGGTCATCAATTTTGACTTATCATTATTAACTTTTCACTTAGGTCTAAAGTGTAATGTGATTTTGCTATGATACAATCATGGATATAGATCACATTCAAGTTAGTGTAGTGAATTTATATATAAAGTAGTGAAAGTGAAAACATCTTAGTTTCTTCCAATTATTCTCTCATGTAAGTTTTCAGTTTTACTACCTAATAAATTCAAATTTATTTGGTCATATTTCATATTTCGTTCGATAATTTTAATGCCATATCATTTTGAACCAATATCTTAGGAGCTTTTCTCAAGGAACCTAGCTTTTCCTTTTTCTTTAATCTAAATTTGATCATCAGCTAACAGAAAAAGAAATGAATCAAATAGCTGTAGATGGCTCAAGAAGTTCAAGTTTGACTTGATTTTAGCTCATTTTCTAGTTCAATTTTTTCTTGTCAAATAAATGAGAGAATATGAGCAGTCAATACATTAAGTTCATGAAACTGAGTTTCTTTTACTAAATAAATGCACATTTCCAATTTTCAGAATGCGGAAATATGACCATAATCCCTAAGGAGCCATATAACCTTACATTATAAACAGATTGGAGCATTCCAAATATTTATTGGGCTAATCTGTCTTTGGGTTATTGTAATATACTTATGGCAGGTGAGAAGCCAGAAGCATATTCCTATGTTTACCAATGAAGTGGAAAAGAATAAAGGTTTGTTGTAATAGTAGTTTTTTCTGTATCCTCTCTTTCTCCTTGACAACTGCCACACAGCTGAACCTCCACTAGAATTTGACTAAGAAAGAAAAAGTCCTCAATCAAGTTTTCTCACAAGATATATCATGCCACTACAATTCGCAGCTTCATTCGAGATACACATCTCCTCTTTATGTGCGTACGCAAGTTAAAGAAAAAGACAGCAGAATTATTTTCTTAATTGCAATCAACCAACTGAATAGATTGATAAGAAACATGGTAATAGAAATTCATATGCTTGTTCATTCCCAGAAGAGAGWGAGAGGTTAAACTTTATAAAAGTAGATGGTGCAAAAATGATATGTTTGACTGTACCCCAACATCCCTGGTCCAGCTCCTGACTAATTTAGTTGTTATCACTGCTTAACTAACATTAAGATAGAGACTCTCTGAAATTTACAGCAATTCAGAAGTCATGGCCAATAAATGTTAAGGTTACTAACTCATCTTAGATGTCAATTGCGCATGCATCTCTAACAAGAAAGACCCTTTCTTTTACAAGCAAGATAAGCCCTGCTTCCTGGGAACGTGATATACAGCATTAATTGCATGATTTTGCACTTCAGTTCGCAACAATCTCAGATATAGATCTATATTGTGCATTACATCAATCTGAATTGGAATACCTGGACCAGTGTGGTATTATTCTGCACATTTCTTTCAAGAATACCAACTTTGCTAAGAGCTGGTTTACCTGGCCAATGATAAAGAATTACAAGAAAAGCAGTGTGCAAGAGTGAAAATTATAACTGATTATTCCAAGGAAAACCTGAAGGAGAAGCAACGTAGAGCCCCTTGGCTACACCAGGATATTTTACCATTCCAATTGGCTGATCTATAACCACCTGCGCAAAAGTTTTTTTTATCAAATCCACCCAAACAAATGATGAAACTGTGAAATGTGGTAAAAAGAACTTATAACAGAAAGACAGGTAATATAGATTATTTATATTGATTGCCAACAGCAAGAATCACAAAATATGGATTTTCCACACTCAYATTATTACCTCATCGTCGTTAATTATCCCACTTGCTAATGCCCGATATATCTTCAAAATTTTCCTCATCCTATTCAGTTCAGCATTCTTGCAACTGAACACATGCAGAGAGTAAATGATTAACGTTAATCATGCATCCTGAACATTATAGTAATGGTCTAAACACAGTAGAAAAATTAGTAAAACTCTAGAAAATGATATCAATTACCCAAGGTTGACTGATCACAGCTGGTAGCCAACTGTATAGTTGCCAGAAATGGGAATGATTAAAATAAAATTGGCATTTCAAACTATTCAAGACAGTATTAACTCTGATATCAAAGAAGCATTCTGAAATTTGTCGTGTTGCTCCGGCCATTTATTACCCGAAAAGTTGCAATGTTCTACTTGCATTACCTACATGACATATTCTATCTTCTTTTGCTCTTTCAACTTCCTCTCCTTTTTAAGTACTTTGATCTATTTCCAGGCCTAGGAATGGAGCAAATTATGGGAAATAATCAATGAAGCTAGTTTATCCGCATCACAAGTACTATAGCTGTAGCAATAGAATAGTAACTCCAATTGCTTAACACTAAATTATGAAAAACTAGATTACCAAATTTAAAAGGAAAAGCAAGTACAACAAATGAGTATGCAAATCTTCATCTGATCACCACAATTGCACATAGGAATAGGTTTCTTCGTGGAGGGTTAGGAGATATTCTGTTTGTAAGCTCTTAAAAGTAGAGTGATCTCTGCCCTAACCTCTCATCTCCAACAACTGATGTCCCATCAGCAAAGTATGCTGCAAGCAAAGATCTTGCAAACTTTGTCTTTGCACAAAGCAAGATTCCTACAAACCCAGAAGAACAACATAAGAATACTCAAGGAGAACACAAGTCTCAGGCATATTAGAATAGCATCTACCTGGAAGCGAGGAGGCTTCCAAGTGAAAGGCCACTCAGTGTTTCTATATATATAGCACAAACAACATAATATGCTTGGCATTACTGGCATATTACAAGAATTTAGTAGCCTTTGGAGGAAAGATTTACCTGATGATAGTAGTATATTGAAAGTCGCAGTTTAGTTTGTCAATATTACTGCACAAAGCTATTTTCTGAAAAAGAACACTTGGGGAAAGCTTGAATTACTTTTCCAACTGAAAAGCATAACAGTATGGGCTATTTTCCTCATTATCTCTTGAACCTCGGTTAAAAATTCATCATATACTCGAATGAACATTCCAGACACCATATCTGAACTACCTTTTAAGATCACATAGAGAAGCCTAGGAGAAATAAATAGATTATGTGTCGCATAGGTGCCTATTTAGCCTTTAGGATGTGCCAATGAGGAAGGAGAGAAGCCAAACTAAGTTGCACTTGCCTGTATCATGTATCAAGGCATGTTATAAAGGTCTTCTTGGTATTGGATGTAAAAAGAAATGGATGTTAGATTGATTACCAACTAAAAGTGTGAGCATTAAACGACTCATTGCATAAGCAAGAATCCACGAGGACATTCTACGTAGCCTGAACCGAGCTTGGCCTACAGGATGATTGGACCAATGATGAGGATGCTAGAGCTTTGCAAAGAGGCATCATGACGCACCAAGTATTGTTCAAAATTGACCGTATCAAGAGTTCTCGTACGTTGCTAACTTGGGCTTATCTCTTTGTAGCTTGAGAAATACTTGAGAGAGAAAATTCAATAGATTTTTGATTAACATATTTCAACAAACTATTCCTGCTATTACCAAACCAAATAGCATGTATTCATTGTAACTGACCTGATGTGCCCCTTCCAAGACGATGGACGGGAACAGGACTTGGTTCTTTGCATGACGAATTCTCCTTGCTTGCATGCCACTGGAGTTGTGTCAAAAGAGTTCGCTGCTGAAAAAGTCCTCCAGGAAGAACTTGGAGACCAGAGGGTTTATTTAGAGCAATCTGGATAAAATTGAGATGATTTTAGCACATATTTATTTTCTTACTTTTTCCTTCTAGAATGGAAGGAGGGAATAAGTTTCCAGGACTGAAGGTCTGAGTTCCCAATAGTGGAGCTTATGAGAGAATTACAACTCTAGATTCTTGCAATAGCATTCTACAAAAGCAAATTTTGTGCATGGAGCTTATTTGAATTTACTGAGCACATCTGGAAGTGACAAGTATAGCATTCTTCTTGCCATGGCACAGCATGTTGACATAAAAAAGAAAAAAAAAACAAAAGAAATAACGAAATTCATAACTGTCTCGCAACAGCAGTCAATGAAACTTTGACTATTACAAGAGTTAATTAAAAATCAGGTTTTTACCAAATTATCATCTTCGTACAAGATTTCTAGCAGGTAAGGTGCATCAGGCTCTTTCCAGGGAAGGCGGTGATACACAAGTTCTGATCCAGTTCTACAACAATAAAGTTCCACTATCAACCACAAAGCTAAATGACAGCGGCGTTACCGAAAAAGATTCAAATAAACCTAGTATGATCTTTAGGAACATATAACAAGTAATAATTGACCTCAGGATTGCATTGGGGTCAGTAACAACTCCGCCATCAACCCTTATCTGCAGCCACAGAGGCAAACTAATTACTCTCAACTAACCCGGAGTATACAGATTTCCCAGAGTGTATCTTTATAATCTAACCTGTTCGTGCTGTATTCTCTGCAACCAACTGCTCAACACATACAAAATATACTCGGTAATCAAAATTTCAAGATCATAATACAGAACTGTATTCAAGGCATAGTTTAGTATGAATACAGCGATTAGAAAAAGAAAAAGGAAAAGTGAATCATCAAAGAAGAGTGAAGTTCAAATAGAAAACATTCTTAAGAATTGAAAACGAAAAGAAGGGAAACTAACAATGAACTTACCCTTGAAACGGAGCTGAGTTCTTGTGCTTCTTCGAGTAGTATTCGATCACAGATAAACCTATGCAATCGGTGAAAAAAATTATAAAAAAGGAAACCCTGGGGGTATTCCCACAAATAAGTGGAGAAAGAGAATGTTAGGACCTGCGTCATTGGGTGAAATAAGATCCCGGTATGTCAAGCCGTCATTGAAGTCGGGCCAAGGCTCTCCAAACGTGCGCTCTGTTGAAGGGTCGCCCGAGTTCGACATTTCCGGCTTGCTACAAATGGATATTGGAACCCTGCGAGCAGTACGGCAGCTGTACTTGACTGCTGTGTGCTGAAAAATGAACTTCAGTTACTACAGGCGCAAGCTTTCCATCCAAAAGTTTAGTTAATGCATTACCCCTTTCATGATCTGTGATTTGTGATCAATACTTATTGTCAAATTTCCTCATTTGGATAGTGAATCTCATCGAAATCAAAATCCAGCGTTGCTTCTTTATTACCAGTCCCAAATAATTTTTATTCTCGTCTGCTAAAAAGCCAATCCTAAAAAAGAACAGTTCTTGAGAATGTTTTTTCGGCACTACAATGTTCAAACCATACCTCAGACGGAAGTCCTATTGAAATGGAGGATCTTTTTTAATTGACAAAGTACGGAGCGGGCATGTCTAGAGATAAATCAAGGTCCTTTCTCCGCTAAGTTGCAGCAGTAAGGGGTCCTTCTGGTTTGCGACACCTTGGAGGTCATTTAACGAGACATTAAAGTTTCTGTGATAGGCTTTCAGTCTAAATCATTGGTTCAGGGAATTCTGCTGCTGTCAAAATTTTGACCATTTTCCTTCCAAATTTAAGGTCAGAATTTTCCGCATTCTTCAGTTAAGAAAACCAGACAATCTAAGATGAAACACCAGGCCAGATTTTCCCATTTTCCCTTTGAAGACTAACGTAATCAGACAAACTAGAGAACCTGTAATATTTGAAATATCATTAATCTATTTTAACAACATAACAAATAATGAGGACCTATGCTTCAAAAGGCCTGCATTATACACTCTTCTCCTGAGTCACTCTCATTGTATCATTATTTCATTCAAGAGGGAATCTCTGAAGAAATTCTTCTCATTCTGTTTATTACTTCAACAGCCGTAGGTTTTGAAGACACAAAAAAAATAAAGAAACAGACAGATTAAAGGTGAAGAAACACCCCATAGTACACCAATGAATACAAGATCCCGGATGCCACAACTTCAACAGAACACATCAGCTGATGAAGATGGTCCATCAATCATCAGAGCAACTTTGCTCCAATCACCACTCTCGCCACAATGCCCACTTTTGGCTCCAACAACTGCACCTTGTCTGGGCCCATTATTAATTGAGGTTTCAGCTGGAGACAATTTTCTTGCTGCAACTGACTTCAGCCGATATCGCTCTGCCCTAGAGCCAATAACCTGTCCAAGAATGGAGGCTGCAATAGTGAATGCCATGGCTGTCTTAGGCATCAATATAGACTTCCTAAGCATGGCTATAAATGGCACAGCTGCATGGACAGCTATAAACCATTGAGGTGAGAACTTTTCAGTATGTTCTCTCCATATTCCTAGAGGTATATTTGCTGCCATGCCCAGAACTCCAATTACAAGTATTTTGGCAGGCAGAGGTTGTGGTCGGAGATTCTTTGCAAAAGCAGATCGTGCTAGAGCAGCTCTTGCTTCAACTACAGCTGGTGGGCACCGAATCTTCATGCCAGGAGGGGGCTGAAGGGCCTTTGCTACCAGGGGAAGGACATTACTGACGGCACGGTAAGACTTGGCAATTGGACAATTTCCAGTTTGTAACCACTCATTGCTCATAGACTCATGTTGTGAGTCTGCTCCCTAAAACATCAGCAAAGATGCAATTAGACCAAGCAGAAAAAAAAAAAAGGAAAAAAGAATAAATCTAAATAACAATAGAAAGCCTTTTTCTTCATCATTTGCATAAAGACTTTTTCTCAACAACATTTTCTGCTTCTTAGTTATATAAAAAATGTTAGCAGATGAGTACATGCATTTTCAGGATATGCTATACTAAAACAATCTACCACAATACAGTTATCCCGGTGACATAATTAACTCTAGAGTAAAAAAAATACAAACATTCTAAAGCAGAGCAAAGCAAAGCAGAACTAAATTGGTATCGATTAGAAATTAAACTCCCTTTCATCTTCCTAATTCAGAATCAAATTACATATTGAACAAGAATAAATAGTTATATACCTGTGAGGATGACTCTTTTTTGGATGATGAGGACTTCTTTTTCTGATTCTTCCACATTTCTGAAAATGCATCGAAACCAAAATGTCCCCCAGGTCCAAAAGCTGAGAGGCTAATGGTGGCTGCCTTTGCAGCTAACGGATTAAACTGGATTTTCACTGGTTCAGATTCTGGCTTCTCAGTTGGKATAAAAGATCTTCCTGGAAGTGGGACGACACCATTCTGACCATGGAAAAGCCTGAATGCCATATCAAAATTGGGGCCATCTTCAAAAATGGGACCTTTGGCTCCACATGCCTGATTAGCAAAAAGAATAGAAATGAGGAAACGTTTCATGATTCTTGCTTGACAAATTAATAGGAGTCATATGCAGTTTGAGAATGGGATGTTCAGAAAAAACAACATATCGAACAGTTATTGCTACTAACAGATGCATAACTTACAGGCATTGGAAAAGTCATTGATGTTGAAAAGGAGAAATTAGTTGGCTCATTGATGTTTCTCAAGAATGGACACCTACTAATGCCTTGGTGCATGGGTAAAGACTCCTCGCTCATATCCCGAAAGAGAAATTCCATTCTCACAAAGCAAAATTATCTGCAATGAAAAAGGAAGTTCAATACCAGAATTATCAAAAAATGCATGGGAACAACAGTACCAGTACTGTAAACTTATTGTAATAACTTAGTCATAAAACACAAATAAAAGAAGCCAGGTTAGAAAATTTTATCAGAAATGTAGAATAACCAATGAAAAAACATTAAGTAACATTTAAAATTGCATTTCTCTTTAATTAGAGAATCAGATTATTTTTCTTCATTAGTAATCAATTGTTCAAAAAATTTTGAACTAGAAATAGCAAATATCCCTTTTTGTTTTTACTTTCGGGTGTGTGGATTACATTAGGACCTGATACCAAACCGGAGTTGATAAACCATGGGGACAAGAAGAAAGAAACAAAAATGTTTGAAAAGAAGGGCAAGAAATGATCTAAAATCAAGAGATTCAAAGATAAAATCCATGAAACAACAACAAGGCAAGAGAGTTAACAAAATAAGATGATGTGAAACTTGTCTTTTCACTAATTAGAGATCTGACGACTTTCTTAAAGATTTATAAAGTACAGAACAACCTACATAGAGTAGGTACTCAAATCAGGCAGCAAAACCAAAAGCCCAACTTGACAAAGGAGATCACAAGCCAATGAGAACCAGAACGGCATATTATGTTCAACAAGGTGGACAATGATCCTTTTTCATTTGGTGTTCTGTGTTTCCTTCTTTTCTTTTCCAGAACAAGAATTACAATAACTCAACTTTGGCCAACTACAAGAGGGAGTAGCATAATCTCAAACAGATGCCACTGAAACTATTCCAGGYGTACATCTAAACTGATCCCATATAGGAACCAACCATCATATAAAAGGCACTCAAGTAAAACAGATTCGTTAAATAACTCATAAAACTCAGAAATAGAATTTGGGTCAGCTACAACTGAAACTAGCAGAACACCAAAAATAAAAAAACACAAACTTTATGCCCAATGCATCAAGAGACATAAAATCCAAAAATTTTGTAATCTTCAAATTCGTTAGCAAATCAGACATAAACAAGAACCCAAAATATGAAATTTCAACATCATCAGACCCAAACACAAATTATCAAAACTAATTAATCCGCGAAGCAYAAACCAAAACCCAGAACAGAATCTAAATCTAGAAAAGAAAAAGTCAAAATCTAAAGAAAAACAGAGATGAACAAAAGCAAAAGAAAGAAGAAAAAAAATAACGTCATTTGGGGATTCGATCATACCTCGAAATGGCGATGTTTGAGAGGAAAGACTATGGAAATCAAACTAAAAAGATTTCGAGAAGTAGGAAAAATGGGAAATAGACAAAGGAAGGGATCAAAAAAGAAAGGTAGAGTAGGTGGGTTAGGCACCAGGCTAGCAGGAGAATTTAGAGAGAGAGAGAGAGAGAGAGAAAATTCTTCTTTAGTGAGGAACAGGTAGTGAACGACGCCGGGTGACCACACGCCAATATTGAGCACACTGAGCCGCCGGCCGATTTGACAATTTCAAGAAACTTCATTTCTTTTTCCTTAGCTGACCCGACGACGTATTAGCGYGTGGTAGCCGAAAGGAACTAAAATTTAACTAGTTTACAGTTGTGATCATATTCTTGATTGGGAAACGTAATTACTTTTAATTTTGATTAAGGTATTATTGGTTTTAAAATAGATATATTTTTTATTTTTTCATTTATTAATAATATCTCACTTGAAAATAAGATTTATGATAATCATAAATATGAACCAAACTCAAAACAAATAACCTATTTAATTTATTTAATTTAGTCTAAGGTCACAGAGCATAATACTAGAATATAAATATTTAAATATGAAAAAATTTTAAGAAGTAATTGAACTTCTAACTATTTACCATTTATTTATATACTTCTAAATATGAATATTGAATTTGATCGGAGTGTTTGATAATAAATTTAGCAAAAATTATTATATTTATATAAATCATTCGCAAATAAGTAAAATCTAGATGAGAGATAGGATTAGTCTTGGTTACCTTGTCACTAAAAACCATGTTTGGATGAAAGGAGTTTAAGGAAAGGAATATAAATGTTCGGGTTGATTTTTTCAATGGGAGAGACTACAAATCCTTTGATTTCCTCCCATATTTGGTTTGACTCTTCTCCTAATATATATATATATATGAAAGAGGCGTGGGCTGACCACAGCACCCTTACCCACCCCGGTTCAACCATATCAACGTTGAAATGGTACATGAGAAAAGGCCAAAAATGAAATGGGAATATAATGGTTGATGAATCCTGCACGATTGCCACGCCCTAATTAAAATACACATTTTTCTCTGAATTGACCATTTCAACAATAACACCAATCAATGACTTGTCTTTTCTTTTCTTTTTCTTTTTCTTTGGGGCAGAGGTAGGGAAATGCTATTTGACTCCAGTCGAGGTATCGGTCACTCACTGGGGCAGCAGAGAATGCATCTCTTTCTCTCGGAGACCAACTTCTGCCTTCAGAATATTTATTATTGCTTGCTATCCAGCCTCATTGTTCCTTCGTCAATCAAAGACTAAGAGCAGAGGGAGGGGGGGTTGTCAGTGTGTTTTCAAGATTAAAGTACTTGACATGCTTTGAATCCTATTCAAAGAGCAAAACAACCCTCAACGTTCAATCTGCTAGTCAAAATTTGAGAAGGCTTGAGTTCATCAACAGAGATAACACTCCTTGTCAATTTCAGTAAATAACTACTGCTGCACAGCTAATTATTTACAAACTATAGGGCAGCCCATGTGAAAGATCAAGGCTGACATTCTGCAAACTATTTGGAATCTGGCTCATCTTTGGGGGTCTTGTACTCTGGCTTCAGTTCGTAGGTCCCTTGGTTGCTTCCTTTGTTGTTGTACACGCAGAGAAGTTTAAGCATGTCTTTCAAGAATTGCTGCAAACAGTTTGTGGAACTTCATAAGAAAAAATATAAAATGAATTCTACTGAAGATACAAAGATGAGGCTGCATATATGTTCCTCTTGCATCTTCAAGAATGTAAATTGAAGCATAAAACGCAACCAGAAAGCCAAAGCCAAAACTGTATCTATGCATGCCAACAGAATGTAGGTAGGGCAATAGTTAGGAAAAGAATCATAAATGCTTCTCTTTAGAATAGATTTGCAATTCCTCTAGATGTTTCCCGTTCCTTCTTCTATTTTCCTCCCCTTGCACACCACCCTTCATTTTCTTGCTATTATGATGCACAACTTACTGTCGGAATGCATGAGACAACAGATAGATGACCAGAGCTATGTAGAACACCAGCAGCAATAGCGAGAACCAAAGCTTTTGGAGTGAATTCAATAAATTATTCAGACAGAAAAGGCCACCAAGAAGAAGGCCATAAGGATGTTTTGCAATTAATAATACATGATGGCCACTGGCCAGTTCATCTTCTGTGGGTTTCTGCTAAGAAGCTTAGCAGATCCAAACTTTTACTAGGGCAAAATACATATTAACCTGTGTGGAAGTTATGTTACTTGTTAGCCCCTAGTGAGAAACAAAACCATGCAAACTATCTCTGAGTTAGTTAACTGCCATTTTCCTGAAAACCCTGCTATCTATTTCTTGTTGTAAAGGGTATTAAAGTTAAAGAGCAAGGTTCTTTAAAATAGCGAGAGAGGGAAAATGGTTATTTTGCATATGTATCTCTAAACAGGTTTAATTATTTGACAGAATTCAACTTTAAAGAGGCTGCCAGGAGAGGGTAGGTCAAAAACAGGTGCAGAAAATTTTAAACAAATGAACTAAAGAAGTGGATGGGGAATATTCAAACATGATGACAACTTCTCATGCATAGATGCTTTCCCCTGGATTGATTAGCATCTTCTAGACAACCATAAAAATAAATGCAGAGAAACACCATAGATACCAGGGAACTAAAAGGATAGTAGTAAAATAACATTTCTCCAAGAGCTAACAAACCTCCGGTTGATCCGTCTCTTGAATCAGTTGTTTTAGCGTCCAATTTGGTTGCTTTTCAAAGAGCTTGAACATAATCTCTTCCATTTCATCTCGGTCCCTTCTTGTTCTTTTCATTTCTGACCCCTTTACAGGCATTTTCTTCTTCTCCTGTTCAATAAAGCAGATACTTCATATGTCATTCTCACTAATCATCATAAAGCATGTTGGTGTTCAGAGATAAAATATACTCCTAAAAAGGTAAGGTGATATCTGTGAATTACCGGAGGTCCTGAAGCCTTTGTACTGACCAGACCAGGCATAGGCCTCAAATGTTGTCCACTATCATCATCGATAACCTGCATCATGGAAAGATAGATCATGTGAAACACTAGTTTGAGGCATTACAGACCAAATAATAATAATAATAATATAATACATTCATGAGAATAAGTAAATCAAGTAAAGGTGGATCGTTGATTCTCAAAGAATGGTGATAATTTCACCTGAATCTGTCTGGTTTTTGTCATAGATTTGTTTGTCCTTTCACGACAAAATTTTCCATACTCTGCGAGGGTTTCACTGTGAGGCTTCATGTCAAATTTGTGGTCAATTTTCCCTTCCACAGAAAGCTTTCCTAAAAGAGAATGGAATCCCATACATGTTTCTAAATTACTACAAGGTAATTCTCAGAAGGCATAAATACCCAAGGAATAGTGCAAAAAATATTTAATCCCTCAACATTAGACCTTAGAGAAAAAACAAGCATAAGCCATCGTCCAATTTTTAACCGAAGTAAGGAACACCAACACATTTTAGAATTTAATGAATCAAAGCCAACAGAAGTAATTCAAAGAAGGGAAAGGAAGTTTTTAAAATCGAAAGCTTCGAGTTTATTTAAATTAGGAAATGATTCACAGATATAACTTATAAATTATGAAATCAGCAAATTATCTAGAAAAGAATAAGAACAAAGGCGGAGTTTGAAGAATGGATGTAGGTAACAGACTGAAATAGTTTGAGACAGCTCTCACCCACTAAGACTTCAAACAAGAATGCTTGTTGAAAGAGAAATGTCCTCCAACCCAAACCTCAAGCTTTAATGACCCTCGGTGTTTTCCCACAAGTCTTGCTTCGACATCTCTAGGATTCTTTCAGTTAAGGTTAGAAGGGAAAAGTATCAGGCCATATGTGATGACATGATATTTTCATGCTAGATCTGCGCTTGTTAGAAAACAGAAGATCCAAAGAAGAATAAACGAGGCAGTTTGAGGTCTTAACTTCATGTACCTTTTTGTTTCTCAAATTAAGTTAGGTATACATGCTGAATATAATCACACAATTTATGATTCCCAAACACAACAGATAATTCCTAAAACCTTATTCTAGATACATACATCAGGTACCGACCTGATGTACCACTTCCAAGTAGATCACATTACTAGTTTCATTATGCTTGGGAGTGGAGCATCACAATCAACCAGCATAGTTGCTTATAGCACAGTACACACACAAATCATTAAGGTAAACAATGTCTGAAAGAATCCAAAAGGACAACTAACTCTGGTTGAGAAATATGAGTCACCGAAGGGAATAATTCCATATCAGAGGTTTTTGCCAATTAATATGTACTCACCTTGAGCTGACTCGGAAAATACTGACATTGGGACAAAGTCTTTTGACATGTCCAGAGAATAGCATTTGGGAGCATTTCCTGATCCAGTGTTAGCCAGCTCCATAGTGAACTGGTCATATTGTTAAAAATGTATGAGAATTAGATGGCAATATACAATGTTATAATGGGGAACTAGACAGAAAATAAAACACTCTAATGCTTTTTGTCTGAAAAGATTGACAACTAAGAGGTTACAAACTAAATTCTCAGGCATAGAATTCAAATGTAGAGCAGCTTTATACTTTGTTTAACAGAGAGCAACTACTAGCACAACGACATCTCCAATGAAACTGGTAGGGGGACGAACAGACTCTACATTGTCTATAAAGTGCAAGCCAGGGAATATGAGATTAAGCGATACAATCTTTGTATTTGCCACATTATCTGGAAAAGAAAAGATCCAGAAAGACTCTGTCGCAAATATTTAACAATAGCTTTACTTCAAACCAAGGGAAATTGTGCATCATTTCTTGTTATTTTAAGAAAAATGAACTTCCCCAAAAAGAAAAAAGCTAGGGAGCTTACACAGAGAGAGAGAGAGAGAGAGAGAGAGGATCAAAACATATGCAACTAAATCAACCAGATACATATACATCATCAAAGGGTTAAAAGGACGAAACATTGTAAATTAACTCAGACTTTAGAGCAGGTAAACAGGGGATCAGACTAGTGGAGAGCAATCAGTTAACTTTATTGAATTTTCAATCTAACAAGTTCATCAGATCAACTTCTTAGAGCGAGACTCTAGACCCTCCTCCACCCCCAGCAACCATAAGAAAAACCCAAAAGTACAACCTAGAAAAGAAAGGGAGAAAAAAATAGAAAGAAACATTAAGCCACTAGATTTAAGCTGGAAACGTCATTGCAGAAATGTGCACACTAAAATGTGAAAGAATTATTACAAGATGAAAAATCAAATGAAGATTGTCTAATGTTTGGGAACTGGAATTGACTTGATAAAAGAATTGACCCTTGGCAATTGCAATTCCAAATAGAAAATTTTCAAGTTCCCTTCATCTCTATAGCATCACTGAGCATTTCTACCACAAACAAGAGCATGCATGCAAAAGAGGTAAGCCATTTTAATTCCCAGAATTGCAAATTTAGCACAAAAAATTGGAAAAAAAAAAATCAAGGAGAAGCGAATTTTCGACATGCAAATAAGTTTATATCTTACCAAACAAAAAGAAAACAAATATTTAACGGACCTGGCTGATCCTCAAGAACCTCATTTACTGAATTTACCCTTGCATAAAACAAGAACGAGGAGTTTGCATCCCACAAATGCCGGCTCTTGCATGCAGTAGAAAAGTAACCATCCCAACGCAAAGGGAGAAAAAAGAAGAAAAATAAAGGCATGCAAGGCGCCAAAGGTACCTGAGTAGAAGAGAAGTTGTCATTCGGGAGAAGAGGGTCGACGGCGACGATGACTTTGGCAACAGACCCAGTAGAAGAAGAGGAGTCATTGGGATTGTTGTCGGAAAAATTTGGAGGCAAAGCGTGTGCAATTTTTTCTTGATGCTGCTGTAAAGAACGCGAAACCAGAGCGGGGCATTTCATGAGCCACACGTGTTTCTCCGCTTTGGTGGTCTCCAAATGGCTATTGTTCGCCACGTTGTTACTGTTTTTGTTACTGTTAGAAGCATTTGGTGGCGCCGGAGTGGTTTTCTCCGCCATGAATGTGGTGGCTGCCCCTCGGTCGGGGTGGAAGGACACAAGGAACAGGGAGGTTTTCCAGATCGATGTGTGTATTTAACGAACTCAGACCTGTACATTTATAGACAAATGACTGTGTGGGGCTGTTTTGTGGGTTTCTGGGGTGGATATGATGACCCGTATTCTTTTTCCAATGACCCGTATTGTTCTTAATCATTAGATCAACCATGGGCAGTAGTAGACGGGCAGTCCGATTTTCGTTAACGGTTCTTGCTAATCATGCTAAGAAATCTTCTAAAAATTATCAAAATTTTTTCTCTCTTCCAACTAGATATCTTTAAATACATCCTATCTTTAAATTCAAATTCAACTGAGTTGCCTCCAAATAAGCTAATTCTTTACCAACATCGTGTGATAAAAATCGAATAGACTATATTAGTGAAATATATTAATTTGTTTACTTTTGGATTACGTCTAAAATTATTCCATAAAAGAAGAAATATATTCTTACGGGTTGATTCTTGTGACTCGTTAAGAAATGAAAATTAATATTATCAATAAAATTATAATTACCAATAAATACTTAAATTGAACGAGCCCATAGATGGATACATAGATTTAAATGAAATTCTTAACTAATTAAATGAATTGAACAAAGTGACTAGATGGATTGATTCAATGGATTTCCCAAATCTTGCACATTAAATGGTATTCTTAGCTCTATCTATCAAGATTAATATGACTTAAATGAGTTTCCATTTTTACTAAGGAAATTCAAGGGATATGAGTCATTAGAACATTTTATTTTTATAAAATGTATTAATTATATTATTTTCGTTTCATATACAATTCATTTTAAATTTATATACATAATCAATATTACGAAATGCAATAATAACTTTGAAATAAAATTCCTAATATATTATTGCTCTATTTTCTTTAATTTTTCTGAATTCGAAATGAATTAACTATTATTTTCACCCCTCTCTAAATAAACTCATAATCTCATTTAATACCTTTTCAGAAAAATACAAAAGGAATCAAATAAATTAATTTTCAAGGATATCAATGGAATAAATTAAAATATTATTTTTCAATATTATAAAATAACTTATATTATAATAAAAAATATTATTTCTAAAATAAATTATATCATGAAACAAATATAGTTATCTAAAATTACAGCCCATATAAAGTTACCCAGGTTGAATATCACCGCCCAACATTTTGTACACCAATAAATTTCCTTAATAGTAAATAAATCATTTTGTTTTGAAACTTATCCAAGTCTCAAAGGGGAGCAGAAGTGGATATCCCTTTTTACTAGTTATTGTTTCCTTTAAAACAATAGAAAGGACATAAATGAAATAAGAATCGAATCCACACCTCTAACATACTATATATGTAYRTATAGTTTAAAAGGAAAAAGAGAAAAAGAGAAAAAGCAAAGGTGTTTACACTTGACTAAATGTCGACGAAATTTATGATAATCTCTTCTTTTAAGCATTGTAAGTATAATTATACAACGATTAATAATAAGTAATATATATGAGGCAGCAAATTTCCAGTGAACACACTTCAATTGATTCAGATCAGGAACCCAATATTTTGTAGCACAAAAGGGTGCAGTTCCAGCAACCCAAGATTTCAAAGCAGCTAAACATGTTCCAATTTCAGTTGCAATGCACTTGGGACAGCAAGAACTTCCAAGGCTGTACTCCTACATGAATTACCAACCTATCTGCATTCTTTCATGATTCTCCCAAAAGCCCAATCTTCTCTAAATACCAATTGCAATAAATCTAAGCTGCAACTACATCAGAGGTACTGTTCCCAGTTGAATTTGCTTTACGTTCTGCTTGAAGTGACCGGCACAATGCCTCGAGTTTTTCCTTCTGGTTACGTGTTTTCTCCAGCTGTTTCTTTAGGTGTTCACGCTGCTCAGCAAGAGAACGTTAGAAGACATCCTTACCGAATTAAGGCGGCAGATTAAAATGGAATGCAACAATTATCAATTTGCAGAAGCAACAGTAGATCAAATGTAGTTTGATAACTTATAATCAAGCTTTAGGAACAGATGACATAAAACCCTAATAGCTGCCTTGACATCTTACTTCCAGTGTGGTGCAGCCAACCAAAACAAGAAAACTCTATTCTGGTCCAGGTGTTGATTCATGTCACAACTCAGATACTACAAGTGTTTCCAGACCACTAATTACATGAATATGATGCATTTTCTTTGGGTGATAAAACAAGTGCATGTCAGGCCCTACTTTGTGCCTCTATGTCCAACGCATGTGTAACATATACACATGCAAGAATGAGGCGGCATTTGCATTTTACTTAATAGTCCTAGATACCTTATGGGAGACCCTCTGCAAGAACCTGGATACTATGACTTAATGAAGGTTATGCTAGGCGACCCTCTCAGCCCTCTTGGCTTCTTATCGTCAAGCCCTGCCTCTTGTTCATTAAATCAAGATCCTTCCGTCTAGCAGATCTCATCTCGCCAAGTTTAATCTAGTTAGGAACGATGATGATTTCTGATGAACAAGATCAGTCGGAGCTGCAAGCCCAGAGAATACTCACTGTGGCATTGAACACTATGAGGAGATCTAAAAGACTTCAAGTCTAACTCATTACCAGAGCTTCTTCAGGATAGAGAGAAAATACGATTTAGAAACACATAATTTTATTGAATGACAACTTTCTTACAAGAGAATAGTTGCCAACCAAGTGATTGAAGGGCATCACTTGTTTGGCAACCATTCTCTTGTAAGAAAGTTGTCATTCAAAGCATCTAGAAGAAGCAATTGAGGAATTCTTTCGCGGGAGAGTGCATTTCACATCAAAATCTCTGAACATTCCTTTCAGTGACATAAGGAAAAATGGTCAGGGGTATATATATATCATATGCAGTTGAATTGTGATGTGAAGTGAGATACTTAAAGAGTAAAGTTGTCACATCTAAAAAAGAATCAGGCAAATGCTTCTTTGATATGCTCAGCCTTCCCAGACAGCACCCCCCCCCCCCTTTCCTCAGACACACACACAGACACAGAGAGGAGGTAATAAGAATAGCATGAGCAACAAATGTATGACATCCAGGAGTAAAACTGATATATTACCTCCTCAACAAGCTCTATGAGAGAAATATCTGACTTCTCACACTTGCTCTTCAAGAATGCGTTTTCCTTTTTGAGCTCCTTTATAGATTTTGCCATCTGAACCCACATAAACAGCACTAGGAAATAATTAGCTTTCTTTTTCCCTTCGGAAGATGATTTAATGAAAAAAAACATCATCCTGGTGAGCAAGTTCCAAATTCAGGATAGGCATAAGGAGGGATGTGAAGGCCCACCTTCTCAATTTCTTGCTTGAATGTTTCAAACACCTCATTGCTTTTCAACAATGCTTCCTGCAAAGAAGAACCAGAATCAGTAAGTCAACTGGATTTGATAGAAGGTCTACAATTTTTATTAAAAAAGCAAAAACTAAGATAGGCTCACACTAAATGCAAAAAATAAATATTGAGATAGCTGTTTTTATTTATGTATTGTGGCTTAATAACTGTAGTAGTGTATTACAGTAAATGTCAGGACACTTCATGGTTGGAGAAAGTGAGGTAAAATTTTCCTATGGCACTAAATAACAGAAATTCTTCAGACTAATTTATGGTGTGGGCCATGCAAAATATGTAAAAGCAATTACAGAGATGAGAAATTCTGTCAATGAGCAATATCAATATAGAGAAGAGAAAGGGGGATCAACCAAAATTGAAGATCATGATGTACGCCAAGCAAATCATGTAAAAGCTATTGCAAAGTGCAGACATTCTGTCATTGGGCAATATCAATAGAGTGAAGAGAAAGATGGATCAACTAGAACTGGATATCATGGCTCAATACAAACATAATATGTTTTGGAATCAGTTAATCCTGTTATACTAAAGACCATATGACATGACCATGGTAATAGGTACAGATGATTGTTGAAGACCCAAAAGTTTGGTTGGATTTAGCCTACTGATGTTACCAAGAAATGGATACTGCTCTGGAATTTCGAAACTGACAAACAACAAGAGATGGAAGACTACAAGTAGCAAACCAGAGGACATGCTCAAACAAAAGTCAGAGAAAAAGAAGAAAACGCAGGTGAGGTCTGTGCCTTACAGTTAGATACAAAATTACCTTCATGGACAAATCGGGAAAGACAAACATACAACTAGTAAATTGTCAGTCCAATAGGATAGAAAAAATAGTGTTCTCAGTCTTGCATTTCAATAGTGATGCAACATTTTCAAACAGACTTGCACACTAACTAAGCTCCTTCACCTGAACTTATGTACTGCTTATTTTGGGGTGGTGGAAATAAAAGGAAGAGAAGGCCTAAAGATAAAACTAGTATAGCAATATCCTTAGGGGCGAATGCAGGGCAAATAAACACTACAAAGTGCAAAACATTAACACAGTCATAACACCGCACTGCTCCTAATCAGAACTATGAACAACTCAACTGAATTCCCTCTATTGAAGTCAATGGTTTTGGTAAGTGTGAATGCTGGATATCAACCATACAATGGTCATATCATCTCCATCATGATGGTAAGCTGGATCCATCTGGTTTCCAGTCTAACTGAGAATTTGAGATAGAGAGTAGCCCCATCATACAAGGAGATCTTCCATGACCCTAGGGTCTTGGGCTGCATTCACAGTTGCTATTTTCTTTGCCAAACACAAACTGAAAATTCAGAAAGTCATCTGTTTGAGCATTACAAAGATTGTGCTTGCTCAATCATTATTACTCTTGTCCTAGCTAGCATATTCTAAATGGATTGAATGGAAACGGATGAAATAGACCTTAAAAGAAATAAGGTAAAAATTAATCTAGTTAACCTGGAACTGCTGAAATTTCTCTCCATCAGCTGTCAACTGCAATCTCAAATTCTTTTCAGTTGCTAATAGTTCTGACACCTGCTCAGCATACAGCTTCATTCTGGACTGCTCTTGTATCAATTTCTCCTCATGTTGCTTAAGCTTCAGATCAGCAAGCTGGAGTTCAAGTGCCTTTTGCTTCAACTACATAATTAAACAGCGGAATTCTCAACTCTATATGAAAGGAAAAATGACCGAGAGGAAGTTCACCAAAAAAAAGTCACCAACAAAACTAATAAATTCACGAGCCAGCTTAACTAACCTTCTGCGCATRTTGCTGTTCAGAAAGTGTATATTGGTCAGCAAGTTCTTTCAATTTGATTTTCAACCTGGTTATAAAAAATTGAAAATGCTATACTGAATATTCCAAAAGGTTCAACMTTGATCATTCACAAACAATAAGATTAATTATTATGTTGATATTTAATCATCTTTATATCGTTACAAGTAGGGCAAATCAAGTCCACGGATAAGTGTTGATTAGTATGATGGATGATCAAAAGCTTTCATAACCTTACATCTCATTCTCCTTCAACTGAGACAGACATTCATCTTTTTGCTCTTCCAGCTTATTGCTTACTTCCTAAAAGAAGGAAATTCAAAGAAACAAACTTCAGAATGACTTCAGGAACAGAAATTTAAAGAGGCAAGAGATTCACCATGCCATCAATTTTTAACATCCTTTTGTTGTTTACGGACAGATCCAATAAATAATCACTTGCTGCACTAAATAATTCAAACATAGAAAAATTTCGTCTCTAATACAGAGTAGCTTTTTCCTACCAGAAATCAGCATACAATTGGTGAAAGAGAAGTTCAAAAGCTTGCTAAGAAGTCCAGCTGGTGCCTGTATTAGTAAGGATTGCACAAAAAATCCAGGGAGAAGAAGGAAGAATAATCTCAAAATGGTACATGATTCCACATTTTGTTCTCTTTGCTAGTTCTATCTCTCTGCCTCTAAAAATTCAGCAAGCTTTAAACACCACATGGTGTTACTGAATCACGGTATAGACATCAAAGCCATCATCAGTGCAGGAACAGGTGATCTAGGTTCTCACAAGATTTTTTAAAATAATTATTGCATATCACCAACGTATGATGTCAACTATACAAGAGTTAAAATGTCTTATCAAACCTTTATGGCATCTTGAAACTTGTTTGAGAGATCTAATCTCAAATTCTGACCCTCCGTTGACACTCTTCTGCATTCATCCTGCAAAATATTCAGCCACTCTCATTAGCATCACAACACTAAAAAACAAGAAAAATAATTTGAATAATATGGCCCAGAAAAGAAACTCAAATAAAAAGATTATAGATACTGATTGCTGCAGGTTACATTTTCAATGCATAATGAATTTCGGGTGTAGTTAATTTTACAACGTCCATGTTACATTGTGTTATACGTTGTAAAAAAGAGGATTACATTAATTAGGAAATTGTATTCCTTGGCTATAGGATTGATTAGGAACATTCCTATATGATTCATTAAGTACTTTCCTATCATGGACTCCTACTTTGTATGTATATATATATACACACGATATATGATGACTACATACAAGGAAAATTCCCGTTTTACAAAGATTGAAGATAATCGGACTATAGGCATTTGGACATCACTGACACAAGATAAAAATGTTTGTGAATAGTGAAAGCGGCAGTAGAGTTTTTACAGCATGCAGCAAGATATAAAGTCACCTTCTGCAACATGGAATATAGTGTTCTTATAAAAGAAAGAAACAAATAGAAGCAGAGCGTACCATTAACATTTTGTTCTGGCGTTGCAACTCCCGACACAATGACTCAAGTTTATCTCGTACAGCAATGGCTACAAGGAGAGTAGTATGTCAATAAGTTGCTACATGAGACAAAAAATGATGAACAAACATGCTTTAGTCAGGACAAGATGGAAGCTAGTTTAAAGACATCTGGTCAAGGATTTCTATTGGTTTTCCTTTAGAAAATTAACGCTTCCATGATAGACTTCAAGTATTATTTTGTTTCCAGTGCTCCTAGGTGCCAAGGTTCATCTGTAACTTAGTACCTTTCACTAAATCTCTCATGCTGAAAACGCAAAATGTCCACTACAGTTTCTTGGCAATCCATATTAAGCACTCCAACCAAACCTGCACTAGCATTTCCTTATTTGATTAACTTGATAGTATTCATAGAATCACATTCCAAATAAACTTCACTACATCCTAACTTCCAGGCAAATAGACCCCAGCTAATGACCTTATATTTCTATCAGTAGTACTGCAGCACAAGTCTTTGCTGTTCTCTTTGTTTTCTTAAAAGGTGCAGTCACAACAACTGTATAGTGTCACCTAGAGAGGTGATTTGACTAGATCAGCTTGGATAGTGTCCTCTTTCTTCTTTAGGGGAGAAACTATATCTATGGCTTTGTACTGTTGGCTGCCACTTCAATGAATTTTATAAGCATCTGGAACATCCTATGTTTTTCATCTCAAGATACTTGCACAGCTATCATCAGACTGAAACAATATAATAAGAAGCCTCTGCAAAAGCTACCCCTAAACTTCTTAAGCATGCTTGACGAATTAAAAATTCCAAAAATTAAGACAAAGCATGAAGATGATATGAACAAATGTCAGAGCAGTGTACTAAGGTACCAGAATCTCTTTCTGCAAGAACTTGTTGATATTTCAAAGTGAACTCCAAAAACTCCTTTTCTGATTTAAAGGTACGCTTGGTATTCTTTCGTTTAACTTCAGAAGCTTCCTGCTATGGAAATTAGAGTATCATGATCAGCAAGATGAACAACACRCAGAAAGGAAAAGTTCGACAAGAACAAAGCCAGAAAAGGAAAAAGGAAAAAGAAAAGGGAACAAAAGGGAACACACATAAATGAATGGAATCTCCCAAGGCATTGGTTATAAGAGATCCAATAACAATCTTTCTTATAATGTGGAAGAACAACCAGTAGCAACAAGTCTAACAAACAAAAATATCAGAACACCCCTTGTTTAGCAAGTCAACAGTAAAGAGAACTACGGAAGAAGAGAGAAGAGAAAGAAAAGAGGAAAATTAAACTATTATTYGAGCACCAAAAATATTACCATAKCACTTTGCTTTCTATAGATGACCTTTTCTTTTTGTTATCTGTTTGCTAATACTTTAAAAAGAAACTTCTGCAGATAGCAGGTTTTAAAATCTGAACATGCATAATAGAAGTAAATACACTATAGCAGTCTCCCAATTGGGATGTTGGAACTACTGCTTGTCCTTCCCACTCACTTTGAGTATGATATATCCTTCTTCTAGCGAGTTTCAAGCAAGGATTAGCAGAATTATGCAAATATAAGTAGAACTTGTGACATAATTAACCTTAAATGTTAAATTTACGAAACCTCATTACAGATYCAAAAGCCACTACTGGTGTTCGCATAAAATGGAAAAGCCTCATCATTACGTTAACAGAATGTTAGGCCAAAGTTATTACTGACTATTTTTTTGTTGTTTGCAGCACTTGCTTGTGAAGACGTTTCCTTGACATTAACTACTTGTGAATCTGAGCCTTCAGCATGGGCTGCAAAATTCAAGACAAAATGGATAATAGACCAGGGTCAAAAAATCATATCCTTGCTAGTAAACACATTTAATTCAAAAAGCACGCACCAGAAATTCATTTACCAATATACGTCACTATATCAACAATGCCATAATACAGAAAACGATGGTACTAACCTAAGTCTCATTCTTGTACCAATACTTCCTAGCAAAAGAATCTATATGTTATATCATTTAATGGCAGATTATTAAGAGTCATATTAACTGACAGCTCTTTTTGAATGGACAATTTATGTTCTTGCACAAGAAGAGGAAAGCAAAGTTGACTTTAACATGTCATTTCGCTTGAGTGATTTAGCCAGCAAGATCAATTAAGTCTATATTACTCGTATAGAAGGCCTAAAGATCCCAAACTTTTATTCAAGATGATTACATTTTCCCAAACTTTGTTCTTCCTCGCAAGAGAAGCCAGCATTTTCTGATCCAATAACTTCTTTTTTCTCCTTGCTCGCTTCACCTTCAGATGCTGCAGCTGGAGATTTATTCAAATGAAGATCATCAATTACTAATTCAGGCCTCCTATCAGCTTCGACTAATTTCTCCTCCTTATAATCTATCAACTCAGGCTTTTCTTCCTCAGCTTCTGGCATTTCCGGGCCCAAAGGCTCTTTAAAGGAGCTATCCACAAACCCATCGGGCAATGAATCTGCCTCTGGAAGCTGGCTTGCTTCTGAGATCGGGTTGGGGATTGCGTTTCGATTCTCCATGTAACCTACATATAGTATCAACAAGAGACTTTTCAACTTCCGCTTCACATATGAATATAATAAATAAATAGACACAAATTGATTCAATTAAGTAACTTCTTCTTTTCCCCCTTTTGTGCCATCAAACGGAACAAAATGCAGTGGCAATATCAGATTAAAATCCAAAGTCATCTGAACAGCGCTTACCGGGTATAGAAAGGAGGAAATACAAAACTAAAAACCTAGCTACTGATGAAAGCTAAATTTTTGGTTAAAGAATCAACAACAGTAAATTCTTACAGCAGATACAAGAAAATAACGACATGGAACTGCAATATGATCAATTGCAACAAAATCTGCGGCTTTTTCAAGGTAGACCGTAACAAAATCAGAATTCCAGCAGCAGCTTACCGCAATTTACAGATGAACTGAACGCAACAGAGAGAGAGAGAGAGAGAGGGGAAAAGCGATACTCAGCTTTGCGCTCCGAAACTCTCGAACTGAACTGTTGGACTTCTGCTCTTTACTACCACACGGAAGATTTTCTTGAATTCGAAATTAATTTCCTTTGGAGTGTTCCCAAAATTAACTACAGTTTTCACTTCAGTGTTCGACATGTTGCGCATATTAGGATTTCGCCCTCTTGAGTCTTCAATCTCATTTCGTACTTTCAGTTACGCAATGGACAAAAATGGCGAGCCAAGGAAAAWRAGATCCACAGCCCAACTTGAAAATAAAGGCCTACTTCCCCAACTGGACAATAAAAGTTTGTTGCCCAACTASAAAGAAAACCCACAGCCCAAAAAGGAAAACTGKTGCCCATTAAGAGAGCCAGCCCAACTATAAAGAAAACACCACGGCTCAACTCGAAAAATATGCCAACTCATATCTTAGCCTATTTGRGTGGATGAGWAGATATTGAGTAAATATTTTGCCCAGGTTGAAAAACTTATACGGCCCACTTACAAAATAAAAGCCCATCTCCATAACCACAAAAATAAGTTTACGGCCCAACTAGGAGAGTAAAACGACGGTCTATCCGCCCGACAATATTAATCGGACATTATTAGTCGATTTTAAACTTTTATTTTCTTTTTCTTATTCATCATTTTTTATTAAAAAGAATCTCTGACTTCTCTCTATAAATTTAAAAGAAGATTCAATAAACATTCAACAATAGACTTTATTTGATCCAAATTGTATCTCCTTTGAGATAAATTTCATTATTTTTTATTTTTTATTTAATTTTTGGATTTTTTTTAATTTCTATATGTTCAAGTGATAGTCATGTGGCCCATTCCAAGCCTTGGAGTTGAGGGAGATATTGTCATCCTCATGTAGAGTTGGGATCAATTGATGGTAAACAATTGCTTTTAAAAGATCGATTCTTATACGTTATTTTAAATATACAGTAATGTTATGTTATATGTTGATATATTTTAATTATTATTTTTTTGGATAATTAATTTAATTTCACGTTATTTTAAAAATTTTAAGTCATAGAGACATTCACCTAAACTAATGTTATTTTTTAAATCCTACAACATGGATAAAATAAATAACACAAAATCCATAATACCATAGAACATATATCGGTAAACACATACATTAACAATACAAATATTCTCGTACATTAATAAACATACATCACATTCTTCTACGTCTAGAAGCGTCTGCCCCGAGGTCAATAGTTGGCCATCACCAAACTCAAGTGCTTTCTCGCATAGATCAGCAGCCATGTAGGCATGCTTCAACTACTCTTGGGTGATTATTTGTAGATGTTGTAGATGAAATATTATATGAGCTGTGGTATTTAAATGATATTTTAAAAATTGTACTAAAATATATAATTCAAAAATTCGATGGCATGGGGTATAAGGCGGAGGCACGGGGATATAACGTGGTGGACAAATCACCTAGTTCTCCATCATAATATGAGTACGACACTGAAATCATCGGAAATAGTTGTATGATGTTCGTCATGGTGGAATTGCTCGTTCTTCAAGATCTCGGGAACCTCAAATGCTATGCGAGTCAGGACAACTTTGTGTCCAAGATGTAAATTGATATGTGATTATATACTTTCTCGCCTCGACTCTCTAGTAACAATCAATGGGGCAGATATGATAAGAGGGAACAGTTTATCTATATCCATATTGGCGAAGTACGCACTCGGACGTATCTAATGGTGTCATGGTATAATGTCATTGATAACATTAATCTCCAAATATATTGTCCAAATAATTTATAAAAGAAAAAGAAAAAGAAAAAATTGACATATCAAAAAATAAAATTTGAAAATCAACTTTAACAAAATATATATATATTAATACTTACATGATCCAGACATAAGTTATCCACTACTGCAGCCTAGGCATGAATGTCGAAATACATTATGATAGCCATCTCATAATCCTGGGACGCGTCAGTACCCTATCATAGTGCATAGATGGGCGAAACATAGGAAAATACTCGAACAGGCCTCTTGGCGCTAGTCCCTGCAACATCCAATCATACCTGTGCTCACGTTTTCGCACGTAGTCGGAACGAGCCTTTTCCTCATTCATCTATCTCAAGTCAAGTGTGTTAGAAGGGACACACGCCCCAAACTCTTATAAATATCATGCCTGGGACTCTGATAAATACTGCTCCCCCACCTATAACCATCCCCGCATCCCAACCTCTGACCTTCGCTTCCCAATCTCTAGGTTGTACCAACCATGGGTCCAGGTAGGATGGTATATGCTCCTCCACTAAGCACTGTCATGTGACCTCTAATGAGTTCGCTGGCTAATAGTTCAACAACAAGAGTGTGATAAATCATCTTTACGGATGTAAGATCAACGTCTATTACTATCACACACTAAATTCGATACACTCTAACTCTCGTAACAACCACTCTGAAACGCTGAAATGGTGTGGTGTTCCACTCGAACCTACTATACTACCCTTCCTCCGAGCATGCCTGAGTGGGGGTGGATATAGATGCTTGTAATTGTCCTCCTCAATCTCAAAATTAGCGTCCACGCTGTTGATGTCATCACCCTCCCTCTCTCTTTTGTTCGAAAAATCGACAATAAAATTATCGATTGGCATAAAGATCGAACTTTTAGTCACCGAGTCTACTTCATCATAACTCCTAAAGATCGAACCTCCAATCTCAAGTCCACATCATTGTAATCACAATTATTTTCAATGTACTTGTCTTATGACATTCCTTCGACTGAAAAAGATAACGCTTAATGTTCATGCAACCGACTGCTATACTTATCACAATATGACAAGTCTCGCAAAGCATTCCATAAGCTTTTACCTCTATTCGTCATTATTGGATGTATGAAAACATTAATTTATTATTATTTTAGTTATTGAAATCATTATATATACTAAATAAAAATACTAACATAGTAAACAAGTTAATTTAATAAAAATAAACATAATATAAAAACAAATAACAAAAACGAAATCCACTTAACATTATAATCGATATACAAATAGAATATAAATGTTGAATTTTAAATGATTAAATAATAAACAGCAGAACATTTAATTCATATTTATGAATAATTAAACAAAAAAATTGAATATAAACGTATAAAGAAAAATCATTAGTAATCAATTTAATAAAAAATAAGAAAAACTGGATCAATCAGCCCCGATCCATGCCGGGTCCTCGTGTGACCCAGTACCAAGCACCTTTTGTGCCATAAAAGGGTACAAATTGCAACGTCAACATGTTAAAATCCAAATTCATCATCTGAACAGGGTATAGCAAGGAGGGATACAGAACCAAAAACTAGCTACTGATGGAAGCTAATTTTTGGGTTAAATAGTCAACAAAAGTAATTCTTGGAGCAGATACAAGAACTCACTGCAATATGATCAATTTCAGCAAATTCTGCGGATTATTCAAAGGTAGATTGTAACCTGTGCAGATTACCATGAAGAGCTTATTCAATCCGGCCAATGACCGCGAAGGGAATTCATGGAGCAGGCTTGAAATTCATCTCTGGAGAACTAAAACCTGGCAGCATTCCATTCATATCTTCTAAGGAGCTCAAAGTGATGTGTTGGTGGCAAGTTGTCCCCCGATTCCACTATGCTGGAGGAAAGTAAGGGGTTCCCCACCCCCCAACCCTACGCCCTATATCTCATGGAGGAGGGAGTGCTGTGCAGCCTACGACGGGAGGGCCAGCAGCAGTTTTTTGTTAGTAGGATTCACATCAATGTACAACCTTGCTGTTGTGGAGATGAAGAAATGATGGTCAATTTTCTAGTGTCAACATTTCAGTGTATAAACAAGAAGCAGAAGTTATCTTCTGACTGTCCAAAATGTATTCTGATGTGTTCTTAGTCATACCAATTTGACATATTTATTCTTAGGTTGCTGAGATGTAACCTAAATGAGTGACTGACTTTGTGTTAAACTAAATGAGCGACTGACTTTGTGCCCTAAAACTACCTTAATCCTGTCCAAAGCGAACTAGATTTCCTCCTCTCTTTTCTTAAGGGATCCATCATCTAACATCCATAATAGAAAATGGCACCAACCACAAACTGACCCTAGACTCATGCCTGCTGTCCTATTATAAGCTAAGACTTCAGCTTTTTATTCCGCCTCTTAGCACTCCTTGCAAGTGCACGAGTTATCTCTGTTTTACGCTTGGAGGCAGCATTGTTCTTCGGAATGGTGGTAGCATCTTGATTGGTCTTCTTATTACCAAGACCCCTGCTTGAACTCTTGCCTTGTGCTCCCAATGCATCCTTGACGAAGAATTTTAGCCTCCACAATGTTGAGTCACTCTGAAAGTGCAAAAAGAGATGTGTAAGAAAAATGCAATACCTGGATGAATATCAATTTCCAGGGACAGTAAAAGTTTAGACCTGAGCATCCATATCAAGGTTCACTTCCTCTTCATCTAACGGAAAGTTTGGGTTGTTTCGGGCCACTATCTCCAGTGCCTTACGAAGATCTTCTGGACATAACGTAGAGAGAGCTGTTCCGAGATTTCTTTTATCCTCGAGAGATATTTTTCTGAACAATTATAATGTCAGTAGGGACAACTGGAAAGATTATTGGTGATTAGGAAACTTCAGAAGTAAAGCAGTAATCTAGTGCAAAACAAACCTGCATTTTTTTACTACCATCTCCCTGAGTTCTTCCAAGTGTGTATCAACTTCATAAAGCTAAAAAAGAAAGAATTAAGTTATCTCAAACTTCAAATGGGCAACACAAGTTTATAGCCACATTTGCATAACTAACATTCTCCGATACCTCATTATTTAGATCCCTTGCTGTTTTTGCATGAGCAGCCAGCTGAGCAAGTTGCATGTTTGATCGTGCTTCTGCTTCCTCCTCCTCGCGTCTTTTCTCCTGCAGATAGACCGTATCAAAATTTATAAACGTGCAGTACAAACGAAAGATCCGTTTCCCCAGCTTAAGAATCCTTAATTACAGCTACAAATTGAAAGTATTATACGAAAACAATCACCTCCTCAGTAACTTTTGGCAACAGTTGTAGCCACTTCTCTTCAAATTTCGCCAACAATATTTTTGCCATGTCATGAACATCACTCTTTTCATCATTGTATTTCATTGCATTTGTGAATATCAATCTCACATCTGCACATATATCACGAACATGTCTATATCCAGTTCCATCCTTGGCTTCCATTTGGTTTTTGATTGTGCTAAAGTCCATGGGCCTGTCAATAACCTATACAAGTAAAAAGCAATGAATGCAAGTGCCACAATAGAATTTTAAGGTAATTACATTTCTCAAAAACAAAATATGCATATATTATCACCCTGAAAGGATGACAGATTTCAAAGGCATTGTCTGGTGCATCTCAGGAGAGTATCAATATCACAACAACTTTTCTAATCTGACAGGAAAGAGGATACGGGTAAAGATAGAGGGTCAACAAAGTTCACATTACCTCATAGTAATCATCCAACCCAAGGCCTTCAACATCAACTGGCTGCATAAAGGGCCACGCCCACTTGTGCTGAGTGATCTGATGCAGTGCACAAAACATATACAATTAGCTGATTGCAAATTGAAAAAAATTAATGGCTGGAACCTCCATATAAAAGTAAAGAAGTTCTGTCACTGAAAGTTCAGTTTCATCCAAATAAAGTATGTGAATGTGGAACTCAGTATGCTATTAGGCTACAAGAGAAAATAGCCACTTGCTGGCTAAAACCTAGTMATCCTCAGTAATAACAAATGCTCATTATAAGTATAATTCACCGGCAGAGTGCATCAGAAGTACAAGGCAAGTTATTTTGAAATGACAAATTAACATAACTGAGCCAAACTAATTAAGTGAATCTTCTTTTCCCCAGTTTGAGTACAAGTTGGATTATAGCAGGATAAGAAGCATGATAGACAACAAAACTAGCCTACACAGGAAAGCATAATGACACAGTAGGCAAGCAATTTTTCCATCTTTCCCAACTATCAGGTTATCTGAACAAGTGTGCTTTATATCTTTCTGMTTTCACCTATATTGCCCAGGGACCTAGTAAAAGGTATTGCTGGTTATCTCTAAAGCCTAAAGTTCAATGCATATATATGTTCYGGGAATGACAAGTCTGCATATTCAAAGCTAAGGAATTATACAGTAGAATAATGCCAGATTGATCCTTAATAACGAGTTAAATTCTGTGTCTGACTCAAGTTGTCACAAAGAGTACACCAAAGTTTTTTTAATTCCTTTGAACTTGCTACATGGATGCCTATCTTTGTAAAAGTGGAAAAAGTGGTTATGTAAAATTCGAACTACTTGGAATTTCTTCTATTTGCGAGAAGCAGGGAATCTTACCGATTTGTGTTTGAAAATATAGTCAAACTCATGAAAAAACAAATCTCTTGCTGGAGAGGGATTTAAATAATTAAAATAATGGTGCTCAGATGGCTCAACTAGATTATTTCTCGAGGAACAACTAGATGCCTGGGTTTTAGAACAATGCATTTAAAATTCGTATACTGTCATTATTCTACGGAAAAGTATATCAATGGGCTAAAAAATTAAGCAGATATGTGGCATAAGCACATATATAAATTAGAGACTTTCAGATACCTGCAGACAAATCATATTTTAGGAAAAGGACTCTTTCTCAGGCTTCAACAGGGAAACAACTAAGCATTTTAGAATACCAATGACTTCATAGTGCATAAGACATTGACAAAGTTTGGAGAGATCAGGAACAGCCAAAGACTTACAATACAAAGCCATGTTTGACATTTTCCACATATATCAGGCAGTTCAATTAACAGTACCTATATAGTACTCAACTAAGTGTAGTACTTAACTCATTCAACAATAAAGAATAAATTCTACAATTTGACGATCACCTGACGAAGTATCGATCCAAACTGGCGCATAAGATCTTGCATTCTCTTTGCAGCTGCTGCTTCTCTTCGTGACGCATCCAGTTGTAACTTCTTAAAGCTGGKTATATGTCTATCCTTATCTTTCTCCTTTATTGTAGAGGTACTCCTGGGAGTGTTTGGTTGATTTATGCTTGAACTCAAGTAAAACTGCTCGATGTCATTTACTCTCTGCTCGAGCTAAGAGTTCCCAGATAAAGAGAGTAAATGAAAATCAAACACTTCTGATTACCATAGATGCAGCAACCACAGAAGTTGCACAAACATAAATGGTTAGATAGGAAGAGGCCTGTGCCCTAGGTGAATCATACCAACAACAAATAGCACTGGATCAACAAAGGCAACATTGTTGGTGTCAAATGCAAGAGCCCAAATATGGGAGTTATTAATCCATTTAGCTTTGTTTTTCTCTTTAAGTAGGGAGGGGGGGGGGGGGGAGGAAGAATCAACAGATGGCCATGTTTTTATGGGATTCTGCATTTTTGGCTTTTTCGCCTTTGGTAAATGCATTATCTAAATCCAAAAATGCATTCACAGGACGTGTTATCTATTGTGATAACTGTGAAAAGTAGATCACACATTTAGGGAATACATTATCAAATTCAGATAAATCATTCAGTGAATGCATCAAAGGAAAAAACGTGAATGCCCCTGCAAAGAAAGCCGATCTGAGGAGCTTGTCTTAGAAACAAAGCCAAACAGATCCGTAACCCCCAAATGTAGCTACAAGGCTTCCATTAGTATTGAACTACTATATAAAAATTCATAAGCATGTATTTCATCAGTTTTGCAAGGACAAAGGACCCAAGATATCAAGAAAGAAATAAATAGATAAAGAACACACTTGAACATTCTGCCCCTTTCAGTGAACAGAACATAATCTTGACAATGTTCTCTCTAAGTATGGTGAAAAAAATAATCACAGGCTTGAGTACTCGACAGATAAAATGACTACTCAATCAAACTTACAAAAGCGTATGAACAATTTCAGTTAAGGCTCAGGTTCATCACGAAGTAAAAGGCTTCCGAATCTAGCAGTATATTTAACCTAAAAATGAAATTGTGCTGCATTTGTGACAAATTGCAAATGCAGAACTTTTTGGCACAGGCAAAATTGACAGAAGGAGTACTCAATCATTGTTCATACTAAAATATATTGAAGAAGATCGTAACACTGGATAATATAAATGGTGAGTGAAATAAACTATCAACATAATGTAGAAATGTAAAGCTATTGAAGTGTAACACTGATAATGGAATTTTACAAACTAGGAAATTGTGACTTCCAAGTGATTACAGGAAACAGAAAACTGTAAAATCCTCCCTAATAAATCAGTCAAAAAAAACTTCAACAGCTGGGATCACCATTGCAGCTATTTTGGTCACATTGAATTGGTCCCATGACCAAAAGTAAAATACCGTTACTAATACGCATTCTTAGCCTCAATAGTGAAATATGATTGTTAGGCTCAAATCCTGTAGAGTACGCTTTCCCTCGCTTGAGAAGTAAGTCTCCTATATGTACTTTATACCCTCCCTTTTCCCAAAGAAAAGTACTCCATGACCTCATACGTCTCCATGCCATGCATTTTAACACTGTCCATAACAAGTGCAAAACACCAGATATGCATGCCACTCTTCAAGAATTCGATGATTTTTCAAATGTATATTGAAAGCCAAAATCAGATCAACACTTTTAGAAGCAGCACCAAAACAGTAAATGAAGAAGAGATAACATTCTCTAAGTAACTTAATAAAAATGAGACTTAACAAAGAAATATAGCTATCAATATCAAGGTAGAAACGAAAAGTACAGAAGAGACAAACACACTTAACAGATGATGCAAAGTCCATGAAAATGATTAATTTCTTGTGCAAGAGGCCCCCATGTGGAACAAGCAGGTTGTTTATTGACTTAAGTCAGCTTATTTCTAAATACAAATGTTTCATGAAATTAGCACATATTTATCAACCTCTGAGTGGAACCAGGTCAGAGATTATCATATGAAGAAACTTGTTCCCCATTCTTATAGCATGAGCCTAGATCAATTATGAAGTCATGCGTGTTCCTAAAGCACTTCATTGATAGGATGCCTTACCAAGGTTCAAACAACTCTGACAATAATCAAATTCAGTATTGGAAAATAAGTTTGATTTCCTTTGTGCATGGCCTTGCAATGCTTAAACTGAATAGTTAGTCATTCTTACTTTTCTGTCATGATGTTATTAGGAATAGCCTCCTCTCCACATTATGGAACTTTCTGAACTAGCAATCAACTTATAGTTAATGTCATTGCAAAATCCCACAGTTGCAGAAGATGAAAATATCGTAGTACAGCTGTACAGAAGATGAAAATTTAACACACAAAAGAACATCATAATTCAGAAAATGAAACTTACCTTGTGAACCTTTTCATAGAGCTCATCAACACTGCATTTGAAATTATCCATTTCAGCACCATTGCCTCCTAAATTTCCCAGTTCCACATTTACAGCATCCAAGTTGGATCCATCYGCTGTATCCATCTGAAATCAATATTCCACAATTTAATAGGACAATATACAATTATCTCCAGAAAACGTTATGATGAGTGACAATATGACTCATGAAGAATTCATCAAAATTCAAAAACAGAAAGTGATAGTTTCAGCAGTATTATTTCCTCATGCAAAAGACCTCGAAGATAGTCAATCACCAATCAGTTTTTCAAATGTAAATGGAGATACAGCAAGCTTAGGCCTTAGGGTATGTAAAATAGTATATCCAAACTTGAAAAACACACCGGTATTTTGGAGATGATTAAAAAAACCCGAACTATCAATAAAACCCACTTAACTCTGAACCTCATATTAACACAGCTTTTAAGGTATTTCATATCTTACACGAAATTTTGCATATTATCAGAAAGTATACACAATTTTCCAATATTCCTGAATATAGACAGAACCAATTGGCAATTGCGACAAACTAACTACAAAGATGTGCGAGTCCATTAATCCGGCTATACTGAAACTCAAATTTTGCATAACCTTTTCTTACGTTCAAGTTGAAACCATCACTGTAGCTACTTTTTCCCACCCATTTCATGCTGCTACTTCTAAACTCAATGAAGGAAAGGTCTGCAAATCATATTACTCTACAACCTTTACCAACAAGAAGAAGAATAAAGAAACAATCTTTATTTTCTACCCTTTAGGACTCTGATCAATAACATCACTAATCCAACAAATAATGGAGAAAACAGATGATTAAATAAACATTTCCCTTCCTCGCAAACTAATTGCTCACTAAAACTGGCAAAATTGCACACAGAAACAGAGGAGGAAAAACAGTATACCATTGGTGATGACGGTAGAAAAGAGTGACGAGCAGTGGCAGGGAGGAACCCTTGCGATCTTTTTCGACGATTATTGGATTTAGAAAATTTTCTTTCTGTACTTTGCTGAGAAAATGGTGAGCTTAATCATTGAATATGGTTATTAGTGAGTGAGATTTTGCAAGAACACTTTACGCAATGCTGAACCAAATTCTCTTATCTTTCAACTCTGAAGCTTCTTGAACTCCAATCCTCGTGCTCTTTGCTGTTGGCTTTACGCTTCTTTACCTTTGTCTTCTTTACCAGTGGTGGTCCCGTGCGGTTCCGGTTGGTAGCTTCTCTCGCTAATGTTAATGAGTCATCCGGCATTAGCTGGTATATCTTAATAGACCCGACCTCGTGACCTTTTTGGCCTTTTCCTTCCCAATAATTCCTTCTCAGGAATTGAGATAAGTGACTGGTGAATTTAATCTAAGACCATTGGCCTTATAATTAAACAATGAAATGTGGGCTTTTTAACTTTTAATCTTCTCATTTGGAATGATTGGTAAGCCACATAATTGATCAAAATGACGAAGTTCTATATTCAATCATTATGGCATTAGGTTAAAAGAACTTTGAATCGATAGTCTTTTTTAAATAAGAGTAAATTATTTTTGTTCGTGATATTACATTAAAAGAACTATYAACTTGACAACAGCTTTCATTGGATAAGAATCAGATTTTACACATGTAATTTGAACCAATCAAATTAATCTTGCAAATATCGAGTCTCAAATAGGAGAAAAAGAAAAAAAGGTGGGGCTTTGTCCAAAATTTTTCATGTATGTGGAGTGAATTTAATTTTGTGAGGAACTTGTAAGAAAGGAAATAGGCAAAAGCAAATGGAATGGGTGGAAATTTTCAATTCCCTTTTTCTTTTGGTATGACTGGGGAAAAGCACGGGTATGGATCGGATCAGATTGAATAATATAAGAAATTTGAGAGCAATGCCCCATTGGATAAAATTAAAATTTGAAGTATGAAAAATATTTAAATTTATGAATACTAAATTTATTTATTAAACTTAATAATTTAATATGAAACGTCTAAATATATTAAGTTAAAATATCATCTTTTAAAATTTATAAAATGAATTGAGAATCAAATATTATAAATCTATATTATTAACTAAATTTAATTTAATAAATACTTAATTTTTACTATTTAAATATTAAATTGAATTATAAAATAGAAAGACACGATATAAAACATGTGAGGTTGAATAGACATTACGGAAGTCAGAAGAAGGTTCCCAATTATAAATAAATAGGCAAGGCAGGATGCATATGGTGGGAATGTCCATATTTTTTCCTTTCTTCCAATTCTAGTAGACATGGGGTTCGAATTTGAAGTTGGGGAAACTTGCCGGTTCAAATTGGATAGATTGAGGCTTATTGCTTTAATTGGCACTAAATATTTTCATTTTCAATTCTTTTTTTTTTAAATTTGACTCGTATTCATTTTATTATTGTACTTTATTAAAAGAAGACTCGTTTACAATTATATCTTCGCTTAGAAAAGCATAATCATGAAAAGAGAATAAGTAAAAAAATGAGAAGTGATTAAAAAGGAGAATATTTATTGATTGAAGCAATAATCTTAGATTGAATGGATTACGCATACTCTATGCCTATTTAATAAAAGTTGAATGTGCGATTGAGATTTCGGGTATATCATAATAGCCATGTTATTTAATAAATGTTGAACATATATCTATATGCCCCAGTAAATCTTTGTAAATAGTTCTTGATAAATATTTTGTTCTTTTCGGAACATGTTAAATTAATATTAAAAATTTTTAAAATTTATGAAATTTTAAATTAAAAGGATTAGAATAACATTATTTGAATCCTTAATTAATGTTACAATTATTTCTTCTTTCTTTACTCCTTTTTGGTTATTTTTTGCTGAATTCTGAAATTTTAGATGCACTGGTCAAAAGTTAGTTTTATCAAACTAATTGATTTAAGGGTAAAATACAATTCCTTAATCTCGTAAAGCGACATGAATTTTGAAACAGATAAAGGTATTTGCTTAGTGGGTAAGATTTGAAATTGGAATTCAAATTTTTTTCATTTAACAATATCTTATAAATTGAGTGTTATTTGGAGTAAAAATTTTTGTTTACCTTTAAATTTTACCATCTTTTTTATTTTTACTCTATATCATTAAAATTGTGACTTCGTATGTTAGAAAATCGTTAAATACGACAAATCTTTTGAGACAAAATAATTTGTTATGAAAGTTTTAAATACTACAATCTTTTTTTTCCTTTTAACATCAACGACAATAGAATATAAGTTTAATTATCAGTAAATAAATAAATAAAGTAAYAAATATTCGGTTTTTCAATGAATTATATAAATAAACATATGTCAAGATTGTTACACAAGCAATATAGAGAAGTAATGAAAAAATTAAAGAAAATAAAAAAAATGAAAAAAAAAAAACTTTGTAAGACAAATATGTACAAGGAAAAGCGTTGTTGAATTTTAAGGTGGTTGAAAGGCTAGTTGGCACATCCGATCCATTTTTCCGTAACAGCCCCTGGACTAATGCAACCAAATGACTTGCCCAACACGACTGCGATGTAGGATCTACGCCTCAACGACCTCATGATCCACCCCCGGTTGCTCTTCCCGCTTGACTTCCCATTACCACCACCGGCCACCGTCTTCTCAACGTCTTCCGGTGCCGGAAATATGATGGTAGGGACACGACGGCCTTGCCTCTCCTTGATAGCACTCAGCTCCATTTCGGGCTTGAACTTCACTGGTCCGAACATAAACATCCTTCTTCTAGACTTAGCTGACATTGAAGTCAGAGATGTTATATTGACACTCTGAATTTGGTTATTAGCTGAATACTTGGAAGATCGAGAACTCATAGTCCGGAGTGGACTAGAACGATCGTGGCTCACTGAAACATCTTTTTCTTCGTTGATCAAGAACGGATATTCACCGTAACTAGAAGGTCGACTACGAAAAGTTTTTGATCTTACCGTGGCTAGATAATCTCTCTTTTGGTATTCCTTGAGCTCATCTTGGTCTTTTCGGACGATCTTTCCGCAGAATATGATATCCGGGTTGCTGTTGGAACTCAGGCTCATTTCAGTACCAAAAAACTCGAAGAATTCTTCAGCTGAGGAATTTCTTGGGCTCTGCATGACAGAGCTCTCTTTGTTATCTTGCATGGAATAGTTGCAGAAGGAGAGAGAGTCGTCATATTCCGATCCCTCTTCACAAGAGATATTTTCTTTGTTTTCCATGGCTGGAAATATACTATTGGAGGGAAAGAAAGCTAGTGCACGGTCTGGAAAATATTTGGTTAAAGTTTGGAACCATATACTACATATATATAAATGTTTGATGGGGTGGGGTAGGGTGGAGCGGGAGCTTTTCTTGAATGACTACTTCTAGATAGATGGTGGATCATGGCATTGAGTGTGTAGTGCAATTGAAGAAAAGAATTACAAAGGTGGTAACGGGATGGGAGGTGGCTTACTAGAAGGGCAAAGAGAGAGGTCTATGCATTTACGACCGAACCCGCGAAGGAAGACACGCAGGAAACCTATCTGAGAGGGAAGGCCAAGTCAAAATCAACCCGACCGAATGGCTGAACCACCAACGTCTATGGACTCCAAGACTTGGCATCTTTTGTCAAACAAAGAAAAAACTAGCTCGATGGAACAAGGAAAAAAGAACATAATTACATAATTAAAGTAGGAAAAAGAAACTTCCAACTCCCAAGGAAGAAAAACAATAAAAATAAATAAATAAGTGGATAAAATGAGCGTTCAATGCACGTAATTTTTTTAAATGATATTTTTTTAAGGTTTATTTAAGCAATGTCTCAACATATTTTAATAAATTTTAATAGATTCTATCATTTCTTTTGCATGAAAATTTATGAAAACTAAAAAATTAAAAAATTAATTTTTATTAATTTTTAATTCAGAAAATTAATTTTTTCAATTATCAATCATTTCAATAATTAATAAGTTACACAGTTAAAATTTAAAAGAAATTGACAGGTTTAATCGATATTTGATAGTGAAAATAAAATAAAAATGTCTAAGAGAAACATCACAGGGAAAAAATAACATAAATAATTAAACAAAGTAGGAAAAAGGAACTTCCAAGGGAAAAAAAGAAAGGATAAATAAATAAAAGAGGGGCATTCCGAGAATTGAACTCGGGACCACTCGCACCCTAAGCGAGTATCATACCACTAGACCAAATGCCCTTTTGTCCGTGTGTGAACTTATATATTCAAATATAATTAAACGTTCCTGGGTCTTAAACCACAGAGCAATTGAGCAAAATCCCTTTCCGGGCTCTCGCCTTGGAAGCGCTTCACCCTTTATTCGGGGTTTCTTCTTATTCTAAATAGTTTTGAAGAGAAAGAGAAATGGCAAGAACCCATCTTCTTCATTTGGTTTGTGCTCAGGCCAATCACCTTAAAGCTGCACCTAGGCAGTTCCAGTCAGGTGCCTTTGTAAACCCTCTCTTAGTTACTTCCTGAATATTTTATTTTTTTCCCCTATTTAAATCGTTTCACTTGGTTTAGGATTTTCGTTTCTTGAATGAAATCAATTATGTAAAAATTGGGTTGAGCAAAACTATAAATCTCTAGGTTCGTGAATAGATAAGATATATGAGTTTGTCGAAACATCTGTACTAAGATATGTTGGTAAGGCAAASGATATGATCGAAATTTGTATGGAAAGGGTTAAATTTGGAGTATTTTTCTATATGCATAGCCTGTTTGCATGTGGGGATGTTCTAGTCTTGTATATCAGAGTTCAAACAGAGAAATCAAGGATTCCTGTTATCCTAGTCGCGTATAGCTTTTCTATAGCAAGACTAAAACCTGGATCCAGTATATATGGGATGTTTCTCATGTGAATAGCATTTTTCTGTTTTTAATTTTCCATATGGGTTCATCATATTCTTTAGTTACTGACTTACTGTCTCTGTAGTACTTGGCCATGAGTTGGTCTTTTGGGTAACAATATCTCTGTATTTTTCAACATCTTATTGCTGGTAATAAACTCTTAGTGCAACATTTTTGACGTAGAAGGCAGCCTTTGCGGTTCACATTATTTTGAGGCCACCTTCCTGTAGTTAGCTAATTACAAATCAATGAAGGTCTTATAGTTTATTATGGTAACTTGTATCTGATTTTATGCTATTTAATATGTTGAAAGAATTAGCTCATACTATTAGTTATGAAATCAATACTTCATGCATGCCCCTTGCTATTCTGTTCGAATAATTTCATGCTAGGCAACCCTGATATCCTTAGTTCTCTTTTTTAATTTGACAAGCATTTTGTCAGGATCCTATTGATTTTTTTATTCYTCTTTTGGGTTTGGAGGTGGTTTTGAGAAAATGTTGATGGCTTATTTTAGGTTGTCTTGAAAAGGCATAATAATTGGAAAGAGAAGCTCTTCTACTTAGGTCGGTTGTGATTTTCTCTTTTACAATGGTTTTGTTGGTTGCTTTGTGGTCATTCTTTCTGCTAGYCTGAGGATTGTAATTTGCACAAATTAACGCAAAGAATTAGCTGATGGATCAACTATAGTTGAATAAAATATCCATAGCTACACTCTTATGGTTAAGGGGTTGTGAAGCGTTGGTTGCAGTTTGGACCTTGGGTGAAATAATTTTCA
This sequence comes from Rhazya stricta, assembly GCA_001752375.1. Lineage (NCBI taxonomy): Eukaryota > Viridiplantae > Streptophyta > Magnoliopsida > Gentianales > Apocynaceae > Rhazya > Rhazya stricta. The sequence continues at coordinate 2,549,915 of MEJB01000018.1, forward strand.
GTCATTACTGACATAGGAGGACATCACACCTCAAAAATCCATTTGAAAGACTAAAAAAGTCCAAATCTCATGCAAATTTTATTTTTTGTGCTAGACTTGGTTTGTCATAGGTATTGATAATGTCGTGAGGAAAARCATTGAGGTTGCTGGGTTTCAATGTGTAAAGATGCTGGGAAAGTCATGGCATATCATGCTTGATTGTAGATCGTCTTAGCATTGCTATCCAGTTCCTTGAACCCTTTTGGAATATTTCATGCCCATATTTTCCTCAGAAGAAGTTTGCGGGGTCAAAGAGGAGGAAGGTAAAATGAAACAAACACCAAGTTTCCGTGAGGTGAAAAGTGGAAGGATATGAGGAGGGGAACTAAATGTGATTGTAATTATATATTAGTTTTGTTGGAAATTGAAGTGGGACAGGAAGTAAATCAGGATTTAACTCTCCTTGACATAAGCATTTTTTACCCTTCCAAATGGGAGAGTTTGGAGGATATGAATATTAATGATAAAAAGTAGCATCTTTTTAACTTGAAAATATAGAATATGAGAAAGCATAAGGGATAATTGTCTCTTTCCTCTCCTCCCCCAACTTTCCTCTCGTAATAAACAAAATGAAGCTTAGAGAAATGGTCCCATAGGTAAAGTATTTGTTCCCCCAACCTTTTCCTGCCGCTTGGCATCTCCTTACACGTACCAAACTTGGCCTAAATCTCTATGCTGCTCTGCTCTTCCTTGAGTATAGGTATGATATGCACAGAGGGGAAAGAGCTTTGGATATCATTCCGTAGAAACTATTGTACAATTCWGGGAGATGTTTCTATGTTTCTCTTCTTTGAAGAGTCCATCCCATTTGTATAGCTCTGGGGGGCATTTTTATAGCTTTAGGATCTGAATTTTGTAAGAGCTGACATATCTTGTAAATTGGCCGTTCGAGCTATAAAATTTCATTCTTATAAAAAATTAATCAATTGTGCAGATATAATGGCTGAAGTAAAATAGGCTAACTGAAACTGGCAATTGTGATCTCTATTAACTTATGGTAAATAGTTTGAATGTCTGCTCTTGAACCATCCAGAGGWSTAAAAAAGGTACGTGTGGAACTTGTACCATGATATAGCAGACATGGTCTTGATCCCTATAAGGTAAAGTGTGATTTSTTAATTGTTAAGCAGCAATCCTTGTTGAGACCATTCTCAATGAGGATGGTCATTTTCATGCAGTCTGATTTAACTTTCTATACAGACCAGATTTGAGTGTATATGCAATTTAACTGYGACCATAGTTTGCTCTTGATTAGTCTGCAGATGAAGTGGCTTTAGCTGTGAAATCTGTATCTAATTTGCAGCTAGCTTTAATAATTGAATTCTCACTATTTATGTTTATCCAGCTCATGCTAGTTCTAGTCTGTAGTTTGGTTCTTGTCCTTGCAGCTAGAAATTCACATGCATATTTTCTTTTTTGTTGTTGCTTGATTAAGCATATTTGTTGCTTCAGGTTATAATCTGGGTAAATTTGGAACCTTGTCCCGAACCTCCAGTCTCCCCAATTCCACAAAKCTTAGTGGTCTTCAGAGACGATGGTTGTCTCAATCCACAGAAGATGACAACAAGATCAGCATAGGGCCTCGTAAAGGAGTAGAATCAGGGAAAGATGAAAAGAACTCAGGGGTTGTTTACTATGGTCCTATATCAAATACTATAAAGAAAGTGAAGCTTCTTTCTCTTTCAACCTGCTGCCTTTCTGTTTCCTTGGGGCCTGTCATAACCTTCATGACATCTCCGGACATGAATGTTATTTTGAAGGGTGCAGTGGCATCTTCCGTGATCTTCCTCAGTGCTTCTACCACTGCAGCCCTTCACTGGTTTGTGAGCCCTTACRTACACAAGCTGAGATGGCAACCTGGTTCCGACAGCTTTGAGGTGGAGATGATGTCATGGCTGGCAACTTATACYCCTAAGACAATTAAGTTTTCAGACATCAGGCCAGCAGAGACCAATAGGCCTTTTGTGACATTTGAGGCCAATAACAATTTCTATTTCGTGGATAATGAGCACTGCCATAACAAGGCGTTGCTGGCGAAGTTGACCCCGCAGAAACAAACTCATGAATCAGCCTTCAAGAATTTGTAATCAGCAACCTCCTTGCTTTCTCTATTTTCTGCTATCTCTTTATAGGTGTGAATGCTACACCTGAGGTTTGAGATTCAGCTAAAAGATAAATAATTTTGCTGCATTGGGGTCTTTTTTCATTTTTGATTTGGTCTCATGTAGTCCAGAGAACAGCATGAGCCAGCCTCTTTATATTTATTATAAGAAGAAAAAATGTTGGAAAGGCTTATATACTTATGCTGCAATGAGCAACTTGTATGTTTTATTTCAAAACCCTTCTGTAGGTGRAGGGAACCATACTTAATGGGGTTAGCCTTTCTATTTTTTAGCAGCATTTTTGCCTTTTCACAAGTACCCCTGCTCAGCTGGACAATCTCAAAGGCAACCAGAACAGCATAGCTCTGCATTTTCCTCATTAGGGATGGAAAACAACAGATCTATTAAGCCTGCATTAACTGATATTAATGTTGATCAATCAAGTCTTTCTTTCTTTCTGCCATGTGTTCAGACTTGGAACATTACCCAACTTTTCGGAATAAACAAACCTATAAATTGTGATATTGACATTTTGCCATGATTCCTCAATCCTTGTTCTTTTCACTTATTAATAAGAATGATTCTTTCTGAACAACTCTATATTCTCTAACATGTTAGTATTAACTTACATGGTTAGTTGACGTGCTTGAGTATGCAATGCATTAGTCTCAAGCAGAATCTATCTTTTAATTGAACTTTTGGCTTTAAGAAATCTAAATACTTTTTAAAAAATATTTTTAAYATAAAACTTTTCAATAGTCAATCGTCATCTTCTCGTCCCTTTTTGTACTGTGCTTTTGTATTTGATTGCAGTCGAATATCGATATTGCTAAGCTGAAGTTTTGAAATTCGATTAATTAAGCGAGTTAAGATTTAAAAGACAAGAAAAAAAAAGAAAAAGCAGACATTAAGAGACTGTTGGAGAAATTCCCAATGACAAAAAACAATTACTTATCAATTTAGCATTGAAGTATTGGTAAAACCTAACAGTGACCGTACCAAAGTCAAAATGG
>MEJB01000018.1:2553093-2639739 GCA_001752375.1 Rhazya stricta
GACTGTATTCCGAATTGTTCAGAACTGTTTCTTCGTTTTTTTGTTTTTTTTTTTTTTATACTTCCGTACGTACCATTATTTGTCGTTTACCTTACTAAGAGAACGCTATGTAAGATATATATTCTTCGTACAACTTCTTCAATTGAGTGTGATTGACATAGTGGGTTAATGAGGTTATTTAAATTTTTATTATAACAATAATGATTGTAGTAATAGGTGAGCTTATGGGGAGCGTGTAATAATATGATATCAGTTAATCTGCAAATCTTTGCACAAGATATGTATATATGGGATGGATGAGTGAGAGATAAAATATAACAGATGGGGATGAATATTAGATTTGTTTTTTCATGCATTTTAATAGGGTGGCTTTATTCTTCGTACTTTTTGCACTAAAGAATGGTAATGTGGGTTCCTAATTTTCTAAACTATAAGCTAATTACTTGCTGTTTTTTAAAAAAAATTTTTATAGTCTGTGACTGGATTATGAAAAATACTTTTTTAACAAGTTTACTCTCGTAGGGAACGATTAAGAAAAGAACGAAGGAGGGAACTTTCTATAATATTGTTTTCGAAAGATCTAATCAAGGTACGCATTAATGTTAAGAATTTTAATTTGGAAATGATTTGGAGGTAGAGGGGGGTTTTTGGTGTTTTAGGATCACACGCGGCGCCCGACTTCTTGCAGATGCACAACTGATTGATATGTAATCGCCGCGTATGAGAGAACGTTTCGGTATAATGGGTTTGTCGGAAACATATCATAAAAACTTCCCAATTCGCCATATTTTGTTCCGGTGCTCTCTCTCGGCACTGGTTTGTCGGTGGGTAACATCCAAGTTAGGACCACGGGCCCCTCGAAATAACGGGGTTATAGTTTAAAATTTTGAGATCTTGAAAGCGCGCAGGGCGGACGTTTTCTTTGATTTACTCCCTTTTTTTTTTTCTTCGAGGGAGCCTGCTAGGCCCGCGGGGGGACTTCTAAGCTTTTCTTGGTACAAGGGCAAAGGCCGCTCCTTTCAATAGATACCCCCCACGGCGTTGGATGATTATTACCAAGCGAAAGAGTGCTGTGTAAAAAACTTTGGCAATAATGAAAAACCATCCCGCCGCCAAAAATATACGGTCATATATTCTCCAATATCTCTCTCCTCAAAAAATTCGGTATGAATGAATATTAGGGGGAGAAAGTTAAGAAGAGCGAATTTAAACCCCTTTAAAATTCAAAAAAATATAAAGGAGTATAACGAAAAAAAAAAGAAAAAAGAGCACGGAACCCGGTTTAAAAGAGGGCGTTATGTTCAGAAGATACCGTACACAAGAACGGAAGAAGAAAAGAAAGAAAAAAAGAAAAAAAGGAACAAAGAAAAAGAAAATTTTTTTGAAAATTTGCAAGCGAAAAATTAATTAGCTTAAAAAGTTTTTTGAAATTTTTTTGGACGGAAAATCGTTTATAGCGAGAAGAATAGAGGCTGGAAAAACGTAGTTATAAATTTTGGTTGTGTGTCCGGTTTGTCATGTTTTTTCCCTTGCTTCCTTTCTTTTTACTTTTGCTAAATCTTGATTAACTTTTTTTTTCAAAAAATAATAATTTTTTTTTAATGAAAAAAAAAAAATTTTCAATTTAAAAAAATTCTAAAGAAAATTTTTCGGGTTTTTTCAAAAAAGTTTTTAAAAAAAATCCTCATTCTGTGAGGAAGGAAGAACGAAGACTCTCTGATTTACGTGACCCGTTATCGGGCGTTTTTGCAAATAAGTGATTGGTACAGTTCAAAATTTTATTCCGATTGTAAACCAATCTTTTCTTATTATCTGCCCAGAAAAAGAAGACAATAACTAAATGAGAACTAAAAAAACAAGTTCTTTTCTTTAGTAATTAGATATGTAGATGATTATAATTAACCCTATACTTCTTTTCGGTTCCTAAAAACTTTCCTTTAGACTCCGTGTTTTTTTACAAAAGTTAATTAGGGTTTATGTAGTTTTGGTTAAAATTAATTTACCAAAAAAACAAAAATAAAAAGGCTTTTTTCAAACCCATTTAGGTTAAGGCAAGAGGCGTCTTCAAGTAACTTTCTTTCGTGCGTGGTTTAACGCGGCGTTGTTTGTTGGTTTTGCGTTTCTGTTTCGTTGAAGACCCTGTTTAAAGAAACTTTTCAACTTTTCGGTAAACAATTAAAGTAGGTTTTATTTCAAGGTTAGATGGATAACGTTCTGAAAAATAAGAAAGAGAAGTGATCTAAAATATTGAACCAAAAAAAAGGTTAGGGAATTACCTTCCCTTTTTTTTTACGTCTGTCAGATAACCGAAACAAAAAGACCAAAAAAAACCCGGAAAAAAGCGGTGGCGCGTTTTTATAATACCCAAAGGTCGAAAAACTTTTTTTCCGTCGTTTCCAAATGGACCAAAACGCCTTGTTCACGTTTTTACGGGACGAAATTTTTGTATTTCTTTATCACGCGGATTGGGGGGTTTAAATGTCTCGAGAGTTGATGCCAAAAACAAGAAACGAAAAGTGGAGAATCGTTCTTTTTTTCCCCCAAAAAAACAAAAAAACCTTTTTATTTTGTCATGTTTTCTAATTAAAAAAAACGGGAAGAGTGACGTTGTTTTCGGTTATTCAAAATAATAAATCGGAAAGAAAAGGTTGGTTAAAAAAAAAGAAAGAATTATTAATTTTTATTTTATTTACTTCCGCAACCGAAAAGTCTACCGAAAAAAAAAAAAAAGAGAACCTTTGATGTACTCTGTTTTTAGTTTTTTAAACTGTTGTTTTTTTCTTGGGGTTACCGTTTCGTTTTTAATTTAAAAAAAAAATAGAACAAGAAAATCCGGACTTTTAAAAGAGTTTCGGGAAAAGGTCCGCGCGCGCAACCCCTCTCATTTGTCGTTAGTGTGGATTAATTTTTTCTTCTTTAAATTGCGTCTTTTTTTTTTTAATCTCCTTTTTCTTCCGCGTTCCCTCCAAAAAAACCGGCGCGGAACTACTAATATTCCTTTCATGTTGTTCATTCTCTTTTGCTCTTAAACACCATTACATATATGGTCTTCTGTCTCTCCTTGTTCCTTAAGTCATAAAATTGAAGAAAGAAGAAGAACAAGAAGTCATTAAGAATCATGGAGGACATTGATGAAGCAGAAGAAGAGACCCTTTCATTGTTTGATTATTCAATTAATACTGCTGCAGCTAAATCAGAATGGGATTCAGAAGACTACTCAGCCTCCATGATCGAGCATGAAGAACACTACTTCGAGTTCGGCAGCAAAGAATGGAGCACAACCACCACGGTCAATRCACCAGAAAACATCATTTTCTGCGGGAAAATCATTCCTTATCAAGAACCCACCTCTGCAAATCCTCAGAAGTCCCAAAGCATCAAAGAAGAAAAGCCAAAAAGGCCAGGCCTCTTCCAGTGGAAATATAAAGGGAAAAACTCTGCTAACGCCAAAAGGGAAGAACGCAAGTCTTTAGCAATGTCCGAATCCAGAAAATTTTCTGTTCACAAGATCTCAATATTGACATCACCGGGGAAGTTCAGATGGTACTTGCTGTTTGGAATAGCCAGGTTCCCRATGAAGATGGCTCTGAGAGATATGAAGAACAGGCAGAGCCGGAAAATTCCATTAACGCCATTGTTTAGATTGGAAGGTGGCGAGAAGAAGAAGGTGAGTAGCAGTATTACTGAATCCAAAAACAGACGCCAAGGACTCTGGGTGCTGCTCACGGCGTCGGGTTCTTGTGGYCGCCACCTTTGAAACACCGTAGTGAAGGCATTAATAGGTTTCATTCCATGAGATTGGATGAATAGCGAGAACTAGGTGTGTCAATCGGCCCGGCCGGTCTGATCTTCGCCTGAGAGAGGAAAATTTTGAACTCGGGAGATACAATTGTAGATGAAACCAAAATTAATTGAGCAACAATGTGAATTGTCTTAAAACATCCCTTTATTTCTTTAGAAAATAAGGAGTTTGAAGGAYATCAAATCGGATATTCAGAAATATTTTTTTGTTATATTTTTTTATACATCGATCAAAATATAATATATATAATTTTTAATTCCTAAAATTAAGAAGACGGAATATTAGAGAAGTACATAATAAATACACATCGTCCTCTAAATTAGTGGATAGAAGAAGTGTGTAGGAGAAAATGTATTAAAAGATCATTAGTCACGGGATATTATAAAACAAACTCAACTCAATATCTTCTAGTACATTTACCTGTTATATTTCTTCATACATCAATTAAAACATAACGCGTATACATATTAACTCTTAAAATTGAAGAAAAAAGATATTAAAAGGATTCATGAAAAATACATAACGTCTTTTAATTAGTGAATAAAAATATATAACAGTGAATATATCAAAATATCTCTAGCCAGTAAGTTCCCTCCCCCACCCCCACCCCCGAAATAAAGCTTGTTGAATTGTAAGCGCAAAATTATAGGTTTAAAAAGGAAAAAAAAATTAAAAGCAGCCCGTTTTTTATTGTTAAGACATTCAAATTTTCATTTTGCATCCAAATATTCTTATATAAAAATGAATTTTCATTCAAAAGATTCTCACCCTCTCTCTCTCTCTTTATSTCACTTGATCTCAACTCCTTTATACTAAAAACCCATTTGCATTTGATAGGAGTTATTTTTAAAATTTTCTTCAATTAAATATTATTATTTAATTCAATCTATTTGATATGTAATTTATTTTTAATGAAAATGAGATTTTTTGAGAAAATCATTGATAAAAAAATTTCCGCCAAAATTTGTGATCTCACTCGTCATGAAAATGTGAGTTCTTAATCAAAGAAGAAAGATTGCAAATAAATAAAACTTATGACCCRCCCGTTGATAAAACTTGAGTTTGTAGATTGGAATTTGAAAAGTAGTTAAAAATCTTACTTTAAATTTAATGCATTCGATAATCTAATATGCTTTGAATATCATCACTTAATAATTATAGAAGGAAGTAATAAACGCTTAACATATGAGGATATTATAAAATTAGATTACTCAACAATTTTAATTTAATGCCCTCTTAATTCATTTAATTTTAAGTACTAAATTAAGTTATAAAAGGGACCTTAAATCAAATCCTAATATTTAAGATAAAAAGATGTAATTGGGTGTACATGCTTAATTAAATAAATGAGGGGTCGGAAGGTAAAATATAAAAGAGAGCATGTTTTCACTATTTTAAAACACTAAAAATAGAAAATAGTCCAAAAACCGCAGAAGAACCGAACCTTCAACTCTTAGCCATTTTCATTTTTATTACAGCAATACAAAATCATGTATGCTAAAAGAAACTCTCAAAATTTCCCCCAAAAAAAAAAGGATAATTTCTTAGAAAAAATGGTTTTCAGATCAGCTTCGTTGAAGCCGTGGAGCCGGCTCAGTAGCTCTGCACAAGGTGGCTCAGCGGGGCTTCAAAGGAGCGACCAACTAAGTTTTTTATTTTTCCCGTTTTAATTTTTTAAATTTTTTCTTTTAAAATATTTTTTTATTACATTATTAACGTTTAAATTCTATGTTTAATATAATTTTTTATTTTTGGTACAAGAGATGAATRTATWGTAAAATCAGAAATATTTACATAGAGACGGACAGCCAACTCAGCGAATTTACACAAAAGCCCTCTTCAAATGGCAGTTTATTCCGCCACTTCCAGGTCATATCCAACAATTATAGCAACCCGAATTGGGCATAGGCCCAATCGTAATTCCKCTGTCCACTATGTTTAATATATTTCATTATAATTAAAAGAATTTTTATTCTTTTAATTATTTCCTACAAACCTCCTTTTGTGTGAAAAATTTCAAAAAGAAAAGAGTGTAATCAACTTTTTAATAGTTTCCAACTTCAAAAGTTTAATTCTTTTAATTTTAATAATTAATTATTACGATATTTATAAGATGCGTAATCATAATTTAAATTACACGATAAATCTGATCGATATTTTGAGTTGAAAGTAATATATATATATATAAAGAGGTAAAGTATATCAAATTACGATAAAGATATTATTTAAAAAAATATTCCACCTATAACACAAAATCTTGAAAGGGAACAAAACAAATAAGAATCTCAATTGAGATGAAAAAAACAAACCCATAAATATTTTTTTCAACTACTCCKACAATTTCTAATCACCTGTTATTTTATTCGAAAATATTTAAAAAAACAAATTCCTAAAAATATCTTTTAAAATTTAATATCCCTTTTCTTATTCCGTCTCTTCTCCTTCTCCAAATCTTCCKCAGCTACTTCCGGCAGAAAGTGATGGTCGCATGGAGCGGGACAGAGTTCTAGAACGAATGTCCCATCCAAGCACCATTGAATCGAAAGGGACTGATGTGCAGAGGGTGGAGCCCTAAAAGCCCTCTCTCTCTCTCTCTCTCTCTCTCTCATAGCTAACCTACCAGTCAAGAGGTAGAGACAAATGTTAACTTGGAACCCAACGTTTTACCATCTAGAAAGTCAGAAATATTGATAGCAGGTCCAATCTTTCCTTCATCCACGACCATGCCTTGAACCTGCGAAACGTCTCTATTTTAGGGCTATCGGCCGGGTTTCGGGGAGTTGGAAATTTCAACTCTATCTCAACTTAAAGGTGTTTGATTCAATTCGAGCATCACTTTAGTGTTTGTGTCTTCTTTTTCTTCTTTTGAATATGATATATCTGTATTGATATAATTAATTCAAATTCAATTAAATTATGCTCATAGYGTAACTTTGATCTTATTAAAAGAAAATATTGATTCGAAAATRTATAATCATGCAATTGAACACGAATAACCCCATATTGTTGGTTTGACTAAAGTTTATTCAAACTCAATTAAGGCGTCTTTCATACTTCCTCCTTTACGGATTGTTTGTAATATTAGGATTTTTTTATTTTTTAAAGTATTTGGAATCCTCAATATAATAATTTGTATTTAGTATATGATATTTTAAATAGAGTACTAGCACTCGAATTTGACTAACTTAGATCTAATTTGATAAAATTAAAGTTTTAAATATTAAAAATAATTGTATTTCTAAACGTCAAAGATTTGATTTATGAAGCCTAAATTTAAATATCACTTTTAGTAATCTAATTTGAAATGTTTTAATATATTAAGTCAGAATATTACCATTTGAGCACATAACATGTTTCAAAATTAAATTATCAAATAAACTTAATTCATTCAATTTTGAACRTTAAATTGAGTTATCAAACAATGTCTTACACTAAGTGCTAAGTAAAATTTTACTTATCTCAATATTATTTATATTTAGGCTTCAAATCTTCCATTACACATTCTCTAATACAGCATGATACCTATATATATATCGTGCTTTGTAGCAGAAAATGTAGAAGAAAATGTAGAGAACGTGTATTAGAATATTTCTAACCTTATATATGTCATATTTTTCAATAAATTTGATTAAACATATATGCGTACCTTCTTTTATTAAAAAGTAAAAGTAATAAAATGACAAAGAGAAGTTATTAAGAAGATAATATTCAGATCTATAGATAGTGTTAGTAAAAGAATTTCATTAACTAGTGAATGGTTTGTTCATAGCCAGAGCCATAACTGTCGAGAAATGTCTACATTTATAAGCTTTCTAGATGTTATTCTTATCTGTTGACTGCTGTCAAACCTAAGGTAATTTCTCCAAGCCATGACAGTCAATTTTCCAATGTTGATATTAAAATTTCTCACCATTCCCATTTCTCATTTCATACCCTAAAAGGTAAGCCAACCTACCTAAGCAGGTCTTGTGTGCAACAATCAGGAGGAGCATACACCCTTGCAGGCTTGCCCACAGAGACTTTTCTTAGTCCAGTAACTAGAGAAAAGCTAAGTTTATGAGTAATAGTTGAACTTCAAATCACATTTACCAACTATAGCAAAAAAAAAAATTTATGGCCGTCCTCATCAATTTTATAATAGCTTTATCTTTCTTGACAAGTTATTTGAGTGAATATGTTTTTGACTAATGTTCTTGCCATGTGGCTTGAATATAGAATAGAGTACTGTGATCTCGCCTTGTTGTTTCCTCCGGCAGCTCATCTAGAACTCCAGATAAAATTAAAAGAAAAGAAGTGTCAACCTGAGATCTTTCTGTATACTCGTCTAGAACCCACATTTCCATAGTGACAATTACCTTCAAGCAGCACTCTCTTGCCTAAACACCAAACTTCCCTTGTCTCTCTTGAATCTATATAAATCACCAAAGACTTTCGGGTCCCTTTAATCAAATCCTCCTCTSCTCTTTCTTCATCTCATCTTTATCCAGTTGATCACGATGTTTGTAAAGGAGTATTATGGGGATGAAAACACCAGGCCATACAAGCATGACGTAGATGACGATGAAGAAGAAGATACGCTTTCATTCTACGAGTTCTCGGTGAACAGCGATGCTGATGGATATGAAGATTCCTCAAGAGAATCTCAGAACTCGAGCTTTAAATCTTCCGAGCAAGAAGAAGAGGACTATTTTGAGTTTTTCAGTGAAGAACTGAAGATGAGTACAGTCTCATCGTATCAACCCGAAAACATCATTTTCTGTGGCAAAGTCATTCCTTACAAACAGCCCACGTCTGAGAACCCTAACAATGTCGTCAAAGAGAATAAGCACAGGAGGCGAGGCCTCTTTAGATGGAGATGGAACTTCACCTCATCCTACAAATCAGGAACATCAGGAAAGAACGACGACAATGGAGCAAAGCATACATKCACGACGAGCAATAATGCAAAGAAAGAGTTGCAGCCCGAGTCATCAAAACAGAAGTGCAGCAGCACAAGAAAGAGAGGCAAAATATATGGTTTCTCAGTACACAAAATGTCGTTATTAACCTCCCCGATGAAGTCCAGATGGTACCTGTACCTATTCGGAATAACAAAATTCAGATCAGAAATTGAGCTGAAGGACATCAAGAACAGTATCAAGAACAGGCAGCACCGACGAAGCCAGTCATCAGTTACTTTATCTAGATCGGAGAGTAGTCATGATGATGAGAAGAGAGAAAGCAATAGAGCCTGGGGGTTGCTCAGGGCGTTGAGCTGCGGTGGTGGCCACAACCAAGCAAACGCCCTGGCGCAGGCCTACCTCGGCTACATTCCACATGTGTGAATTGCTTAATTTGATCATGGCACGAGATCTTTGACCGTGCCAAAATTTAGGAATAGTACTGAGACTAGCAGCCAGGAATTTGGCCCTTTTTTTTTTTTTTTTTTGTCTGTATTGTAGCCTCTTTCTCAATTATTATGAAAATAATTTTGTCATTCAACCTTCTTTTCTTCTATATATATATTCCAAAACGAGGCTAATGTTTATGTATTATGTCTCCTATATGGTGCATTAATTATTAATATGATGTTATTATATAATCTGCAGCCGCGCAACTTTCCGGCACCAACAAGAAAGCGGTTAAGCTCATATGTCTTACCTCTAAATTTGATTTATTTAGTCCAAATCTCATTTTCTCCACAGATATAGCATGCACGTTAGTGACTCAAATCACCATACCTAATTTTCTTGTTTTATAAAGGACCCATTTTAGCAACTGCATTATCACTTTTGCTTTTTCCTAATCCTAAACAGGCGGCTAAAGTGGCAGCAAAAAGGAGAATCATCCTCGACGAAAGTTAAAATCTATTATTTCTAAGCTTAAGAAAACAACCTCGGGAAAGCAGTGCTTGTGCTGTGGTTTTGAGTTCCTCGGCTTGTGTTCTAAGAGTAACCTAGGAAGAAACCGGCGGAGCGTGGTCCCTAGTCCCGTTTTTGCCGAGCCTAATTCTCTATGTTACGGACTCTTTTGGAATGCTGTATAAATAGCAACAAGGGACATCACCCCAAAAAAGCATGAATGGTAAGCAGGAGAAAGAGTCTCTCCGAGCTTTGAACCTCTTACTTCTTATCCCATTCCCGGTTGCTGTGCTATTCCTATCTGATGCTCAAAACCAATAGCCCATGGCGGCAACAGGATGTTCCACTCACCTGTATCCTGCTGCCTAAAATTACAGACTTTTGAAATGTTCCTACTTACCGCTACTCAGTGCTCACCTCAGTATCAAGAAATGGATTTGGCAATCTGCCACATAATCTAATGAAYTACAGCCCMCGCAAGAACTTGGGAACCACACAGATWGTCTTGCAGTGCTAGTCCTATCACAGGACACGTACCTTTGGTCAGAATTATAAACATAGAGACACTAATAGGTATAAAAGCAGCCTTCCACGTGATAACTTTCGTGCAAGTATTTTTTTCTGAAAGAAGGATACGAATGTAAGCACAGATAAGAGTTAAAGATAAAAACTGTTCCCAGTAAACATGTTCAGGAGACCACGCTTGTCAATGTATTWWCCCTTTTTCCATCAGCCAAAACTAAACTACAAGAACCAACTAAACCCTGTTTACAATTATGGAACAATGGAAAATAAGATCTCAAAGTGACTTGCAATGTCAAAATTACTCTTACAAATCTAAAGAATTGTCAAAATTTGTATACATTGCGTTGCCTCTCTACGACCTTGCCCGTCCATCAACAATAGCAGAATTATTTGAAGTTGTATCAGCACTCAAACCTACGTCTACTAGCTTTCCTCTTTTTCTCCTTGGATTTTCTTTTTCCGGCAAGCTGCGATAAAGTTATTCTTCAGTAAAGCAGTTCAAATGCAATACATTAAAAGAACATCAAAAATTCAGGAAGCAAATTATTTCTCATCCCAGGGAAGTTAAACTCTCAAAGAGAAACAATATGGCATGAGTTTTTGTAAAGAGTCACTTTMTGGCATGAGTTTTTGTAAGATAGCCCAACAAAAAACAGGCACAAGCAAAAATTAGCAATCAGTGATCACAAKATGCAAGTTCTTGGTAGTCAATTCAACCACCTAACCCTTCCTCATGTTTGCTATAAGATTGGAGATTGATCTTCTTTACATTTCCAGATAGACCTTTGGATTCGATGAATTGTATCAAATTGTTCCTTAGCATTTGTACCGTCTTACCATTAGACTTGTCCTCTTGTATGATGGTCCATGCCTTGATTCTACTGTCTAATTTTAGACCTGTGGCAGAAAATGGCCAACAGAAAAAAATGACCTTTTTCTTCCCTGGTCGTTTTTACTTGGGCAGAAGTTCAATTTTCATCATCCCTTTTGCTTACCAGAAACAATAGGGAAGGTCAGGGTTTCCCATTAAATCAGAGCTTTCACGTGGATAATTACTTCTAAACAATAGTAATCTGTTCCTAGGGTCTAAGTATTGGAAATGTGCAAGTGAACCTAAGAGCTATCTGTCCTCTACCTTTAATATGGATGAGAGCACTGAGATGTTTGTTGAGCCTTTTTATAAGATATGAGCATGCCCAAGAATATACAGGGTCTAGATGTGGGTTCAGACAGGAGAAAGAGGGCAAAGAATTGTATGGAGCAATATGCTCAGTGAAGATTGGGTAGTATAGAGAAAAAGAAAAAAAAAAAAAAAAATACAGTCTATGACCTATCTGAGCCAGTGGTGTTGCTCATGTTGCTTTTTCCTTCTTTTTTTGAGAATAGAATATATATTTAAAATCCTCAAGAATTTTGCTTTCTTCTCTTTATAGGAAAAGAAGAAATTTTATTTAAKGAAAAAAGAAAGTACAAGAAAGAGAATTAGCAACCATCAAGAGTTTGCCTATCTTCTCTTCAGGCGTTTTGGTCAGACATTACACTAGTATCCGTACAAAAAAAAGACTAAGAAACCATTCTTTTATAATCTTGTTCTATTTTCTTTGAGGATTTCTAACCTTGTTATATATTTCCTTTTTCCTTTCTCATAATAAAATTTCTCTCTTTGATCTAGAAACTAATCATTACAGGAAAACATCATATATGTCATGTAAAAGAGTAAACAGGAAATTGAAAGCACACCTTCTTTTTTCATTTTTATGTGAACTTCTTAGAGCAGCTTTTTCAAGGTTGCTTCGATAATATTGGATGAATGGACAAACACTACCAGACTTTTCAAGCTGCATACATAAACAATAACCAAAATCAGAAATASATATATCCCTTAATATCAAAGGAAGTTTGGCAATCAAACAGTAAAGGAAGAGGACCTGTAGAAATGATTCAGCAGATTGATGATCTTTAGGAGAAAAGGCAACCTCGTCTCTTTTTCTCTGCACGAAGTCCACATTCCGTTCAACCTGCACTTTCAAATAGAAAGCAATTATAAAGAGAGAGACATATGTCAAGGAAAATTCTCAAAGTTGATATGTTCTTTCTTTATTCTTATCCTCATCACTTAAAATTAAAAAAAAAAAAAAAAAAAGAGCAGAAGAAAAAGAGTATTCTAGAGATAAAGAAACAACCGGAAAAAAAAAAAAAAAGGTCGGATCCTGCAACATCATTGCCCTTTCATATTTTTCACTGCTCAGCAAAGAAAATCCCGAATTCTCAAATGACCAGCCAAAAGGAAACAAAATCKGGTGATCAATCTACGCCCCCCCAAGGTTCAGAAGAATGACTTACACAATCAAATGAACAATAAACAAGCACAATACTCCAATTTCTACAGTCTAAAGAACTGAACCCGATTATCAACCAACATTAGAAAAATGACTKGACTCTCTCTAGCCGAATCTGAGCAATATGAAGTCCAGTTAGAGCTAGAAGACAAGGAGAAAACTAAGAACAAACTTGCAGGAAGATTCTCCATAACATGTAATCCTTCAGCATTACAAAAGAACCTGTGTTTTCCTATACYAGCATAGTTCTCATATGCAGGCCCTTTCTGACTGCTCCTGTATGTGTCTGGGTGTGTGCTATGAATTTGCAGATAACCACACATGCCCCTTTCATTTAAGGTTTACATATCAAAAAGTGAGAAAACAACGACTAGAACCTGGTCAATCAAACGCTTCACCATACAGCGCAGACTGTCAGCAGTTGTAGTATCATGAAACTTTCTTAGACGGATGAGGGGAATGGTTGCTAATTCGGGGAAGGAGATATGATAACTCCATTGAGCAAAGTGTGCTGAAAGCTGTTCAATCACTGATAGAAGACATTCCATCTGGAAGGCTTGTGATTTTAAACAGTTTTTTGGCAACTGCACCATCAAAAGTCCCATTATCAATATTAGTTAGCTCAATTCAGTTGTTAAAAGAAATTACATCACCATGAGCAATAATCTTATCATGAGCAGCATTCCAAGTGCCATAATAAGCTAATGTGTACCAACCTTGAGTACAGATGAGAAGTTTACAGCCTTTCCTGATTTTCCACCCTCTTTGACAATTTTGTATTCTAATACATCCAATATATATGAAGCAAGAGGAACGAACATGCCACTTGAAGTTGAGAGATTATTAAGCCATTGGATACACTTCAATCTTAGAGGAAAATATCTTGGSCCACTGAATGCGTAAACAACTCCATTTATAAGCTGAATAGTCCTAAATAACAGCTCTGGAAGATCATAATCACGTATATGAGCTGATATGAATGTGACCCAGAGATCAATACAGTTAAAATACTCCCAACTGCATATCTTTTTGAGGGCTTCCTGTCATAGACAAAAAAGCGGCCTTTTAGGAAGAAACTACAGCAAATCACCATGCCATGAGTGGAAAAGCAAGTAAATACCAAACTCATACTACAATGTTATTAACAGAACTAAGACATTGCTGCCTACCTTCCTTTTTGTTCGAAGGCCCCATTGCAATATCCTGGAAAGTTGACAAATAGATTCTAGGACCTTGCCTGATGATTTTTGCACATCCAAAGAGCAAAGTTCAACAATGCTATTCATCAGAAACTGCATATGTCCAATATTACCAAGCTCAGCAACTCTGCTCTGAGCCATATAGGCCCTAAAAGTTTTAGCTATGCAGGTTTCAAGGAAATCAGTGCTAAAAACTGCAGCCACATCGCATATGAAAAGAAAGGAAGCTGATGAAAGAACCCCTCCACCAGTTGCCCACAAGTGAACTGCAGTCTGTTCCAAATTCAAAAGGGAATAAATTAGAAAGAATGAGAAATTCATAAAGTGCAAAGTTATAGCTCTTAGAATAAACGCATATTAAATCTCTCAATCAAATAATTCTAAGAACAGCATAAAAATTTATGCATATTACCATCCCAAATTCGTCTATCTATATATGCCCATAAAACCCCAGAAAGCAGAACAGCATTTTCAAAAGATTCCATTTTAAACTTATTTGCACTCTCCAATATGTCTTTTCTCTCCTTTTAGTAATAAGGACGTGATCATAGTGACACTTACGGAAAGACAGACTCAGTATCTTATGCAACATTAAGAGTACCAAATAAGGTAGTCTATAACAGGTAATACCAGTATGTCTCAAATATTTAACTACTATTTTCTCGTTCAGTATTTCTATCTCTCAAACAATTAAAAGTGGAGCGAATTTTCTCATTAAGTAGGTTTTTGTTAGCCTTTACTAAAAGGTTCCCCAAATTGAATTCTCATACTTCCTCCAGAAGCAGCAAAAATCTAAAAGAAGAGGATTGGAAGTATGAAACAATGAATTTTGTTCTCTTAAATGGACTTACTTGTCTGTTTACCCAATTTTCATACTATGTCTAAGCATTAAAATATCATGTCTTTCAAATAGGATTCAGAGACTAAAGATGACAGTACCTTAATGAATCTGTGCAGTAATGACGGGAACAAAGCAAAGAATATCAGAGAAGCTTTAGTTCGGTGCAACACAAAAGTCAAAGTATCAGAGTCAGCAACTTGATTCAGCAAAAATAATGTACTTCTGAAGTAAGATTTGACAAGGGGTTTCAGATTTTTCCATTTTGCTGTATTCTTAAGTTCCAACATAGTTTCCTTCTTGGAATTGGAGGGAGATATCTGCAACTGCTTTCTAAAAAAATTATCCGCCTCTGAAAGCATCAATATCATTATGTTGCCAAAGGTCTCACTGTTCTGAATTCGATGACCAGATGACTCAGATCCATAGTGGCAAGCTGCTCGATAAGCATTAAGTAGACAAACAAATGCAGAATTGTTGTGCTCTTCCTTAACTAGTTGACACCACGAACTTATTGCATAACAYGTAAAGAGTTTGCCCTTGYCTTGAGCAGGTTCTTTTTCATTCTCTAGCTGCATCAATTGATTGTCCATCTCATCCTCATCAGAGTACTGCTGCAAACAAGGTGAGTATATGAACAGGAATAAGGGTGTACAAACTGGTACAAAATAAACCCCAAAAAACATTCCAACAGGTTCGTCGTCTGCCAAATTATTCTCTGACAATAATCAGAGCAGCAGTTTCCAAGTTCAACCAGCAGAAGAAACTACTCAAACAAACTCATGATGTAAGAGTTTTATGGATCCTGTATCCTTCAGATGAASAATCGAGATGCACCTTAGCTTCAAACTCAGGAAGTAAGAGGTTGTTGTAAGGTAAGTAAGATCATAAACAACAGCTGTTTCAAGGAAAAGACCATTTTACAAATGATGTTCAAGTTTCTCAAGATGAAGAAAATACTTGCTAGTTTGATAAAACTTCAGTGATGGTTGTTAGCATGCACAAGAAGCCAAGATRGCATCTAAATTTTGAGGCAGTCATTTTCCAGATTATGTTGCCTCTTAGTTCTTCCTGCAATTATTATCCGATCAAATCTAAAGGTGATTCCAATTCAACCACTGAAGTGATTTTCCATTCAGCTATTGCTGGCCAATCTCCTGAAACTCTTCTATGAAGACAAAGAAAGTAACTTCTAGTGTGATAAAACTTTGGCGAAGGTTTGCATACGCAAGAAGCAAAGGAAAGATGAGGAAGCATCTAAATTTTGAGGCGGTCTTTTTCCAAACTATGTTTCATTTTAGTTCATACTGCAACGATTATMTGATTCAAATACAAAAGGTAATCTCAATTCAGCCGCTGAGGTGATTTTCCAGCTATTGCTGGCCGCTCTCCTGAACTCATAGATGAATCATCCCTAAGGAATAAATCCCTTCCTGAATCACTTCACCCAGAACATGACCAGAAAAGGTTTTGGTTTGGATCTAAAGTAATGATGGGAAGCCTTTTCAGAAATCATTATTATGCAAAATCAACATGAGTTATGACGGAAACATATAAAAACTGAAAAAAGTAACAGAGTTAGAGTAATATATGCAATGAAAAATCAGAAATTTTGTCGAGAAAATTATTGCACCTATACCAGTGATATTCTTGAATATTGACAAACAACAGCCTACCATGTCTTCATTCTGAAGATATCCACTCCCCTKGTAACTTTGCAAGAACTYCTTGAACTCTGGATTCTGGAACATTTTCAATTCAACTTGATTAATGCATTAATCAACAAAATACTTTGCAGGKTAGGGAAGTATTAAGGTTCAAACACTTGTTTTGGACACAAAGAAGCAATAGATAGACATCTAACAAGAGATAGGGAATTCTTAAAAGCATTTATAGTATCACATCTTTAAAATTTATACATCAACTCAGTGAGTTAACGTGTACATCAAGAAGTGTGAAAGAATTGCTCTATCCATATATGATAACTTCAACAGAAGAATATGATGAAGCCCCACAAAACTAAGAACCAGCCAATAATGAAGGTAATCATGAGGAAGACGTAGAAGCATGAGGAGGAAGAAGAGGAAGACTGCGAGAAAGAAGTGAAATGAAACAATCAGTTCAAATAATCATATGGTATGTCCCYTTGTAGYGAAGACAAGAAAATGAAGAAGGTGCAGGAGACTTAAYGCAGTCAGAAGGGCTAAAAAACAAGAGCAAGAGATTTTCTCTGCAGAAGGTTCTACAGAAGATAAAACACTGATATGGTTAATAGGGAGCTGGAAAATTAACCCATTAAAATGAAGCTTAGGTATCCATATTACAAGAATTTGGGCAAGGACTTTCAAGAAAATGACCATGRAGATTGCCAGTGGAAAAGCAAATTTCTAGGTACAGATTTGTCAACTATGGAGCTGTGATGCTAGGTTGTAAAACTGGACYTTTGGAAGGGGGACCAGACACAGGAAAGAGTCCTCCATAACTTCAAAAAGGTTTGTCCATTAGGTAGCTTCATTCGATGCTTTTTCAGAGGTATGACAAGGGCATTGTGAGCATAGGTTTGACAGGTTTTATTTCCACAAGGCAACTAATTTCATTTGATTTCTCAATCTTATGTAGCAACCAGAGCATCTGCATATTTGGTTTTGTAGAGAACCAACTAATTGGAAATGGTTGTGCTAGAGCTATTTGATAAGGAACTTTAGCACAGTTCTTGATATTCAAGAAGAAACTAATGATTAACAGCAGTCTGAAGCCTTTTTATATAAGAAGATAGCATTGTGTGTATTGTTTCATGGAAAACCCAATGAAGACTAGTTGGAGTTCCAAAACACAATGCAAGATTTTTGACATAATTTTCAAATATAGGGAAACAAACTATTCGGAAAGGGCAGTTATGGTGAAGGGAAAAACCTATAATTGTAACCCCACTGCTGCTTGATCTTCTGTCTCGTAACAAGAGCATGCACATTCTAGATAACTAAAGGGCAGCTAAGAAAGGTCCACTGACATGGTAAAATCGCAAGGGTAGTTCCTTTCTGTTCATGCTTGTGCACATATACTCATGTCTTGGTGAGACAACTTTTTACTTAGATTGGCTTCCCCCCCCCCCCCCCCGAGTTCTAGAATACTTACCAATCCCACAAAAAACTTAAGACCATAAAAAGAAAAGAATAAACAAGAAATACAACAYGAGTATCACAAAATCAGATAGTACATGTATCCATTCAAGAGAAAACCACCTTCTTCTTTAACCGCTCCAGTTTCTTCTTTTGAAAGGTGAGATCCTCATAAATTTTTTTGTTCTGTATCGATAACGAAGTGATACCTCTATCATCTACATGTGGTTAAACCAATCAAATGATCAACATGACACAGACTGGAAGGGAAAGAAAGCTTCAGAAAGATCAAAACCATGGCAGAAAAATAAACCTTCTGGAATTTTCCCATTGTCACTTTGCTCAACATGTGGACAACTTGAGTCCTAATTAGGCAATCACAAAATTCAGTTTCTGATGATAATAATGCAGCATAGTAAAGATATGTTTAAGCATAACCAAGTCAGGGACCTCTGAGAGATATCCATCACTGTCTGAAACATCTTCATATGTGTCAAAGTCATCATCYTTTCCRAACACAGCATCAAGAGATGTATCTTCAATATCTTGAACAYCAGGGATCCTGGGGAGAATAAGGAAAATATATTTAAAAAKTTAGTGCATTACTAGCATATTAACGTCTGTGCAAATTTCATGAAAATAAATCTCAATCAAGAACCAGGAAATAACCAAAAAAGGGGGTGGGCGTGAAGCATATCTTTTGGTTATGTTGATGGAGGAGTATGATGAGAATGATAACAATAGACAGGAGGAAATACAGTGGATTTGAATGGGGGCAAAGTAAACCATTGGTAGTTTCCACTAAAGAAAATTCAAAACTATGTCGTGTAACCACACCAGAAAGGCCCAATTATTCAAAATATGCATGTGTATAACAAAGTCAATTTTCCAAAATTATTGTCACCAAATCAAAGAGGAATTTGTAATGGTGTTTAAAGGGAGGAAAGAAAAAGTTCYATTCATAAATACAGAACATCTACTAGACTCAAAATGCCAAGAAGTCAGAGATAAGAGTAACTCATGTATTTAAAATTGGCCCTCATGTGAGGCCAGATGGTCTATCAAGTGTTCACATTACATGGCGATCAGAATTCAAGTAGTGAAACTAGCTCCTTCCTTTTCATTTACCATGTTGCGYTATTATCTTATTAAAAGCTCAAACTTATGCAAAGCAGGATAATTATTTTTTTACCTATCAACAMACTTAAAAGAAAAGCACATCATAATACAGGKACGAAATTTGAATCCTATAGTAAACATATATAGYCCAAACCAAAGAAGAAACAATGCTCTCAAATRTCTTATGCAAGTATTAGAAGTATTGAAATAGTAAACGAGCATCTTTACACTTAGTAGAAAATAGCCCTTGAAAGTTCTGTTTTGTGGTCAATGCATTATATCTTAATTTTTCTTTCAGAGCTGCAAGAAATTTTTCTGGAAAACTAATCAATTCTATGACCACACATAACCAAAATCCTAGACCACAAAATGTTGCTTGCTCTTCCAATAGAGTTAAGAATTAAAAAAAATTAAAATGAAAACAATTTTTTCCAAGTCAACAGATTCTGAATAACAAAAATTGGTGAATTCAGCTAATGAGGATGTCATCTCATAAAATGTGGTAATGAACTCCACCAAAATGTCAACAAAAACRACTYAAGTAATATATCAAATTAYGAGGAAAAGTGAAGCTGTATAACAAACACATTGTCAGTATATAGTTCCATCCAAAATCAAGCATWTCTCAACATGGAGCGATGTACAATCACATTCACCATTTTTACCTTCCATTAGAGTTCTGCACTAAATCAACAACTTCATCTCCAACGATATTTTCGTCATATTCTGCAACAGATATAAAGGCCAAAGTCATCAGACATTAATGAGAACATACCCAGAGAATAAGTTACCTAACCATTAYATAGAAATTCAAATACTTTTCGAATTCCTATTCTCTTTCATATAACCAATTATATCCTAAATTTTCGACAAGTTCCATGATTCCTCAAAACAAATTACTGGAAAGAGGTAAGAATGTATTTTAATGCATATGCACTAGAAGAAACTTGAACTAAATGCTGACAGTAAACTATGACAAGGCACTTAAAAACATAAAACAGCTAAGTAGTCCACATTTAATGTGCAATCTCAAAATTGTACAAAATTTTCCAATTATTACTTGAACATAATAGCACACACCAGGTAACATATCACTTCTTAAATTTGCTATTAAACAAAATCGATAATCTTATCATTCACAGTTGCTATCCAGAAATGCTATAACCAAATAAATGAACTATCAAAAGTTCTCAACCAAAACCCGAATATATAAACAAAATAGAAGCTCTATTAATTTCTATACTATTATATATCCRCAGACACACTTGGAGAGAATGAGTAGTTACTGGAAGAGTGTTTCTTCTTGAACAAAAATGCCTTATTCTTCCTCCTCTGTCGAAGCACTGACTGAAGATTCTTCTTCGCAAATTTCCTTGCTTTCTTCCCCAACTTCCCCATCTAAATTTAAACCAAGCCATTAATCAGTTGGCAAAACTAAAGCTGGGAATAGAGCAGTATAATTTTTCAGATACAGAGAGAAATTCACATAGTATATCCGGAACAAGCATCAGTGATATGGAGATACCTGAATTTGGCTTCTCCAAAGGCCTGTTTTCAATTCAGTGTATTTGCTGCAAAAGCAAAAATGCCATCTTTCTAGTAAGACTCTGCTGGGTGTGCATTAGGTTTTCGGATCAAAAGTTCGGTTTTACCAAAACCGAAMGAACCGCAGTAAAACCAAAAAACATACACCGGTTCCATTTCGGTTTAAACCGAAATTTCTGCTTAATTATGTAAAAAAACAAATCAGACAATCACAACAAATTTCTATCCTTCTTCTCCAGTGAAAACCCATCGCGAAGACAAATTCAAATTACAAAACATACTACCCAGCATCATCCAATATCCATCTTTTAAGAAGAAAGAAGAGAAATTAATCCCAAAAAGCCAAAGAAGACAACAAGGAGTTACCATTTTCTATGGTTCAGAGAGATTTCTGCAAGAGCTTTGTTTCTATAGAAGTGGGTTAATGCTGCCGCCACCCAAATCAGACCCAAATCAATGTGATGGAGGTGTTTATGGAGGTGGAAAACGCTGTATCAATAGGAATCGGCTATAGGAAGAGGAGGGACGATTAAATCTACCAACACACAGAAGAAAAAGATTTGAGTGAGGTTGAGAAGGGAGGAGCAAAGGTCATAGAGAAGAAGCCAGAGAAGAGTGTCCAAGTGAGAAACAAACAGGAAAAAAGTCAGAATTCATTTAGGGTTTTGAAAATTAATAAATCAAACTTCAGTTTTGCGGTTTGTTCGGTTTAATAAATTGAAAACCAAAAACTCGAACCGGACTTMGAGGAAATATGTGTAATCGAACTTAATTGAATCTTAAAATTGAAAAATGAAAAATACGATTCGATTCGATTCTTCGATTTGGATCAATGAATACGCATTTCTACTTTCTATATGTTTCAAACGGTTAACGTTAAGCCCTAACGAGAATTCTTCATAAAAGAAAAATAACCAATGAGCTTTAGTATATTTTAAATTCTTTTAAGATGTTTTACAAATATATATATATAACATACCATATTAATTCATACCATCTAGGTTAATATTTTAATATTTAACCTCACGGAATTAATTATCATTGAGTTAAATAGCCTCAGCTTAACCATCCAATCAGAACTTTTTTCTTTTACCATTTCAAGGGCAATATTCTTCATTTTATGTTGTTAGTCGATCATATCAGAGCGAGTTACATCAAGGTTAGTTCGTCTGATTTCATTCATTTGAACATTGTCCCGAATACAAAAAAAAAAAAAAAATTAATCAATCACAATCCCAAAATGGTATTTCTTTAGAGATCCTATCACTCATATACATCTATTCGAGTTGAGTTTTAGACGCAACAACTTCTAATTTTCAATGACGTCAAACCAATCTCAATTCATCCCCAACTCATACCTTGCTTAGCAGTGTTGGAATTTAGAATCAAATCAAGGCTCCTCAATCAGTTAATCTATAATTTATCCTATCTATTTTACATCTTTTTAATGCAAAAATAACTAATATTTGAAATATAAATACATTTGTACTTTATTATCTACATAAATATTTCACTAATAATGGACTCCTTTTATTTATTAAAAAATAAAAGTAAGTTGTAACATAAATGAAAAATATTATACTAAACAATAACTAATAGAATGTGTAAATTCATTTTTAATCTTGATTAAATTAGTACTCTCACTTTGTTAAGATTATCTGAACCGACACGAATTGTGTTCGCAACGTTTTAAAAAAATGCTTGAATTAAAGCTCTTCTAATATGACACTTTTTATAAAGATTGAACATAAAATTTCACATTAACTTGATAATTCATTTATTAATTACCTTAAATTATTAGAATGCGTGTTCTAATTCTACTTACGTAAATAATGAATATCCAAAAAATTTGTTAAAAGTTTTCTTTGCGGTGTATATTACTCTTAAAGAAAATAAATTACCAGTAACCACAATTTTATGGGATGGTCTGTATTTGTTGGCTTTTAACTAGTGATATCAATAAAGATATTTCTTTTTTAATGCTGAATAATAAAATATTCTTTTATTTGATAAAACTTCTCGTATTATTATTTTATCGTTATAAAAGAAACAGGAATGTGAATCAAATTGCGCTCTTAATTAATTGATTAGATTAGGTAAAAAAAGAAAAGGAAAAATATCAGTTTTATAAAGTATACACAACAGACCCCAGGCACAGCATTAAGTGCACGCTTATCTCGCTGCACTTCCCCGGTAAAACCAGCCTTTTCCACCCTTACTTAGACCCAATTACCTCTGCAATGATTCGCTACACCACCCATCTCCATACACCCACTCCATCATCCTACTAAAACCAAATCGAACGGCTAGAAACATAAGGAACACGGGATTAACAAGGTCACTTCGCACCTTAGCATCATCGGAAGAGTGATAAAATACAAACAAAAAGCACTGTACTATCGATACTCTCTCTTTCTTTCGTTGTTTTTAAAGTTGGGAGAGCAGCAAAGAAAGAAAGAAAAAAATAAAAAGGAAACCCCCCTCCTCCTGCGGTGTTGTTTCTCCAGCTCGAGACTCTTCTTTCACTTCGGGTTTATCTCTCACACCTATACACATACATAATGTGGAAGAAGAACTCGGGAATCTTTCGATCTTGTTTCAGAAGCTGTGTATTTCAATGATCTGAGATAATACTCATTGATATTGGAGAGAAGGTTAAACCAAGGGAGTGAAATTTAAGGATTTTTGTTGTTTGGGGAGGTTGAATTTTTGGAGAAATGTATAAGAACCAGCTGCAGGAGCTGGCGCAGAGGAGCTGCTTTAATTTGCCGTCATATACTTGTATAAGAGAAGGTCCGGATCACGCGCCGCGGTTTAAGGCCACAGTTAACTTTAATGGTGAGACGTTTGAGAGTCCACAATACTGCTCCACGCTTCGTCAGGCGGAGCACTCTGCTGCTGAGGTGGCGCTCAACGCGCTTGCTAGCCGTGGACCGCTTCCAACTCCCCAGCGCTAGAAATTTCTGGTGAGGCTTTTTTAGATTGTTCCTTAGCTAGCTGTTAGGGTTTTGTTATTTTCGTCTTGTGAACTGTGTTTTGCTTGGTTCTTTTGAATGGTTGGTCATTTTGCTGTTTATCCTGACTTTAAGCCGAATGAATTTCAGCTCAAGTTATTATGAGAGGGAAAAATGTGAGGAGCAGGAATTGTAAATGCGACTTAGTTTTTATTGCGTTGTGCTAGTTGATGCTATTGTTCTGTTAAGGTGAGTTTGGCGTAGGACAAAATGTTACGAGTTCTTGTTTTTTTTTTTTTTTCCTGTTTATTTGATGCTTGTTAGTGAAGTATTAAGCCTAGTCTTTGGTGACATGTTTCTATGCGGCACTTTCTGTGGTTACTTTTTGTTTCCTAGAGGCTGATTACATACTTTACGCTTCTGCTGTATGTATGCAACGTGGGAACTCGAAAAAGGATAGTTTATTACTGCTCTGTACCTCTTCAGTGGAGATAGAAAAGCTGAACTTTGCGGTAGAAGACAGTGTAACCTGCTCAGGTCTCATTTCAGAACTTTGTGTTTGCCTTGCCAAAGCGAGCAAGTACCTTGTTGCTTATATGAGGGGGGGGGGGAAAAGAAATCGTCTATGTTGGCTGAATTTAACACTAGAATTTCCAGAAAATGCTCAATGCCTTGTGAAATCAAATAGGTTTTCAAGTCCAAGCTGAGACAGTCATTGGGGGATGAAACGTCATTATGATATGTGGAAAGGACGAAGAACAGTGTGGCACTATATGAGGGACTACCTATGCCATTGAGTATATCTATGGATGCCAAAATTTTTCTAAAAGGCACTGGATCTGTAGAATAGTAAAATTATCATGTTGAGTTTCACAAAATGAACAAGACGAACATGATTTCCTAAATTAGAAAAATAATAAACTGCTAGAACCTTAGCTTCTAATCCTTATTTTTAACTAGTAATATGAAATAATAAAACACAAATAYGTTTGTCCAATGTCTCTCGGTGTACTGAAGGACCCGACACTGTCTGTAGTTTTAAGGATGCAGCAAATTGTAGGATTTGGAACTCTAATGTCCGGAAGACTTTTATTACCTCTGGAATCTAAAGATTGGCAAGGATGGCTATTAAAGATGGTACAATGCATAATTCTTGGACAATGTTACCTATGACACCCTGTGATTAAGYGCCATGGCGGTGTTGCATATATGCTTAAAATGCTGTTTATGCCAATTAATATGAATGACTATTTATGTTTAGCTTAAATTCTGTATATCACAACGTTGTTGCAGACCTGATATCATCCTTTCTCTAGAAGCATCTACATCCAGTTCATGCCTTGGTGCCAAGTTAGTTTTAATCAGTAAAGTTGATCGTGTTGAAGACCATTGATCCAAGTTCATGGAAAACATTGTTCTCTGCTTGGTTATCAAAGACAACCAGAAATCTTGGGKAAATACTGGTCTGTACTGATACCATTGTAACATACCCCACTAACTAGAGAGTCTACCCCAAAGAACTTTCATTCATCCTTTCATCATTCCTATTGCCTTCTTCAACACCAGATTCTCGATGCCTGGCCTTTTTCATGATATACACTTTTTTTTTTTTTTTTTTTTTAAGGCTGGAATGCAAATGAGAGCTTGTTCTAGTGGGGATAATATGTTTATTTTTTCTTTCTTTTTCACTAATTATATATTTATATAATAGAAATCAGCACCTTCATTTCCTTTTTGGGCCGATTTTCAKCACTTGCTGCTTATATCTGATATGGCCTCGCTTGTAGTTAAGGTGCAAACAGCAGAAAAAGAAAAGAAAAAGGTTAAATTAACTTTTGACCATTAGAGGAAATAAGTAGCCAAATATAAGGAGACCAGTGCATTCTGGAAATARACAAAAAGGGAACATCCTGCCTACCCCTAGATATTTTCCTTAGCTCAACTCTAGAGTCAAATTTTCACATCGGTTACGCTATCTTCTCACACATACTCACAAATACAGATGCAGTGTTTAGTGTCAAAATGAGCAGAACCTTTAAAATTTCCAGTTACAATAGCTCAGATTCTTCTCTTCTAAGAAATGTTAAATGGGTTGCTGACCGCTGAAATTTATTTTGATCTTCGCTTAACTTGTYCGATTAMGTTAAATTATAGGGTATTTTAGTCAAATAAGTTAGGATTAATTTGCTATCTGCCTTAGAAATACAAAAGTTTGTTAAGAGGAATAAAATGTCTACCTATGAATGATTCAAGGTTTGTCCATATACAGCAATTTGAGATGTCTTGGTAGTAGAATATATGAGAGTAGGAGGATGTTTCTTCTGTTCAAGGGGGGAAAAAAAAATCTGAAAAGGTCTGGGTTCGAATATAASATCAATTTTTAATATGTATTTTCATTTCCGTTTCCCATTCATGATAATCTCTCTCTAACTCCCTCTCCACACACCCCTCCAACAACAAAAAGAAAGAAGGAAAAATGTGCCTGCCTGAATATGGACTTGGGCTGCAAGTGAAAAAGCTGCGTTGGAGCAACGTGAGCATGCTTAGCTAGTCTTAATTAAGCTTGAGCTACTAATTATTGAGTACTCAAGCATGATAATACTTGGCCTGAGTGCTTGTAGAGCTCAATCAAACCTAAGCCTTCTCTCGTTATCTTTTATAATTTATTTTGATATATGAGAGTATAAGAAGTATTTAAAACAAAAAAGGCAATAATAATTGGTAGAAGCTTCAGCTTCAATAATATGAGATTGATGGAGCTCGGCTCAAGCGCAAGCTGAGAAGGAGGGGGGGGGGGAAGCTGAGCTCCGCTTGATAAGTCTAAATGCAGCTTGTCTGCATCCATAGTGTAGATTGCTACAATTTGAAATRAGAACGCAACGGTTACTAGCACCGGTGTAGGAAACCTTACCAAAATTGGAGAAGGTCCACAAAGGCCACAGGAAAGGGGGAAAAAAAATTTTCACGAAGTATATTTATCCTTCCTTTCCTTGCAAGACATTAAATGCGATAAGATGTTCGTTGTAGTGTTCATCAAATCCTATTCAAAATCCTACTCATTGAGTGTTCATTGAAGAATTCCTACGAAAAATAAATGCAAACAACTAAGCAGGGCATAATTTTGAAATGTCTTGTTTTTTTTCATCCTCTTCCAAGTGCTTAGCATTCTGTTATAAGCGTAATTTAGGTGAACATAAACCACAACGTCTCACTCTTTGTGTGTTAGTTTCCTCTTGTTAGCCTCTAGTGTCAAGATACCTTTCAGGGGTTTTTCTTTCATAAGAGAATGTTGTATAAAAACCTACTACATGATTTAGCTCAAAGGAGCTGCTTGAGCCAACCATCATATACTTGCATCAAAGAAGGTCCAGAGCATGCACCTCGATTTAAGGCCATCGTTAAATTTAATGGGGAGACCTTTGAGAGTCCTGAGTTCTTCTCCACACTTCGTCACGCAGAGCACGCTGCTGCTGAGACTGTTCTGAAAGCCTTTGTTGGCTCTGGGCCCACCAATTCATTGGCTGCTAAAATTTTAGTTAGTTTCCAAAGTCTCTTTTGCTGAGAATTTTTTTGTTACTTGTCTTTATTAAATGTGATGTCAGTTCTCATTGCTTGATGTTACTTGTACTTTTCTTGGCTAACTATTTATGTATATCCAGTAATTTATTTTATTTATATACATGATATGCAATCAGTAGGCCTTGTATTATATTTATCAAAATCTTAAAAGCAGAAAATTGGAAAAAMAACTGTTCTTTTGCATTCTGATCTCTTGTATGTTTTATATAAACCATGGTTTTMTGAGAGAAAAGGCATTTATTGTTTAGTTTGGTTAAGTGCAATTCCTCCATTTATAGATGGTAATTTCCTTCCAAGAATATCCTGGCGGTTACGTGAAATCGTGTGTGTTGCACCTGGATAAATTGAGGTATACAAATACAACTATTAACATAGCATTTTGTTGATTTTGGATGTGGTTGAAAGAGTATGTTTCCATGCTCTCGTGCAATGTGACAATGATAATTAATTTTCTTTCTCCAGCATTTTCTTATCTTGGACTACTTAAAGTGCAGAGACCATGTCATTTCATGTCAATGATGTAACATGCTTGTGTGACTATTCCAGTTTGGCTTCGACAAGGTCTACCTGCAAAGCTTTCTCCTTCTTTCTGGCTCTCAGGAGACAGGGGGAGAGGCCTTCTGGAATTTGGGAATTGCAAACATTTGTATGCCTTCTTTGGATTGCATAGTGCTTTCTTGTATTGAATCATTATCCCTGAATTATGGTTATGGATCAGGGTAAAACATTTTCGGATTATGGTTGAGCAGTTTTMTTCTACAATGAGTTAAAACATTTACAAGAATTAGAAATGAGACATTGAAAATCTGAAGGTTAAAGTCTTAAAAGATATATGTGGCTGAGATATGAGATGGAAAAGTGCGAGACTATATCATAGACTGTTCCATTTGATCTGTTGATGTGTCCAAGATGGTACCAAGACTGATTTAGTGATTCCCAAACCTTCCTGTTTTTGTTCATAGCAACTTCTCCCACCAAATCATACTTGCCTGTATCTTTCATGCTCAATGTTTTACGATGTAGTGAATCCTTTGTAAGAGGAGGGGAAACATCCCTTGTTTGATTATTAGATGGTCTAGAAGAACTCTTGATCATCTACATATATTGGATATTTAAATTTTATTTCTTGAAACTCAACTTGCTGGATGGTGCCTTTATTCTTCTAAACCTCTTGACGTACAGGATGAGACAGGCGTATACAAGAATCTCTTGCAGGAGGTTTCACAGAGAGTTGGAGCATCATTGCCAGCGTACACAACTTTTAGATCTGGGTTGGGGCACCTTCCTGTGTTTACCTGCACTGTAGAGTTGGCWGGAATTATMTTTACTGGTGAACCAGCTAAGAATAAGAAGCAAGCTGAGAAGAATTCAGCCATGGCTGCTTGGACATCTCTGAAATTTTGTAAGTGAGCCAATCCGTTGTTTGATTTTCTTTTTGCAAAAAGTTTTGCGGAAGTCCCTTCTGCATGAGTAGGAAACTCTGCTGGGCTGTTATATGCCAAATCAAGAAGACTGAAAATTATGAGATGGAAAAACACAAGGGATTAGAAGAAAAAAGGATTAATGTCCCATTTTCTTCTTAATTGTTGCATGCAATTTGAACTTGGCTTAACAAATAGCTACCATGAGCACAAGCCCCTGCCACCATTTCTTTGCTGCCAACCTAATCTAATTCATATGCTGCTCAATAAGAGGCAGACTTTGGTGCACTTTGTGCTTTTAGTTGGCTTACACTTGTAAATTAAGGAATTTGGATCCTGTTGATGGGTTTATGAATTTCTGCATATACAGATAGTGACTTTTCCAAGCTTAYTGCCAGAGATGTGTGTAATCTGCTTGACATGTCTTGTGTGTCTTTCCAGTGGTGCAGCAATCTGAGACATCAACACCAGATAAGGGGAAAAATGATGAGCAGGAGCATATTACTGTGGCACGTGCTCTGCAGAAGTACCTTATTCAGGCCAGGATGGCTAAACTACCATTTCCAATTAAATTCCCAASACAGAATCCACGATCATCAAGTGCACATCAGCCTCCAGCTGCGTCGTCGAAAATTCTTCCTTTTATATGTCCTAGACCAGCTCGTAATAGAATTGGGATGGCAGCTAATGGATCAATCAGCTCAAAGATTGCTTCTCAAAATAGACCCATTATTGCAGCTCTAAATGAGACAATGATATATCCAAAGACAACTCAAGGCCAGCCAACTAATGTTGTGAATGACAGTGTCTTGCCAGCAGTAGAAAGTGTCAGGGTGCGACCTCAGAAGTTCCCTGCAGCTGGAGCAGCTCCATACATTCCCATCCGACACTTCAGTCCTCACCATAGAGTTGCACCACCGGTGACCATACGGAATGCTATTCCGGTTTTTTCTTCGCCACCACTTCCTCCCCCTTCTCAATCTGCTCAAGTGGCAAGGCCTTCACAATCAGGTATGGCACCATCTGTCTGTGTAAGACAAGCTATGCCAGTTTTATCTGCGCCAGCTGTTGCATTGGAGCAGCTATCCTTACTAGACTCTGCCATTCAAGTTGAGGAGGCTCCATTTCCTAAAGCTCCACTGATTAAATTTGARGAACCCTTGGGTTCTAAAGTTCCCCTTGGTCAGCTAGACAACCTTCCAAGTGCTAAGGCAATTCCAGGAAATGCTGAGGAGGCTCCATTTACTAACGCTCCAAACCTTCCAATCGATGACTCTTTGGGCTCAAGCATCCCGCCAAGTCCTGAAGTTTTGCCAAATCAAGTCGTGGTACAAGTCCCAAATGTTTTGAAAGATTATCCGGCCAGCTCAGCTGCACCTTAGGAGAAACGTGTTGTTTGAAGTAACCAGGAAGGCTGCAGGATGCATGGAAGGCGTGAAATAGCTTTAAGTGAGGCAGATCATTCTAAAACGCAAGAACCTTTTTCAATGGGGTTTGTAATGGATTTTATTATATAGCAGTTTTATGTAGGTTCCGTTTTTCAGTTTTTCTATTACCATCCTGTCTAGGGATATTATTTTGCCTGTTATATTTRCTAAAGCTGTTTTGAAAATTTACCAAGCTCTTGSGCCGTTCTCTGCATCAATATCGGTTATCTATAGGGTTCAGTAAGTTGTTTTTCTCAGCCTACCCAATTGGTTGCTGAAAAACTCTATTGGACTATTGGCCCTTCTCACCCCGGTTAATATAGCTTGCTGGTCCTCATACCTTGGAGTACAGTAGTATGGACACAGCGAACTTAAGATTATGCAGTAGATTTTGTAAGCCTCCTAGGTACCCCTTGAAGTTCAGTCGACCTTAGAGATAAAAGTCTATTGTCCAGTAACAGGGGAGTCGCAAGTCTAAATTCAAAAAGTGACTGGAAAAATGCTTAGACTTGAACGATGCTGCTCCATCTAACCCAGGATTGCCAGTGGTGGGCGGCTTCTTTGAGATAGTAATGGCGGCTAGTATCCCGGTTTCATAAGAAAGTATAAGTTAATAATTACTTGAGAGTCCACCAAAAAAAATTTCCATTTAAAAAATAACTTAAAATTCCAAACGTTTAATTTCTTAACTTTTTCTTTGAAAATTTATTTCTTTAACAATTTTTTTTCCATAAAAACCAATCCAAACACACTGGCGAAATCGGTGAAAGAAGCAAATAATCAACTATTAGTGTTGATCAAAGCGAAGGGGGTGCAGCTTTTCGACATGGACTAGTCGGTTCCCTCACATGAAGCACCTAGTTATGTTCTTGAGCAAAGGGGCAAGGGGCGTCATAACCCATGTATGTAAACATTTGATAACGACCCAAAATATAACAAAGAATGCCTAATGAGAGAAAAAGCCGTAGCCAKATCTGGACTTGAATCTAGTAATTGATCGTCTCTTTTGGGTAAGTAAAGGCATAAATGACGCAAHAATCACTTTACATAAGGTGGTAAAAGAATCAGTCTATGATATGGCCTACAATACCCTAAGTAGCAGAAAATACCATAAATATAGGGAAATAGTATACTGATCTAACAGAAAAGAGCCCAGCTAYTGAMTACCACAATGKTAAATCATGAACCAGCTCTTAGCATCCAAACATTGCCGATCAGCAATATCTTAAAGAAACTGCAATTCCAACTAAAAGAGAGAATTTATAGCATTGTTTACAATGACAAGTAGTCTGGACTACCTTACTGGACATGAAAATAAAAAGCAGAAAAAGCAGCAGGAGAARTTACTTGAAACTATTCAGGTTATATACAAGGATATACACATCCACGAAATGACTCTGCACATGCAAACTGTGGCCAACAATTCGGTACGTTATGAATTAGCTACTAACTCTGGCAGTGGCCAAAACCTAAGACAAATATGTGCATAGAATGCCAAAGCAGGTGAACAGAATTGATCACCTACCCAGCGAAGGCAGATTCCATTGCATGGAATATTGGACCAGTATCAAACCGGAAGTTTCTGAAGCTCCTGCCAGGACCTGTCTCGGAAGAATGTACATCAGCAGTAGATTTGTTTGGTTGAGTCTCTGTTATTGTTGAGGTGCTCCCAGTAGAACTATTTTTTGCCTTCCACACAGTAATTCCTTCACACCAAAATATAATTCATCAGTCAGCTAACAATAAGAGCTCCTGAAACTATTTCAACAAGCACCCTAAACTCTTGCCRAACATTAACATAGAGACTTGCATGAGGACGCCTGTTAAAAGAATAACCCCGAAGACTTGCATCATATTACAACTGTAGCTAAATAGAAGAAGAAATGCAAGCTTGTAAATGTTCATGGAGAAACAGAACTGTAGATGATTGATATACAAAAACCATGAGGATATGGAGAGAAGGTAATCCRTCTCAGTCAAATGTGCAAAAGATGATCTCTTACCAGATAAAACTTTCCCTATCTGCTGTAAACTGTTCACTTTAAATGATTGAAAATAACAAAACATAGGACTCAAAAATCCATTAGAATCTCTTTTCAACCAAGAAATGAGGGAGACATGAAGGATATTAAACTTAGAAAAATCAAGTTGAGGTCATTTTGGACTAGAAAGCTAAAAACAATCCCCACTTGTCATCTATACAGTAAAATTCTCATCCATTATGCAAAAACAAGCTTGTGAGTCCCACACACCATTCCAAAAGGTGAAAACGATCATCCTCCCTCTTTTAGCAAATTCTGGTGAGTAACTTCTCTATATATATTTGAGAGAGAAGAGAGAACCTTTCAAAGGCCTGTCTGATCTTGAAGGTGCTGAAGGTTGATGTGCCGAAATCCATGCTTTCAGAGATCTGCGAAAATGTTTTGGATAATGTGTAAATTGAAATGAAAGTTAACAATGAYGGGTCTTTAGAATGTAAAATCCAAATAAACTCACRTTAAAAAAGGTGCAACCATGTACAGCTTGAGACCRGTGATCCCACGAGATATGACATCAGAATTTGCAGGTTGAAGATCAT
This sequence comes from Rhazya stricta, assembly GCA_001752375.1. Taxonomy (NCBI): domain Eukaryota; kingdom Viridiplantae; phylum Streptophyta; class Magnoliopsida; order Gentianales; family Apocynaceae; genus Rhazya; species Rhazya stricta. The sequence continues at coordinate 2,585,379 of MEJB01000018.1, forward strand.
CAAGCCGATGCCATGCTATTTCCTGTAAAAGAGATGCAAAAGAACAGATAATCTGTTTGTCATGATGTGTCCCACCCAATATAATCATACACCATGGAGCTACTCAGCTTAAACTTGTAACCATATATCCATGCATATTCCTTTTTTTTCAGAAATTATACAGAAGCAAATGCCTTCTGCAATCACATGCCCTACCACTGCGTTTAAAATGTTTGAAAWTACAGACCACATTTGAAGAGAGAAGACGAAGGGGGCAGGGGAAGATATAATAATACAAGGTAAAGGTACCTATAACCCATACTTTTGCATCTGCATGAAAAGCAGAAAGCCAATGAAGTTTAGAGAATAATAATTAMACTAAAAACACTTCAAATCCCTAAACAAACGAAATGGACCAGTCCTCATGCATAAACACCCAGTTCCAATTATGAAAACCACACTATATGTTTGGTTCATCTTTCATTTCATAAAATCTCTCAAAAAGTTGAAAATGAAAGTACAACGAATCAATGGAATTGTAATGAGCATCCTCTCTAAACAAATGAAATGGACCAGTCCTCGTGCATAAACCGCCAATTTCCAATTATGAAAACCAAATGTCACTATGTGTTTGGTTMRTCTTTGATTTCATAAAACCTCTCAAGAAGTTCAAAATGAAAGCACAATGAGTCAATGGAATTGTAATGAGCATCCTTTCTTTCATCTGGTGTGGATGCCAAGTTAAATGCCATTCAGAATGTTCATTGAGTGCTTTATACCCCATTGCGGCTATCTCTTGGATTCATATATAAAATTCCTTTAATATTCCCAAATCTGATTCCTTCTCCCCCACCCCCCACCCCCATAAAAAAAAAAAAAAAAAAAAAAAAAGGTTCCTATAAAATCAGATTAGTAAAGGAACCTTTTGCTTTAGACGCGAAGAAATAGAGACCAYAACGCAAGGAATGCTTTTTAATTTCTATTWTCTTCACTCAAACAAGAATAATTGGTCTACTAACAAATTTTTGACAAATAAAAAACTCAAGACTTTTAAATGAATAAAATTACATACACTAATCTCTTTTTTCGTAAGTGGGGCAAAAGCTGTATCATCTTTTACTCCAGCAATTATATACAAACGCACTCTTTGCTGTCCAAATATCATTTCAATATAGTCYTCCTTGTTAAGAAGATTTGAGACATCAAAACCTGTTTCTTCCAGAACCTGCACTCAGGAAAGAATACACATTAGGAAAACAGTGCAACCACATTTAAAATCTCACAGAAATCCAACCATCAGAGCAGAAATCACTGAGCGTGATAAGTTAATAAAAAGTCATATTTAAGCTCATCTACATTTCCAACTATGAAGTTCTGACTTAATTATCCCCCACATTGACATAATGGMAATATCCACATCATTCACCCCAAGCATTGTTGAGAAACAATACTTTACTCCTGTCCCTATCTCACGGGAAACTCTTATTTTTCWGCTGTGCTGTAACTATTGTATACCATAGTAGCACATCTCAACTGTTGATGAAAGCCCTTATTTTTGGAGCCCATTTGCATAATAGGTGAAATTGCTATTGAAGTGCAATGTTAAGGTACAACYATAGTACCCAATATTTACTCCTATCTCACCACCATCTTTCTCGGATTTATAGAGAAATCCATTGTGGAGGAAAGGGCTATCTTTTTGGATAATTGCACCAAATATCATCCCTACCACAAATTATTATTATTATTTTCTTTTTTTCTTTTTTCTTTTTTCCTTTTTTTTCTTTTTTTTGGGGAAGGGGGGAGGGGGGCTAAATATCACAACAAGATGTTTACTCACTAAAACATTTGGTTTTGAACTTCTCTTATATATGTTAAATTAGTTCTTCTCAAGATGAGAAGACCAAATAATGAGTCCATGTTAATGTTGAAAAAAGAAAATATTTTTTTTACTAAAATGGAACTAAAAGATGCTATACATATTGCATTCATTCTCAATGCTATATATGATGATGYTATATAGTTGTTGTCTTCTGGTTCTAGATTTAGTTRGTTGAATAAAATATTACAGAATATTAAAGAGCAAAAACTTCCTAATTGATGAGTGATTGAATACTTCTCTGATGGCACAGGCATGGTCTTCCTCGTCCTTATTCTTTTTCCCACGTGGAAAACTCCAGCTTGTCCCCTTCCATCCCTTCACTAGCAAACACTGCATTCACATGGACTCATTACAAATCAATTGCAAAAAGAAAATCTAAAGAGGAATCTGCCTAGAAATAACGCATTAAAGATCAATCAAATTCATGAAACAGATGTGCATAGAAATGAGAGAGCAATCAAATTCAGGACAAACATACAGGTAATATTCTTTGTATAAACTTTCCTCTTTTTGGAAATTTATTGACCAAATGAGAGAATAGTAGTTCCAGAAATTCCAAAGACAAAAACATCCTCTATGGTACTATGATGTATAAGCTTAATATCAGATGACTGCTAAAGCGACAAAATCTAGAGCAGCGAATCACTARCGGATGCATATCAGCATGACACCATCTTGTCATTAAGGACTAAGAATATGGATTGAACCAGCTTTTACATGAARAATCTCACCCTTTCATAAGATTCATCCAGGATAATGGCCCCTGTTACAGGAACTCGGACCTTATATGAGGTGAAATCCTTGAATATGTCATCTATATGGGCAACATAAGGCTTCAAAACATCRCAGCTGTTAAACACTGAAATAAATTAAGGAAAATAAGAATATTCCACCTGACAGCAAGATTAACTTGGAAAAATATATGTTACCTCCTACAATAATATTTGTGGAGGCACTTGGCATACAGTAGTTTGTACTTAAAACAAATAMAATATCCAATTAYTAATTTGCTCCTTATTAGCCCAGGTCAAGCCCATCTTATAGCATGAAAATGAACACGAGCAGATAAACTTCAATTTGCCTAGCCGATATACAAATTATTCTTTCAAACACTTTGCTTCTTTCAAGAAAATTATAAACTTTCCTTCTCAGAATATAGATTTTAACTACCCTCTTCTTCATGCAACTATATATATATATATATATCAACATTAATCTCACATTCCAACTCAACAAAATATCAATAGTGCCTCTAACTGGCTCAATAAGACGCGATTGACATGTGAAAGGATACTTAAAGAAGTAAATTCCTTTAGCGTGAATGACTTCAGTGAAGGATTCTTTTCGACAGAGTTGTCCTCATAAAACCAATGAGCATACTCGACAAGGAATAAGATCCTTTCAAATGACTGTTGATCTTCTTTTGGAACATTCAGAACAAACCGACTGCAATATMAACAATGAAACTGATTAGAAGAAATAGAAAGGGAAAAGAAAATTAGTTGTAACCAACAAGAAAACARAACAGTGAAAAGCATTAAAGCGAGCATGTGCAGGAATGATGACAATATAAAACCTCAACTTGGCAATGCAATAATACATACCACATCTAGTAGCTCGAATTTACGAATCTAAGGTACCTACCAAGAAGGACCGAAGGAGCGACAGAAAAAGTACAAAGCAACAATGGAGAAAAGAAAACGAGAATGCCAGAGAAAAAGTAACTAGCAGAAGGACCAAGATGGATACTTCATTCATCAATTAATTTCAAATAAAAACTTTATCATCTTAACAGAGTACTCTATGGTTAACCGATACAAACTATTTTCTCACCATAATATTGGTAATAGAGGTTGAATCTCATCAATTGTTTCATACTGATAAACTTATATTCAAATCCTTAACCAACTTTCTGTTACATGTGGTTAAACAGAATTATTCCTTCTTTTCAATTTTCACGGCAAAATTAAAAGATTTCCACCTAATTAAGGAACCCATATGGCTCATTTCAATAAAATCAAAATTCTTTAATAACTTTAACTTCATTTCAATCCAAAATTACTAACAAACACTAATATTTACAACCTAAAAGAATAAAATTGCAACCCAAACACGGACGTGATTCATAAATCACCTGCAGAGATCGTCCAGGAGTTCTTGAGGAGGAAGAGCATTCTTGGAAGGAGCGCTGGAAGATCGAGGAAGCCCACTTGACATTGTCTAGCTCTTTTTCCCGTTTTCTTCAAATAATAAATGTGAAACAAGAAGAGAAAAAGCAGAAGCCCAAACCCTAACTTCAAACTTTCGTTTGTATTGAATAWATGCWGAGAGCGATGGAAGAAGGATGGAAAGATTTTGCAGTCCCATTCAAGTCAACCACYATGGTGAGGAAGAGCWCTTTAATCCAAGTATCCAATGTTTCCCCATATGATTAGCCCCAATATTCCTTTTCCTTTTCTTCTTCTTTTTTCTTTTTTCTTTGTTTTTCTTTTGCCTCTAAGGAAGAGCTTTTGGGTAAATTAAACTGGCGTCCTTTGATTTTGATGTTATCATGGAAATTTGGACATATATAATAATCCACCCTGTGTCCAAATAATTTATGAATTCTGTTCTTTCTAGTTTATACTAAATGAATGGTAAAATTGGCATATGAAATTGAATGTAATTTTCCTAATAATATATATATGTGGTGTTATAATCATATATGATTTTATTTTCTATAGGAGATTTGAAAAGTTGAAGAAAGAGAGTTATGATCTTCACATAGTAAAGGAGAAGTTGATAATCACAAATAAGTTCTTGAAGGATGAGAATAAAAACTTGATGAAGAAGATCACAGAGCTACTATTAGAGAACGAATGCTTGAAGAAGAAACTTCAAGGTGATTGTTAAGTATCAACTTGATTTTGTGTTTTTATTATTTGCTTCCAGTGACTTTTTTGAATAAGAAAATTATGGCCTTTAAGCTTATTTATGAATGAGAATGCTATGTTCTTTCCTTTTTTTTTTTTTCTCTCTTTTTCAACTTCTCAATATCAGTGAATTTTCTTTTATTCTTTCAAGATGGTTGTATCGTGTAAATTTTTTTATTTTATAGTTTATATTATATATATATATGAGGGAAGAAATTTGTCAATTCTTACTCAATATTTTTAATGCATATATGAGGCCTTTTTAATGAGACTCAAATCATATTTTTTTTTATGAATTTATCGCAAGATATGTTGAGGTTCAAAAGCTCGCATGAAAAAAGAAATAGAATAAAAAGAATGACATCCCAAATGGGGAAATCGTTATTTCTCTTAGGAAACAATCATTTTTCTTATGAACGGAAACTTCGAATATATAATAYTAATAAAAATCTAAGATAGTGTTGCAATTTTACATTCAACCAATATACAACTTATCATATTATTGTTAATAGAAAATGAAAGTGTCAAGCCCTTTAAAATATGAAACTTACAACGTATTTATCTTCATTTTTCTGCATTATTTTATTATTTTTTACAATGTTACGTGTGTTTCGTTTTTTTAAACTGTTAAACGCAACACATTTACTTTTTTTATAATACTTTTTAAGAATTCTTTCAATATTGTTATTAGCATATCTTAATAAATTGCACATACTTTATCTCTTTAGAAATTTTCTGTACATTCTCTCTCAAATATTGATCAAATTTGCGATTTTATTTAAAGCTCATTGAATTAAAAATTTTAAAATTTGTAGTTAAGAATGATAAAAAAGTTACATTTTTTAGTCTTTTGAAGTTTTTTACACAAAACGAAGTGTTATTTATAAAAAATGTGCAATGGTTAGTGTAGCTACACCGYGTGATGAAAACGGGACATGTATGAATTTAAGTATGAATAAATTCAACATGGAGATATTATTTGCCAAAAACATGCAGCATSTAGTGCAACTGTGCCACGTGGTGAGAACGAGACATGTGGTGAAAATAGGACAAATAAATTTTGGTATGAATAAATTTATCAGGGAGGCATTATTTGTCAAAAATGTGAGCAACAAGTGCAGTCACACCATGTGGTGGGAACGGGACACGTATGAATTAGATATGAATAAATTTAACACAGAGGCATTATTTGTCAAAAAAATGCACAACTGTCYGCGCAAATGCGCCACGTAATGAGAACGGGACACGTATGAATTTAGATATGAATAAATTCAACACGAACACGATTCCATTCTTGAAAGAAGTTCATTACCTTCAAAATATCAAACATATCAACCCGTGCAAATGCGCCACGTAATGAGAACGGGACACGTATGAATTTAGATATGRATAAATTCAACACGAACACGATTCCATTCTTGAAARAAGTTCATTACCTTCAAAATATCAAACATATCAACAATAGAATATAATAATTATTGTTTTTACTTATAGCTAAGTAAAGCGTATATTATTAGTTTTCTTCTTAATCTATCATTGAATTGAATGGATATTACAAATTATAACAAGGTAAATAATAAGAAATTTCTTAAATTTATTTTTAAAATACGAAGTTATAGCTTATCTTTCCAATTGGTCTATCAAATAAAGTAAAATCAAGAATAACTAACAATTAGTTGTTTGACATTCACACTTATATCATGCTATTGTGAACAAGTAAGGGATATCCTATTATTACTAGTACTCCTTGTTGGAAGTGTTTGATTATAAATAGTAAACAATTCTAGAAGAGTTAACTTGTTGAAAACTCTTAACAATATGCGATATTCTTCAAATTTTATAATCTTGATAAAGTTAGACATGGTAAGAATAATTCTATCTACGAAGTATTTGCAGACACCATGCCCATCAAACCTCTGACATCTCTCAAAGGATAAAAGTAACGAATCACTCACGCCAACTAAATTTGATTCCTCTTCCTGTTTAGTGTCTATTTTATATGAAGTCAACAAGAGTGTAGTTGCCACATGTTTCGTTTTGTTTAAATATTATTATTCACTCATTATTACAAGTTTTGTTTTATAATATAAATTATTTTAGATTTATGCATACGTATCAATATTGATAAATATAATGATGTCTTTTGTCTAAAGTTCCTAATATATCATTCCTCTATCTTCTTTAATATTTATGAATAAGAGATCAATTAATTATCATTTTCCCCCCCTCTCTCTTTCTCTAATCTCTAAAATTGGAATATTATTTCATAATATTGTAGAATGACTTATATTGTAAAAAGAAAAATTCTTTTTAAAATGACCTATATTATAAAACGGATATACAAATTGCTTTTAGTCCTCTTTTAGTTTAAAATGAAAAAAAGAAAAATTCAGGGACAAACAGGGTGGTCATTGTAATTACGAGAAACATTGGGCGGAGTCAAAATGTAATTTAACAAAATTGGAATAATCAAATAATTTCTCCACCGAACACGGCATGTTTGGAAGCYGTTGACTATATATRAGTACGAACGGGAACAACTTTMGCAATTTGTATTCTCATCAACTCCTTCAACTGAACTGCCAGTTGCGCCACGGGCCTTCCCATACTCTGCTCTTATCACATAGTCACGTTACTGCTCTGAGAGATTCTTCTTTAGCAGATCACCCTCTTAACAGGAGAAGGCAAGAAGCCGTTCCCTTATACGCAATTACTCTTCTCATGGGCATTTTAGTTTCAAATTTGTTGTGTGAATTTCTTTTTGGATTTTAGAGAAGGAAAACCCATGTGGTTGTATTTATAAGATACCTCATCTTTTTTTTTTTGCTGCTTGAGGAAAAAAATTTGGATTATACTGATCTGTTTGAATTATAAATCAGGTGTATTAATCTTTTTTGCAGTTTTATATTAGAAAGGCAGTGTTTTTATGCGTTATAGTAGATATTCTTGAAGAGTAGCATATGATTAAATAAAGTGGGAGGGAAAGGAGAGAGAAAAGGAAAGATGAGACAGAGGCCAAAGATTTCTGCCGCCATATCAAATCCATCTAGCAATGGAGAGACGAGCAATACTGAGAGACCCCAGATCAATGATAATAAGAAAGTTGTTGCTAAGAGGTCACCCTATGCGGTACTGGCACTATTTGTGCTGGCTATGAATGGGGCTTGGGCTGTCTATCATTACCAATTTGAGATCCTGCCACCGCCTCTTACTTTGGACCAGGTGGGCAAGAGAGGCTTTTCTGAGCATGAAGCTATGAAGCATGTTGAAGCATTGACACAATTGGGTCCGCACTCTGTCGGTTCCAATGCTTTGGACCATGCTCTGCAGGTATTTATGGCTAATTGCTACTTCAGTAATTCATTTCAAAAAATATTTGTTCTTTTTTCTTTTTCTTTTTTTAACTGGCACTAGACATGTACGGTTATGACCTTGATAATTTCTTTTTTTTTTTTTTTTGGGTCATGCCTTATATATTGTGAAATTACTATAAATGCCTATTTGAAGATATGTACATGAAAATTTTTTCTTATGCTGGGCAAGAATAGAATAGTTAAAAAGAGCATGATGATTTTATGCCTTCTGAAAATTAACTAATTAAATTGGCCTTGTCTAATATGTTAAAGCTTTTGATCATGTTTTGATCTTTACTTTGGTTCTCTAGGGGCAAGTCGCTTAAATTCAAATCTCACTCACCTTGCCGACATGGTTAGGGAATTCTTGCCCAATTTCAAGGACATGGAAACTAATTGCACCCGTCAATAGCATGAGGCAGGCTTATGCATGCACTTGGTTTAGTTCTCAAAGCTTTTGTTTCTTGCCACGATGAATTGCTGGGAGAATATGGCTATCTGTAATTTATGTTATATGTATAATGCTGCATGCAAGTGCATAGAAATATACCAGGACTTATTCTCTATATATGCTCATCTTATCTATAATTTATCTTTGTATTATKAGTTTCTGACAGATTGAGTTTACTTGCCACTTTCATGTAGCATTAGGTTGATACATTTTTTTTCTATGAAGATGACGTCTCATGTGATTTATATTTACATAAATACGTAAGATAGTACTGTTTATGATGAATGTAGTGAAATTTATCTCTGATATTAGCATTTTTTCTTGACGGTTGCTTCTCCTCCAGTATGTCTTGGCAGCATCAGAGGCTATCAAGAAAACTGCTCACTGGGAAGTTGATGTTGAAGTTGACTTTTTTCACACAAAATCAGGTGCTAATCGTCTGGTCAGTGGTCTTTTTAAGGGGAAGACTCTTGTTTATACTGATCTCAATCATGTAGTCTTGAGAATCTTGCCGAAATATGCATCGGAAGCAGGAGAAAATGCTATTCTCGTCTCATCCCATATTGATACTGTCTTTTCAGCGTATGTTGCTACGTGATTCATTATTTTGAATTTGAAATCAATCTTCATTCTTTTGAAAGATTATGGCTCCTCCATTGCAAGCTTTTATAGGACTAGAGGTAAGAACTTGAAAAGTCTGCAAGAGTACTATTAGACGCACTAAATCTGCATGYCTCTTCTTAATATTTTTAGAGAAGGAGCTGGAGATTGCAGTTCTTGTGTAGCAGTTATGCTGGAGCTTGCACGAGGAATCTCTCAATGGGCTCACGGATTTAAGCATGCTGTTATATTCTTATTCAATACTGGGGAGGAGGAAGGACTAAATGGTGCCCACGGCTTTATAACCCAGGTTTAAGAAATATCCTTCTGTGAATTTGGCTTATCTAATTACCTGCAAATCGTCTGTTTTGGTATGTGTCTCTGATCAAGCAAGAAATCAAGGTGTACTTAATGGTATAAGTGTAGACGTTGCTTTGAAGTGTGCCCCAGAAAGAAATGAAGCCTTGATATGAGGTTGTTGATTCCAAGAATTTCATGCATTACAATTGTAGTGACACCATCCTAAGAAGAAAATGCAGATATTTTGTATGAGAAGTTCAATTAAATCAAATGTTGGATGGTTGACCTATATTTTTTTTTACGCAGCATCCGTGGAAGGATACAGTGCAATTGGCTGTTGACTTGGAGGCAATGGGTATTGGTGGGAAGTCTGGTGTTTTCCAGGTCTGATTTTCTGAATTCGATTTCTAATTTACACTGTTTCTCTAAATTAATTGGTTCTACAGTAGTTCATGATCGAGGCGTGGGACATTAATCAAGAATTAATCATGTTCAAGTATGCCACAATTGCTTTCTGAAGCTACAGATACCATTGGAAAGACTGAAGCTCATGTTGCCCGTATATGTATATTTTAAAGTGCTTTTTGCGCATAATATAACTCATCCTCTTGTAATTGAGATGTTCAAAGGTCTGCAGATACTCATTTGGCTTCCAGTTGTGTTCTTTTGTTTTCTGTTGAAGTTACATTTGACCTCCTTTTTTTCATTAAGACGCATATGAGACTTTTTCCCCTGTTCCTTTTTCCTCATCTGAGTTCATTATTTTGTAGGCTGGTCCTCTTCCATGGGCAATGGAAAAATTTGCTGCAGTAGCCAAATATCCATCTGCCCAAATAGTTGCACAGGTCTGTTGAACAAGTCTGTCGGTAATTATTCCTGAAAGATTATTTTCTAAAAGAGAATTTGTACTTTTGTGCGGTCAAATTACAACTTCCAATCGGGATAAGAAGTTATATCCTGGATATTTTCTAGTCCTGCAGGATCTCTTTTCATCTGGGGCAATAAAATCTGCAACTGATTTTCAAGTATATAAAGAGGTTGGAGGACTTTCTGGACTTGACTTTGCATTTGCAGACCATACTGCTGTGTACCACACAAAGGTAACAGCAATGCTTTGAAAATCGCATGATCTGTTTCTTGACATGTAAGGCAGCCTGCTGAAATTTGTATCTTAAGCATGTACAACTATGGTCAGTTGTTGAAAAAGAAACTTTAACTTCAACCACGGTCTTACCTTGCTGGGATATGTAGAGGATGCTATTGAAGGATATTGGATTATAGTAAAATTAGAATCTTTTTATTAATTTATAGATAATAAAATTGGAGGCATCGGATTGAGCATGCCTATGTATTGCTGATTTTAGAGATGCATGTTAATCTGCTTCATGACTCATCAAGAGTTGAATTGACCAGTTTCTTGGGAGTCAATCTCTGTTTTCCCTCTTAATACCAACTATTTGTGACAATGCATGAGAACACTGAGAAGCATCAATACAGATAAGAATTTGCTTCTGAGATTAGCGTAAATACTCTAATAAAAAAATGTAGAAGACAAGGCTTAAAGTACATACTTATTTGTATTGCTTTGTCCCTAAGCTATTAGCATGATTTTATCTTAAAAAATGCCTAGTAGTGATTGTATCTATTATGGTTCTTAATTTACCTGTAAATTTGAGATTCTTCTTTGTTATTTGAGGTAACCGAGGTCTGCATAATGTTATTCTATTCGCCAATGATTTCCATTGAGAAAAAGTACCTTTTCGATGCAGAATGACAAATTAAAGCTTTTGAAACCTGGCTCTCTTCAACACCTTGGAGAAAATATGCTTGCTTTCCTGCTTCAAGCTGCTGCCTCTTCTGATCTTCCCAGAGGAAAGACCATGGAAACGGATCATCATTATAGTGGGGAAACTGCTATATATTTTGATATTTTGGTAAATTATCAGCAATTAATGTTGGCTGTTATCATCTATCTTTAGCTCTGCATAGTTCTTCTGGTTTTAATGGATATATWTACCACACACAGGGAATGTACATGATTGTATTTCGTCAACGCTTTGCCCAGATGCTCTACAACTCAGTTATCATCCAATCAGTTCTGATATGGGCTACATCACTCGTAATGGGTGGTTTTCCAGCAGTTATCTCATTCGCCCTCACATGTTTGAGTCTCATATTCATGTGGATAGGCTCAATAACTTTTGCCAGTTTAGTGGCCTTTTTTCTCCCATCTGTATCTTCTTCACCAGTTCCATTTGTTTCAAGCCCATGGCTGGTTGTTGGTTTATATGGTGCACCTGCTCTCCTAGGGGCACTGACTGGCCAACATGTGGGTTATCTTCTTCTTCATTCATATTTGTCATCTGCATATTCAGAAAGAAACCAGAACTTGTCTTCTGCTGTTCAACTTGCTGTTGCCAAGTTGGATTCTGAAAGATGGCTTTTCAAAGCTGGTTTATTGCAATGGCTTATTCTACTGATACTTGGAAACTATCACAATATTGGATCTTCTTATTTGGCTCTTGTGTGGCTGGTGTCACCTGCATTTGCATGTAAGTTTACTATCATAATAGCTTGTTTTTCTCATATTGTCCAGGAAATGACTATATGAAACAGAACTACCTCCTATAAAGAGCTAGAATTTGTCGGCATGTCCATTTGTATCTCTGAGATGTTTCTAGCTCTTAAATTTTCTTTTAACAGCATGTGAGGCTTTATAAACTGATCGTGTATCCTGGCTGTTGAGTTTTCAAAAACCAGGGGTCATCTTATCAACATTGCTTAATTTTCTCTGTTCTATATATGGAATATCTAGATGGTTTGCTTGAAGCTACTCTATCACCAGCGCGGTTGCCAAAGCCACTCAAAACTCTGACCTTGCTGATCGGCTTATCTTTACCTTTCCTGATATCTTCTGGCATGGTTATACGGTTGACAGCCACAATGGTTGGAACTGCTGTTAGGTTTGAAAGGTAAACTAAAAGGAAAAGGGTGACCGTTCTTACATGAACAGGACCCATTTAAATTTTATTTTTCTCCTGTCTCTTTAATACTGTCCTGTCTAATTGAAGGCGTAGTGTCTTGGAAAGCCCTACCTTCATAAAAGTCTGGAGATAACTTGGAATTATATTCAAGCTGGAACTCAAGAGTTGGTTTACTTGCTACTTCTATCAGTAAAGCACGCGTATTTTTATTTTTTCTATTTGATGTTTTGAACTTATCCTTTCTTTTATATTCTTAAGGTACTTTTATTAGCATATCTGAGATTTCTGTCAAGGGAGTGTCTTAGTTTTACTTTCGTGATAAGCTGGATTTATTCTTGGTTGACCTGAATCTGAACCGATATTTCTTGCTATTTGTCCCTTYATTAGTTATAACTTCAATTTTCAACATGCTGGTAATTGCCGTTTCTTCTTCGGAATCTCACATTCTTTCTCTGGAATCTTCTAAGATCTGTTGATATTATACTGCTTTAGTCCTGTATCCATGCATGGTAGTAATCTTATGTCAGGTCTTTCATGCTTTGTGCACCAAATGATTTTTTTAGTCATATCTACCCCTGCCTTCAGCAGCTTTACAGAATATACCTATTGTCTTCAGATAACAACTAGGTGGCTTCAGAAAATATAGTTAGCTTGTCAGCTAGTACACATCTGGAGGATGATTAACATGCTTTTGCAGGAACCCTGGTAGCACCCCGGAGTGGATGGGCAATATTGTACTTGCAGTACTTGTTGCTGCTATTGTATGCTTGACATTGGTGCATCTCCTGTCATATGTCCACATCTCAGGTTCTTTCTTGTAAACTTGGTTTCATTATGATAGTTTTTTTTCTAATTGGATATGTCAATTAACTTCAGTAAAAATACTCAAGGAATGTTAGTTTATAGATCCATAACACGTCCACCCCTTCTCTACTCTAACAACCCGCTTTTCTATTTTTCATCCATTAATGTAAATTTAGTAACTTAAATTTGTAAAATATTTATACTGTATAGTTTTGTAGTGCATTGATAATGGTGAGAGATTGTAGCTCATGAAGGATGTAAATGATGGAGTTAGAAGTTGGGTGGATGAAAGTGCAGTGTGATACTTACACAACCAAGGTTCCCACGTCATCTATATTATATATTGTATAGGATCTGCGGAAATCAAGAAATAGAGCATAATTCGAATGGCGATTTTAAAGATGAAAACTTGGTTGAAACTAAAAAAGGATTAAAATAAAGGAGGAGAAAATATCTAAGATGATAGTGCTAACTCTTAGATAAGATGAGCAGATCATTTAAAATATTTGAACATATCCTAAAATAATCATTAGATGCACTGATGAGAAAGAGTGCATAAGGATGTGTACATGGTGTGGGGAGGAGACAAAGGTAACGTGGCAATAATTAATTAAAAATGATATGATTGCACTTGGCTTTGTAGACCTAGCTCTAGGTAGTGTAGAATGGGGAAAAGGATATAGCTGACACATGTAGTGGACAGAAGACTTGTGTCCCATTGATTTTAGTCATAATGTGGTGATGGAAGAGTTGCATTTGACCTGATCATTTTTCCAATATTATTCAAATCCCTTCCTCTCCGTTGCCAAGAAAWGAGGAAGTAAAGCAATTCTTACTATTCTAATGTTGAGGTCTTTTCTACTTTATTCAGGTGCAACTCTTCAAATTGTGCTGAAAAAGAATTGACATTATATTATGACATGACTTGGTTCATTCTGTCATTGTAGGTGCAAAAGCGGCGATCATCCTTACAACTTTTATTCTGTTCTGCCTATCAGTTAGTGCAGTATTGGTTGGTATTGTTCCTGCATTTACTGAAGATACAGCCAGAGCCGTGAATGTAAGTCAGTGTCAGACTATGATATTGTTGWTACCTATAATTCTAGTTGGTCTTACCTGTCCATAAGAAAGTTCTCTGTAAATGCTTTCTGAAATATATTTTCAGGGATAAATAAARATCCTTATGAATTTTGATGCTTACCTAGAATTCTGTGAGCATTCCTTTTGGGAAGATCCAACCYGTTAGAAATTCTAAAATTTCTATGGAACTAAGCATTACTTTGTCTTGGAGGGGCATTTATCACTTGACTAGAATAAATAAACTTCCTATGCTCTACCCTGTTTTATGCAACAGAATGGCCCTGACCTACACCGATATCAAAGATTATCCTTTATTTTCTTGAAGTAATAGCCGGATAATACCGGTTACTTCCTTCTTTGGCTATCAATGGAATAAGAAATCTAGACTAACAATAACAAGAATGGGAATGAGAGAGGCTTTAACAGTTGCAATCAACGTTGGATTGTGTGCATTCTTTAAATGACAAAGGAAGAGTTAAGCGATAGAGAGAGAAAGAAATCTAAACTAAACARAAAAGAACAAGAATGGAAATGAGGGAGGTTTTAACAGTTGCAATCAACGTATGATTGTGCAGTCCTTAAATAACAAAGGGAGTTAGAGAGAGAGAGAGAAAGAAATAAACTAAACTAAACTAAACAGAAATGAACAAGAATCGAAAAGAGAGGTTTTAACATTCACAACGGATCTGCAATTATGCAGTCTTTGCATGAGAGAGAGAGGATCTGCAATTATGCAGTCTTTGCATGAGAGACAGAGAGAGAGAGAGAGAGAGAGTTGCAATGCAATACTAAAGTGGAACAAGTTATATGAGCCTCAAAGCCTTTCCACTTGCTCCCATTTTGATTTTGATTTGAGTGCTGTAAAATATATCCTTGTCAGAGCGTCAATAGTACATAAGGATATGTCTTTTATACTTTTGTCTCTGATATAGCATTATAATTATTGTGTCTGTGAGCCTTTTCCTTGTTTCCAACCATAGCGAGATCTATGGTTGCCTTAGAATACCATAAATCTCATGAAATTATTTGAGTATTAAGCTAATTCGTGGTTTCAGGTTGTGCATGTTGTGGATACCAGTGGAATGTATACTGGCGAGCAAGAACCCCAATCATTTGTTTCTCTATTCTCAACAACTCCTGGAAACTTGAATAAAGAGGCTGAACACATTGGTGGAGGGCTGGTTTGTGGCAAGGACAAGCAGCTTGATTTCGTCACTTTTTCAGTCAATTACAGTTGTTGGATTGATAAGAACACTAACATTGGCTGGGATAAATCCGATATTCCGCAAATTGTTATTGAGCGTGATATAAAGGAAAGTAGAATTACTGAAGTTTTAGTGGATACAAAAATTTCCACTCGGTGGACCCTTGGAATCAATATGGAAGAAATTGAAGATTTCCAGCTAAAAGGTATTATTTATTCTATTTTTCCTCCCTCTCTCCCTTATGAACTTTTTTTGTTCGTCTTGAAAATATATATATATTGAATATGAAGTTCTTTGAAACACTAAAGAGATATGGTACTGTTATCTTCAAAGCTCAAGGTCTCCGTTTGATGATTTCACTCCTTTTTTTTTTTTTTTTTTTTTTTGGTCACATCAATTAGTTTCCATCACATTCATCATAGTTTTTCATCATTTTATCAGATTGCGCTCTACCTTTGTGAATCACTCCTTCTATGCTTTATGTGCCCAATAAAAAGAACTAACCTAAACATAAATGTCACGCTCTTAGACCTCCTGTATTAGATGTTGAAAACTTAAACCTATTAGTTCCATATTATGATTTTATAGTCATGAATTTGAAAATTGGGAAGTTTTCTTAACATGAT
This sequence comes from Rhazya stricta, assembly GCA_001752375.1. Classification (NCBI taxonomy): domain Eukaryota; kingdom Viridiplantae; phylum Streptophyta; class Magnoliopsida; order Gentianales; family Apocynaceae; genus Rhazya; species Rhazya stricta. The sequence continues at coordinate 2,601,555 of MEJB01000018.1, forward strand.
GCAAGTTTAAGGGTCCCTTTTTCTACTTTGGGTGGAATTGCTTTCACCTTCTTGAGTTTTACCTCCGAACCAGTTGTTACTTCAGTTCCTAGATCAATTTTCTCTAGTCCTGGATTGGTTGAAAGACAAATGGACTTGCAGTTTCCTATCTTGTACCTCAGATGGAAGCATTGATGCATCAAGAATGATATTAAATCCACGCGAATCTTTAGCAAATTTCTCCTCCAAAATTTGTGATTTTGCAATCATACCCTTCTTCTTTTAAACTTCCAATTTTACCCTTCAAAAGGCTAAATCAGTTTCAATCTTGCCCTTCTGTTACTTTTCTATCAATCAACTAGAATTTGACCATGAAAAGGGGCTTAACCATTTCAGATGAAAGTTTAGGACCTTTTATCAAATACTTCTCTTTCTTCTTTCTTTTTCCTTCTCCTTTCTCTTCCTTCCCTCTAAGCTGATCCCTAGGTTTGGCTGCAGTGGCATCAGCTACTGCCAATGTCCTGTCTCCTTATCTCTCCCCTAACCACAACACTGTCCTTCATTCTATCCATCCYCCCTTCTTTTTCAATCACAGAATATCAATCATGATTCTGTCTGGTCAAGCCTCATTCACAGCCTTGAYGCTTCACTAGTCTTCTTTTCCTAAGCCTTACTCCCCATCAAAATTATCGAATGCGGTTATCCATAGCCACCACAGTGCTAGTTGCAGCCTCGATCTCCAGGGGCCKCTGCGACAGAGAAGGTGACGCAATTTTCCTCAACCTAAATTTGAATTTCACCTTCCCTCTCCCTCTCCTTGCCCTCCCTCTCCCTCTTCACCAAAAAATCTCTCCTGTAACAAAATAAAGTATTTGATAGAAGAGCCTAGACTTTTAGTTATCATGGTGAAGCCCCTTCCAATGGTCAAAATCCTAGTTGACCATCCGAAAAGTTGTACTGTAAGATTGAAACTGATTTAGCCTTTTGAAGGGTGAAGTTGGAAGTGCTGAAAAAGGAGGGGTATGATTGCAAAAGTAACAACTTTTGAAGGGTAAAATTGTTAAAGATTCACTCCACTTACTGATGCCAATGCATCCAAAGCGGGTTTTTTTTTAAAGCGTTTATATAGACAAATAACTGGAGATATAGTTTGTGGTAATCTGCAAGTCAATTGATGCATGGTAAGAGGGTAGTTGGATCCAGGAGAGGCAGCCTCATAATTCATGAAGTGGGTTTGTTAACGTTACCATGTCTTAGTCGAAGTCCACTGCCAACAAATTACTTACCCTAATAGTTAATAAAGGAATGGAAAACTTGGATGGACGATGACAAGTTGAAACTGGAATTCTTCCTTGTCGCCATTAGGTTTGGTGGATGAAGCCAACTTTGATGTTGGGGGGGGGGGGGTGTGTGGGGGATCAAGTTTTAATATGTTTTGTGTAGCCTTGTCTGCCTTCTTTACAATAATCCATGAAGATGGTTTTTTCTCCTTTAGTTTATTTACTTGTGTTAAATTGGCTGTAACCCGGAGGAAACAAACTAGGTCCTGCTGCTGATTATACTGTGATATTGGTGTGTGTTGGTCGATAAACTGTTGAACTCTTGACTTGCAGCCTTGGATTAACTCTCACTAGTACATCATGGGTTATTGGTTTTACTTCCCATGTTCTATATTCAAAATTTCTGAGCGTTTTACTAATTGTTTGACTTCTTACTGCAGATGATTTCGAGGAACTAGTTTCACTAGGTGGCAAGACCAGCATAGACGGATGGCACATCATTCAGTTTTCTGGAGGGAAGAATTCACCGACCAAGTTCAATCTAACGCTCTTCCGGGCAAAAAACCATCCTGAAGATGGTACAAGGAAAGAGAATCTTCTTCTAAGAATGAGAACAGATGTGGATAAATTGACTCCACAAACCAAAGATGTTCTTGCAAAGCTTCCTTCTTGGTGTTCCCAGTTCGGGAAATCCACATCTCCCCACAATCTAGCTTTCTTGAGTAGTTTGCCTATTGCCTTCTAGGTTGCCTGCTTTATAGCTTYTATTCCTGTACCAAATTGTTTTGTAGTTAGTTTATTCGTCAAACGTTTTTGTCTATTCCAATTTTTAAGGAAGATCGTTTGTATCTATTGAATGATATAGGGAGTTRTTCTCGTAAATTTAAAAATTAACAGTTAATTTTARTTTTTAACTTTATAAAATGTAAAAATAAAAGTTAAAATAAATTATTTTTAAATTTAGGAGAAGAACGTGATATTATTGTGTYAATTACTGTATCAATGRGATGAGGTGGCTTTGATCCCTYCTCAATGTTTTACCTCTATTTGCTTTTGTTTTTTTTAATATGATTCAWTTCTCTCTCAATGGCTTCTGCTGCCTTTGCTCTCAAGGGCCAAAACTTAKCCTCATAATAAAGAAACCCTTGCTATKGAAATGAAGAATAACTCAAAATTATAATTTGTATAATTTAAAAGATTGATTAGAGAATTATTTTAGTATTTTACGAAGCGTTCAAAAGAAAAAAGATATAGTAAATGTTTATATTGAAGATTTGAAGATGAAAAATATTAATAAAAATTTATGRCTAAACAAATTTTCATTGATGAACATGTACTAAATAAGAAAGTTGAAATAATCCAGTAATTGAARGGGTTGGTAAACCAAATATAAAAATAAGAGTTAAATTTCCTAAATATAAGTTGGGCGAAGGCGACTGAAGGTAAGTGTCCCTTGTAGAAATAGGAATAATATATGGATAGTTCTACTGATGCAATTCGGGTTAAAAAAAAAAAGATAATTATCCTTGGTAAAAATCAGAAAGTACTGACATAGGAGGCCTACGTGGATAATGCATTTGTCACTTGCCAATTAGCTGCTTAGAGTCTGTTGCTACGCTTTCCTTCATTACCTTAACCCGASGTGACAGACAAAGAAACCGCAGAACAAAATCTCCCTTTCCTTACATAATTACTTGAATTTTCAGGCACAACACAGAGTCACGCACTGTGACACCACACAGCAGTCCAGGCTGCGAATTGTGTTTGTCCCATTGTGAGTCAGTGCCGTTTTTTTTTTTTTTTTTTTTTTCGGGAGGGAACAACAGAAAGAGGAAGTGTGAGCGAGTCAGAAATGCAACCGCTAACCGTTGCAGGGACATCTTCAATAACTGCGAACAGTCTAAGCCTAAAACCATCTGCAAATCACCTCAATTTCAACTATAGGATCCCCTTTCGATCGTCAACGTCATCTAGGGTTGCTTTCCATGACTCAAATGCTCAAACACCATCATCTCTCTTCACTTCAGGTAAAAAGGTTCACTTTTTTGTTTGTGTAATACTTTTACATGTATTTATTCTATGTGGGTTTTGTTGCAATTGGTGGACTCTGTTACTTTTCTAAGATAGCTGTTACTCCAAATACATAAGAGAAGTTAAGGGGGGGAAAGGGTCTAATTATTTCTTACAAATGTCTTTTTCCATCCAGGATTAACTTTTTTGTCTGGATATGCCATGCACTCAGCCACTTTCGATGATCCTGATTCTGGATTTATTGATCATATTTTATGAAATTCTATAAGCATAAAAGGTTAATAACATCATGAATTGAGTCTTTAATTGATCGGGAAACAGAGGACTGTGTCTTCTTTTGATTATGCAGGAGAACTGTTTAATAAACTTATTTTGCAGCAAGAAACAACATAAGTTCCAATTCTTTTTGGGCCGTAATAGGAAAAATTCTTGGTTGACTTCACATGTTGATGAGAATGGATTTGAGACTAGGCAATGTAACAAGCACCTAAAACCTACATATTTTGCTGCTTTTGAGTTTAAATCTTTGTCAAATTCCATTTCTATAGAGAAAGAAGGAAATTGGGTTGAGACATTATTAARCACTTTGGATTGTCTAACTGAGGAAAAGATTAATTTACTGTTAATTATTAAGACATCCTCCACGAATAATAAGCAGGGGCTATGACTTTTGTCAGATTGAATTCGGAGAGGAAGAGATATCAATTTGCAACTTGAAATGGAATCTGATGACTAATTGACCATAGATTGAAAGCTAAAACAATTTAATTTTTGACAAATCCGAAGTAAGAGTAGAAATTGGGAAGTTTTGTTCTTTTCAACCTTTGGTTCAGTTTGTGTGAGAGGAAAGAGGCAGTTAAGATCAACGTAAAATTGGAAAACAAGATGGATTACCTATTACATTTAAAAAGACCTTATTTGACTTTCCTTGTTATTTTCCTACGCTTTAACGGTTATTTCAACAGCAGTTAAAATATACAAAATACTCATTTTTTTCATTCTGAATGCCTGCCACTATGAAGTTATATCGTGAATATAAATATAAAATTTGTCCTTGTCTTCTTATCTATGAATAATTGACATTTTCTTTAACTTTTCTAAGGAAATATTGGAGAAACTTGCCAGCGCAATTCACCTTCTATGTATCATGGAGAATTATGATTTGATATAATATATTCAGTGCAGATGAGTTGATGAGGTCTGCCATCTTGGCTTACATCATAGAGTTACGAATTAAATGCTGAAATTGAATTACCAAATTCTTCATTCTTGCAAGGCTGTTAAGAAGCATAAATTAGTTAAACCCAAAAATTTTGCTTTTTACCTCCAAGAAGTTTTGCCTGATTGCTCAAGCTAACATCCTTGACCTTCTCCTGCTCCTATTGATGTAAAAAACAACAATTATACCATTAATTGTTAATATTTCTCAGGTTTAACAGAAAGGAATTAAATTATTAGAATGCAAAATTATAGCGTTTACGAATTGCCTTGTATGCTTAGATATTGTATACATAAGAATGTGCATTGGGATTCTAAAGACTGGAAATGAAGAACATCCTAATGAGTAATGAGAGTCATTCAGTTGGTGAGATGGTTGCTTGAGAATAATGAGATCAAATGCCTTGAAACTGCTGCTCGAAGTAGTGTTGAACTTTTTGCATTAACTATCTTCTCCTTAAACGTAAAAGAAGCGTAAATTTGCAGCAGCTATTTATTGTTTCTCTTGTTATCTGAGGAAAACTGAGGATTGTAACTTAATTTCAAATGGAGTTCAGGGAACTTTCGTCACAATTTGCTTCTGCAAGAGTGAAGGAATGAAGGAGTTTTTTCGATTACTTTCCATCTCATTTCTTTCTGTGTATCCATCACGAAAAAAGATAAAGAGTTGTTAAGTGCTTTTATACTGCTTCAGTAGGTTGGGATTAAACTGGAAATGAAGAACATACTAATGAGAAACGAGAGTCATTCAGTTTGTGAGATGGTTATTTGAGAATAATCAGATCAAATGCCTTGAAACTGCTGCTCAAATAGTGTTGAACTTTTTGCATTAACTATTTTCCCCTTAAACGGAAGAGAAAAGTAAATTTGCAGCAGCTTTTTTGTTGTTTCTCTCCTTATCTAAGGAATGCTGAGGATTGTAACTTAATTTCAAATGGCATTCAGGAAACTTTCGTCACAATTTGGTTCTGGAAGAGTGAAGGAATGGAGGAGTTTTTTTGGTTACTTTCCATCTCATTTCTTTCTGTATACCCATCACAAAAAAAGACATAGTTGTTGGCTTCCTTTTTTGAAGTTTGTTAAGTGCTTTTATACTGCTTCAGCGTGCAGGGCTATAAAGATTTACTTATCTTTTCCATTTCAGTCACTACTATAGGCTTCCCTGGAAATTAAAGATTTCATTAAGTGATGTGGTTTTTTGCTCTAGGAGTCTGTAAGGCTAGTCAAGTTGCTGAATTATTTCCCGGCCGGGCTGTGTCTCCTGAGATAGTTGTCAGAGAGGCAAGGATAGAGGATTGCTGGGAAGTTGCTGAGACGCATTGTAGTTCCTTCTTCCCTCAGTATTCTTTCCCTCTAGATTTTGCCTTGAGAATTGACCGGTTGGTCGGAATGCTATTTGGATTTTCATTACCTAGTGGTTGCCGAAGAACTTGTCTAGTTGCTGTAATTGGCAGTTCAGCTGATGATGCATTGCTCTTCTGGAATGAAGATTTCAAAATTGGAGGTTTTAATGGAAAATTTAGTCTAAATAAGGGATATGTGGCTGGAATACTAACTGTGGATACCGTGGCTGATTTTCTTCCAAGAAAAGGATCTCTGCGCCAGAGAAGGTGAGTTTAGATTTGTCCCTCTGTTATCCCTGCTCCATGAARTTTTGGCACTTGCAAATATGATTTGTAGCCATGAATTTCATATTGTACTGATTAACTATAATGCTATTCACTATGGTCTTGTCTTGGTAATATAGYTTTTGAGTTGGTAATTGATTTCTCAAGAACAAATTCTAGTGATTTGTCATTAATCTTCTACAAAATTTGGATAGAATTTTCTTAGCCAATAGAACACTGAAACCTCTTGAATGATTAAGATGTTTTCCGTTACCTAAAGAGAGAGAAAATGAAATTAATTGTAATTTTCCATTTCGATTAGAAAATCTTGGGAACAAATAGCATGGGATCTTGATGAACTGCTTAGTAGTGATGCATATTTGGTCAACAAGGAGAAATGACTAATGATAGTCGTTTTTGTGGAGCATTGGCTGGCTGTCTCTGTCAAGGCTGCATGGTGGACTGAACTTGATAACCTGTTTAAGTCTTTGTTATAGAATAGTCATTAAGAGAAAATGATGAAGAAGATAATGATGATAGTGAAACATTCTCTTACTGCTAAGAGAAAAGAGTATGAAATTGGACATTTCTGGGGCTCATTTGGTGCAACATTCTCTTAATGCTGAGAAGTATCTGTTTACGTAGTTCTTATTGTTTCCAAGATGCAATTGAAGGTCATAAGTTCTTAACGATTTAACATGTGATGATAAAGCGGTAAAGCACCCTTCCTGTAATTTAGTATTTTGAATACGAAGTTGTATCTAAAGGTTTCCATGAAGGGAGAAAGATAAGAGGCGCATTGTGGGTTACTATAGAAATGCTAGAGTCTAAATGAATGGTTGAACTTCTGTCTCATGTGTATAAAGAAATCTTGTTACATGCTAATAGGATAAGTTCATCCTCCTGAGGACACATCTGAAGAGGAGGCGGTCACCCCTTCRTCGGGCAATGCTCGTTTTGGGGGGTGTGCCACCAGAAATTGGGTTGAAGCGGCAAGAACTTTTACTAAAATAATGAAGAATTAATGACAAGCAGTAGTTGAWGAATGATCCACAAAATTGTTTTAACTTTTTCCTTTCATCAGGAAAGGAATTGCATACATATCAAATGTTGCAGTTCGGGAAAGATTTCGGAGAAAAGGAATAGCAAAAAGGCTAGTTGCAAAGGCAGAGGCTCAAGCAAAAAGCTGGGGATGTCGTGCCATTGCCTTGCATTGTGACCTTAACAATCCTGGAGCCACAAAATTGTACAAAGGGCAGGGCTTTAAATGTGTTAAAGTGCCTGAAGGAGCAAACTGGCCTCAGCCCAGGACATCCCCTGATGTTGAGTTCAACTTCATGTTGAAGCTTCTCAAGTAAATGAATCCCAAAACCAGCTTACAGCATTTAGTTTTCAGTAGTAGGAAAATTTGGTCAATTGCTAGGTGTATATGTATAGTATATTGTTCGAAGCAGAGATTGCATCACTGTAATTCTTCTGGTTCAAATGTAAAATTTGTGGAGTTAACTTTTGTGTTGTGCCATGTATTGCACCTTGCTCAGGCCTTTGAACAGTTCAAAATCATAATGGCCTCTGGTAAATTTTCCATTTCACAACTGCCCTTCAGTAATGAATGATACTHGGGATTCTGTGCCCCTTTTTCCATTGAGAAATAAAAAAGATGATTTTTGTAGTCCGATGGATTCTTTGCAACTGGCAAATCTCAGATAGGTTTACCAAACGGATTCCTCCTTTCTTTCTCCTGATTTCCTAATTATAAACTAATATTCAACTATTATATTAGATTATTTCCTAATCAGGGTCTAAGAAATAGATTCTGAAAGTTCAAATTATGTAGCCAATTGGTAATTCCAATGGTAACTGTGTTATCATCTCAAGTCCTGATTTAGACTTGGTTAGATAAAATTGAAATCGGTACACGTCTAGATGAGGTCCCATGCAATAACAGTTCCATTACATAAGTAGTAAGATAAATTTGAGAAGCCGTTGCAAAACATCTTTTCTTAAAGAAATGAATTCTTGATATCTCAAATATATTAGCTGATCAATCATGACCAAAAGGAACGAGCCTAAACCTTATTGATCAGGGACTCTAACATCATCCATCATCATTTGACATCTCAAGTATGTATATTTTCTACAGCACATGAGCAAGGAACTCAAAGGTACCTTAAGTTTTGAAGTCTGGATAGCTGAAAGTTATAAGGTTTGACAGTGCAAACACTAAAATTGCAGCATATCATGCACAAAAACCATAACATCAACGCAGTAAGATTTGCCACATCCTTTCTCATTTTTATCATCAGATGACAACACCCACACATAGTACCGTTGCTTCATGAACTGGACGATCTCARGCTTCATTGCACTACAATTAGCAGCATATTTGGCCTTGCCGAAGTTGACTGGTATATAAGCCGGTCATGCACTGAAAGATGCAGAAACACGATGGAGAAAACTCCTACTTATGCTTGGACAAATTTGACTAAAGCAGATGTATCGAGAGCATGGAACTCTTGCACAGCATTGAGAACAGCAAGGCCAAGTTGCACAGCACATTCTTTGCTAGATGCCTACAAAATTAATTTTCGGATTAGATGTGATACTTTGAAAAATGGGAAGCTCAAGAAGCAGCTTAAGAAAATGTCTACCTCAATATTGAGGGGCAAAACAGGGTCATGAAGCGAGAGCCTAAGAAGGAACCAACCACCAAGGCCAGAAACTCTCACCTGTTTAAAATTCAATGTGTCAAGATGTTATATGGAAAGTGTAAATGTCAACCCCATGGGAAATAATGCTCAATACTTCACCATAAACTCTAACCATGAGACTCGATCCACTCAGGATTATGCCAACAAAAGCCACAAAATTACAGCATTAGAACAATCAATGTCTAACCAAGTTTGAAGTTGGGCCATACAGCAAACACACTCATACTCTGCAAAATAGAAAGAATGATATCCATGACCCATTTGGTCCACATTAGTGCAATGACTGTGATGGTCAAACAAGATATAAAACCTTCAGCAGCACTCCTAAGAAATGGATTCTTTTAGTCCTGATCCCAAAAATGTTTCTGTGCTAGCTCTATACTCATGCAGAATCCTAAGGGTAAAGCTCTTTATAACCAAATTTTAGGAGAACCAGAGAACTAAGTRGCACAAAATCCTAATGGAAGCACCCATCCATGTAAATTTAATTTTACTACATTATCCACTTAACAATTACAAGCWGATTTGTGTAAAGAACGGACCTGGATCTTTATTTATTAGATGTAGAGCTTGGATAGTTTTCAGTAAGAAACGTAGCTGGTGAAACTAGAAATACACCATGGATATTACTAATATCATTAGTTTTACTCTGGATAAGGTTTTACAGCAATATTTATCAGAGCAAACACCGCAGCATGCAAACTGAAAGTTCCGGCAAAGTTAACCTCATTTAGTTTCTTCTTGTTATGAGGTTCTAGACATTTTTATGACAGACACTTGGTTGAGCCATTGTAAACCACCACATGCTCACAAACAGAGGAGAAAGTGTCTCCAAATCTAGATGACTCCATTTTTACACGAGGAAGCGTGTTTTACACCCAACTCAACCAAAATCTTTCGTAGAGTAACATCCATCCAAGGCTACAGAAGGAGATCAAAATCACCAAGAAAACTACTAACTCAAGAATGCCAGAACTAAAGGCTGAATATGAACTTGTATGGATAAAATACAATACAAGTTCACCAGAGCAGGACATCAAAAGTAAGCTAACAAGCAGCACCTAATAGAATTGAGACAGAACAAAAGTTTCCAATACACACATCCAATATTGGAAGGTTGCTGCATTCAAACTGTATTATATAAATGAAAAATGGGACTTACGCCTTCATAGTTAACTGGGGCTTTCTGAAGCTTTTGGTCTGAGTCAACTGTGTTCTCTAACTGTTTTATCACTGCCTCTCCATAGTCCTGGAAAGACCTGGAAGCAGCAGCATATTAGTTAATTCTTTCAGATTCAACCTAGTTGGTGGAACGAGGAACGAGCATAAGATCTATAACCTAGGTGCACTTTTACTGGGGTAACAACCTTCCCTTGTATATTTGTTAATTCACATGAAAAAAAAGTTTATATAAAGTACCAAGGATTGGTGTCATACCCTCCTTTAAGATCTGCATGATTCTGATCAATCTTTAATCTCAATTCAACAGAAAATGCCGGTTCCTCAAGACCCTCAACCAAGTCAGTCAAGACTTTACTACCACCACCTTTTCCAGAAGCTTTAGCTGATGCAAGCTTATTCAAAAGCTTAACCTACGAGTATATATACACATGAGTGGAGGGAAAATGAGGAAAGGGATTGGGTTGGGGAGTGATGGGCATCAGCAAAGGGATAGGTAATGTTCTAGAAAGTATCCTTTTCGGTCCAATACTTGTACAAAAAAGAGATGCTTTCTCTCTCTATATATACATACATACATACATATACATGTGTGTGTGTATATATATATATATATTCTTTTATTTTTTTATTTTTATTTTTTTGCTGAAGACTTGAAAACGAAGCAAATTTAGGTAGGAAATTTTGAGTAAATAATCGAGAATCAAACTAATCTGTAAAACAAAATTACCATAAGGTATGCCCCATCATCAAGCCAGTGATTCTCCTTCAGAGCTCCATGCCCACTGGTTTCTATGGCCAAATGTGACTCCTCACCAGTTGAATTCTGTTGATAATTCAGTATTCATAAAATTTCCCTTTGCAGATTAAACTTAAATAAGAGAAAGAAAKAAGAAAAAGGAAAAAAATAATATAMTAATACTACAAATGGCTTTCTGCTGGATATCCATGTTATTGAYGAATCACAGTTTGCTAATATKAATGCTAGTACGTCTAAATGCATAAATTATATTTCTTTCTAACAGCTTAATCTTTTACATAAGTTGGTAACTTAACATGGTACCAGAGTGCTACAGTGCTAAAATGAACATMCTTGAACTCCTCTCTAACAGTATAAGCTTTTAAATGAGGGGGTAATTTAACAAGTGCTCAACCATACCAGACGAATTGCCTCATCAATGACATTTTTGTAGCCTCTTTTAAATCGGTGATGCCTTCCTCCTGCAGGAYACCACATGTATGAGCACCTTTATATCAATGGAAAAGACGGGAGACATGTCCATTTATCTCACCTAATTTCTTTTCAATAAATGTGGTCAGCCCGTCTGAAGTCACGCTATCAGTAACAATAGTTGTTCCTGGATGCTAGGTTAAGAAACAAAGCCCAGAAACAACTTAGGTTCAGGTTAGATGCAACTAATTCCACTAGAAGTTTAAAGAATTTACCTCCTCTAAGACAATTGCTGACATTAAAGCAATCAAGCGGTTCCTGTTTAACTCACGGCCTGAGGAATCTACAGCAGCAGATCTGACCCCAGCAAATAACAATAATCAAGGCTCAAAACTATGCAAATCATATTGATGTAATAGTCAGACAAACCATCACCTGTCAACATCAGTATCAAAGATGATACCCAAATCAGCCTTATTATCAAGGACAGCCTGGGTGATAGCTTTCATTGCTACCTTATCCTCTGGGTTAGGAATATGATTAGGAAACATACCTGAAACAAAAAAATCCATCTATCATCTCCATAAATCAACTAAAAGTTCAAGGAAAATGTGACTTAAAAATATTACCATCTGGCTCTAAAAACTGACTGCCAGAAGTAATAGCTCCCAAAGGCTCAAGTACTTTTCCCTGATCAAAATAAAATGATAAACAGATGCCATATTAAAGGACAACAATATATCCTAGAGTACAAGCAATGTCTAGGTAAGAAGTGAAAAATGATTGTAAACAAGATAATTCAAAAAATATTGATTTAAGAATTAGAAAATATACTAGTAAAAAWACAGATACCAGGACGAGTCTTATGTCTTTTCTTGAGGACACTTGTCAAATAAAGAAGATAAACTAGAATATGAAGACCAGTTCAAACACAGATACAAAGTGAAATGATGAATCTTCTATTCTGYTGAGAACCTAGAACTCCTAAGCATGATATGTGTACAAACCTATAATATCTTCTCCATAAGTAATAGCCATTTTCACTCATTTCCTTTTGTCTATTATTAGTCTTGGAAATCATGAAAGGAGGTTAGAATAAAAATGCATATTAGATGCCGTATAACCACTGAAACTCACAGCAAAAAAACCTCCTGCTCCGTTCCCTGCATCAACGACAATATGGAATCCCTCTAATGGCTTCTCTGACAATTTGAAAAAGAATAAAGCAGGTAAGCAAGCCTCATTTGACCTTGATAAGAGGTAAGAAGAGGCCACTTTTAAAGGATTAAGAAAAATATTGTGAACATTTTATCAGAGATGGTCAATAGAACTAACTGTAAAGTCTGAAAACTTGTTTGATAGAAGTGATAAACAATTCGTTGTTTGCAGAGTCATTAACAGAAAAAGGAATAATCTTCATTTGGCTCTCTTGCAAAGATATTTTCCATCCTAGCTCTAAATGTAAAACAAAAAGTTTTTACCCATATTTCCTGCAGCTTCGCGAACAGCTTCTACAAGATTAGATGTGTAGATGGTCATGTAGTCTGCTGTTTTTATAGATTGAGAAGCTTTTCCTTCTACATTCTTTGGGTCTTCATCTGAAAAGGTTTTGTATATATTTGCAGCACGCTCCAAGATGTCTTTTATGTCAGCTTTTCCTAACCCTCCAGCACTGGTGAAGAACTTAAATCCATTTCTGTTGTAGGGAAGATGGCTTGCTGTACGCAGAGAAGGAACAATCATGACAACCATCTTTTAGAGAGCTAGTGTTGAACATAAAGCTAATGATATAGAAACTTGTCATAGTACTCTTTGTTAGCCATACACAGCTTGTCGGTTAGTATCTTCAACTTCCAGAAAATTGAGATCTCTAATCAGATTGACTACGAAATTTTCTGCATATTGCCTTTCTGAAGGGCCAATTTGATCATCTAACAATTTGAATAATGAAAAAGATAGTTCACTCACCTGTTATCATTATGGATCCATCTGCTGGACAAAGGAAGTCCTCATTTTCAGTAATAGTGCTATTGAACATTGCTGGTGTGGATGCCAATCTACAAAAAAGAGCCATTGTAATCAGCAGTACTCAATCTAAAATGCATCTGAAACCTGAGATAGCTAGTATGCTTCAAATGCAGACAATTACTTTCTTCCTATTACGAATGGCCTTATTTTGGTCCCTCTCTATCTTAAACAATTCCGTACCTTTCTCTCAAACTTATAGTAGTAGAACATTGATGGTTACAAAAGAACTCCAGATACAAGTTAAATTGAACGTAGGACCTTGGAAAGACAGGCAAGGTATTTGTCACTTTACTTTTCTGGATCCATACATATTTAATGAAAAGTTAGCTAGCAATTAAAAAATCCCTGGATCATGTAAAACCTACTCAGGACAACTGTCTCGAAACTTTGAACGAGAAACAAGCTCAGATCAGCATTCGTCTCTATACAAAGATTGTAAATTCTTATGCATGCATATAGAACATAGGCAATGAAGAAATAAAGGGAAGGCTAGAGGGTGACCTTCTTGTCCCCTCGTCAAGAATAGATAGCTAAATTCTAGGATTTTCTTGCAATGTATAGTAGTTGGCCAAAAATGAAATGAAGTCTTTCAAACCACAAAAAAGGTCACAACTGTGATTGAAAAAGGAATCTGAAGGTGAGTTGACTTTTAGTTTCAATTTTTCTCCACTTCAATAGAATCAATATTATAAGGATGCTATTTTTGGTCACTAATGCATTGTGTTTGTTTGGTACTTTCATCAATATTAATTCGGTAAGACAAATAGAAAGCTACGTGCCATTTGAAAAGTTTTCAGAAGTTTTGAATCTAGTTTGAGATTTTTCTGTTTTAATGTAATTCCTTTTATTTATTTATTTTTTAATATACAGCAATTATTACAGATAAACACTGATAGTAGCCGATACTGGTGGGGGAAACCTAACCTGCACTTAAACAAGACGTGCATTATAAGGTAATTAGGACTGTTTCTTTTAGATTTTATTGCAGAGCAAAGAATGTAATATCCGGACCAAACAACCAAAACAGGAAGGTACTTAAAGTATTACGCACTCATATTGAATCACGTCCAGCCCTGCACGAGTGAGTCCACGAGAAACAGCATCCTGGAGTTGAATGTACCAAATGTTAGTCACCATGAAACATTGGATATCAAACTTTTTATAAGTGACTGGAATTTATAAAATCTAGCATGTGCTTTTGAGACCCTAAGAAAGCAATATTCATTTTGCTAACACAAAAAGGACAGAAAAAATTAAAGGAATTAACAGTTACCATTTAATAAATAAACCCAAGGAAACATGTATTAAGGACCAGGGTGCRAATGCTCCAGGCAAGAAATCACATCACCCAGAAAAGAATAGAAATCATCAGAATAAATAGAGACGAAAAGATATACACTTGTTGCCTCAAGTAAAATTCCCTCCTGTCCCCCTATGTATCATACACATGTCAAGAAGAAGAAAACAAATTAAGAAATGGACATTTACGCAATAAACTGAGGAAACTTTAGTGGCTGTTAAGAGCTAATCTGAAGTACTTCCTCAACAGAACTGTAAGTAAGTCAAGCTATAACTTACATCCAGAACAAGTACAAAAATCATGGGAAATGAGTACACACAAATCTTTTTAAATCGTCTGCCAAAAGTTAACCATTTATTGCCTTGAAGTACAAATCCTCCGACCCCCGTGCTCGTGATCTCTCTCCAGATCTTTAATCTAGGAGTTAAATTTTCTATATTAGATACCATCCTGATCCTAATGCCAGTTACCATCCATTTTCAAAATTCCCAGCACTTGGAATATGCTTCTATTAAAAAGCGAATATCTTTTATTCACACTAGGTAAAATGGTAAAATCTACAAACGTATAACCAGTACTGCAGCAGACTCAAGCAAGAAAGAAGAAAGGGGTATACTCAGTTGACCGGGAAAGACCAGTTAAGAAGAAAAGCTACAGGATAGGAAAGGTCCTTTGATCAGAAACTGGTTGTTGCCCATAACCCTCTATGGCACAAGATACATGCTCATATGGTGAATATCAGTATACCTGTAACTTCTGGGCAGATATCCGGGAATCATGGCCAATGGAAACTCTCAAACACCTGGTTGGATCAGGTTTCTTTCTCTCCTGCAACCATGCAGCAAATGCAGCAGCAATAGCTTCTGTGACTGCTTCAGTGAGGGTAAGAGGTTCTCCCTCAACACCAGCAACAGCTACCCCTCGGATGTCACTGCATAAAGAAATGTTAGCTCAATATCTTACTGCACCTGCTGAACATGTCCCCACACATTTGAGTACCTCTATTTCTTATTATCTTCAAAAGGTGTTTTTAAAATGATGACATCTAAAATACCACCCATGTTTTTCATTCAGATGTGAGTCAATACTAAGAGCACAAYGCCACAATGCCTTTTGCATCATAATGAGACTTAATCTACCCAGCAATCCATTGAAAAAGTTGCATAAAAAAGCACAAGAAGCAAAGAAGTACCTGCCATTCTGTAGCTTAAGAAAATCACTTTTCTCTACGGATGGTATTGCTGCAGTAGATGGAGCAGCTGCAAGATAACTCATGAATGAGCATACCCATACATGATAAAATATGCTTTGATTTTCAAATGACTAAAACACCTCATAGATATTAAGATAGTAATCACAATATCAGCAATGAAAGCCAGAATACACAGAACTTATTCCCAAAAAAGAAAATGCTGGTAAAACTTTTAGAAAGTATTTCAAGGATTCTCAATATTTGCATGGCTGAATCCTGAATTGATATCAACCTGAATAATGAGAGTCTAGAACAGACCATTGCAGTAAATAATTCTTCGGTTAAATTTTGACAAGGAGCGCAACTGCATGGTGGGGATGCCACTCCATGCCAAATTCCCTCCCTGAAAGGGAGGCAAGTTGCACCTAATAAGATTACAACAGTCTTGTCGATAATGGATGCTGAAATGCTTATTCTGCTGGCAGCACTGTGCCACCAGAACATGTTGGACAATCTTCCCCGACATTGCTGCATGAGAATTAAAGATTTGCAACATTATTAGACGTTTCATTGCCAAGAGTCTAATCAATAGGTCCGAATGCATTTCTAAGATATAATATTACTTATTTATGTTAATTTCTAATTGYGTCAGTCCATGCCACCCCAATCAAACTACTACAAGTTGAACCTCTTTAGTGAAAACCAAGGGAAAAGTTTGTCCTAATCTTTTAATGGGTCCTAACCGCCACACCCGAAAAAGAAGCAAGAACCTAGTAAGGCGATACTAACTAGAAGTGTAGGGATCAACTGTCAAAACTCGATGGCAAGATGAAGTTGCTCGAAACTCGAGAAGGCAAATGAGGAAATCAGGCAAGTAAATGAGCGTACCAAGAATGCAATTTTGAGAAAAAAGAAAAAATAGACTAGCAAGTAACATATACTACTACATCTGCACAGACTTCCAGATATAACCACGCTAAAAATAACGATAATATTAATCAAACTGTGAAGCGGATACTACTAACCAAGAAAAAGTGCAATTGCAAGACATAGGACACGAAGAATCTTATTAATTTCAGGTTAACCAAGAAGCAATAAAGCAGCCTACCCAGAACCAGGATGAGCAAATGAAACAAGACTGGAAAGTCAAATGCAAAGATTACTAGGCAAAGCATTACCTGCCATACTTGAAGAACCAAATACGCGAGATTGATTGAGATTGGTGAAAACTGAATAAACCAAAGAGCGGTGATGGACGGAGAAACAGAGAACGCAAAGAAGACGGTTACACCTGGAGATGTTCTTCAAGGCAACAAAGTAGTCAGGGGATTAGGTGGCCTTCACTGTATGCTGACTACAAAAATGCCTGCGGATATTCGAGAAAAGCGAAAGACAATTCTTTTTTTGCATTTTTTCTTACAAGCAAAATATTTTATTTAAATAAATTCAAGGAACATTCGTCGCCTTGAAATCGTTTTCCCAAATAAGAATAAGATCAGACCCAGCAAACTGCAAGAGCAATTGTGAATGAATCAGAATTAATCGGGTCTCAAAGCGAAAAATAACATTTGTTAGGTAACACTGTGCTTTCTTTCCTTTTTCCTTTTTTTTTTTTGTTTTTTTCCTTTTCGGGATGTGGACTGAGTGTGCGGTTGTTATTGGACATTCACGTGTGTAAGCCCACAAAAAGCTTGTTATAAAGATAGCCCAGCAAAATAATTGAATGTTTCAGCCTCCCTAGGAAGGTGACAGACTGAAAACCTCTGTCATGATCCAAAACTTATTCTAAATAATRGGCCATTGGATTATCGTCCCACAGATTACAGACC
This sequence comes from Rhazya stricta, assembly GCA_001752375.1. Classification (NCBI taxonomy): domain Eukaryota; kingdom Viridiplantae; phylum Streptophyta; class Magnoliopsida; order Gentianales; family Apocynaceae; genus Rhazya; species Rhazya stricta. The sequence continues at coordinate 2,619,080 of MEJB01000018.1, forward strand.
CAAACAATGGAAAATTATTGAAGATCCATAATGGTGGACCCGATCCAGCATATACCAGTAAGGCTTAGATTGTCTATCAGTCATGGAATAGCCCAATTTCAGCCTGGAAAGGCCCAATTATTGATATGAATCCAACTAACTATGGACCAATATAAATGGTGATGAAGTGCGTGCAAGGGACTTGTCGGCCAGTACCTTTCAATAATCTCATTTGTTTTTCTTTTTTTTTTTCATTTTTTAAATATTTCTTCATGCTTTTCTTAACTTTTGTAAGTCTTTATATCTCTCTTTTGTATAAGCTCTCCTATTACATTTCCATATTTCACCAATCAAAACACGACACATATATTTCTTTCACTCTTAAACTAGAGGATAAGAGGTGTTTGAGGAAGGAATGATATATACATAACGTCGTGCTCTAATTGATATAGATACGTGTAGTAAGAAAGTATATAAGAAAGTATATTAGAAGGTCTCCATTCACATCAAAATATTCAAATATCTTTCGTGAATGCTTTGGATCTTCTAGTACACATCCTCTAATATAGAGAGAAAGACGTTTCGGATGAGTTAAATATATCTATCGAAATATGATTGATCGATGTAATATAAAATGTGTATTTAAGAGCGTACGAGAAGATTTATAGTTATTTCTAACTCATAATAAATGAACAATAAATAAAATATAATAAATTTAGTTAATTGACTCTTTTAATCCAGATTAACTTAATCCGTTAAACATTTTAGAAAATAAATTAAAAAAAAAAAGAAAGTCTTGCGATGATTTGGTTAAAGAATGATCATCCCAAGAGCAAAAAGGCTTAGGATGCCAAATTGTAAAACACAAAGTTGTTGGTGTAGTTTGTGTTGACCTGAAATCAAGAAACGCACACAACTCATAAATCTTCGAATTCTCCCAAATAGGATTATTAATATTATAASTTTCTGGTCTCTCCCCAATTTGAAGYACTACTACTASTATGTCCTAAGAATAAGAAAATCCAAAAAACACAGCTTGGAACCTAACTTCAAGGGTTGACTCTTGACTTTCTTTAAATAATTTTAAAAATTGAAAAAAAGAAAAAACTCTCTGCGAATTCTTGGATCTTGGACAGTGATCATATTTAAAAAACGTTAGTATTCTACGCTTTCTCCTCGTGCATATAAAGAGGGGCTGTGGTCTCTGGACCCCTTTCCTTCAATTAATATCAATTAATGTGCATGGCCTCGTGTAATTATAGCCCACAAAAACTCCAAGTACCCATTGATTGCTTGTCCCTACCTATTTTTCAATTAATTAATTTTATTTTTCATCTCCTATTCAAATTGTTAGTTAAATATCTAAAAGATTAAATTAATAATAGATGGTGACATAAACTCTCTCGCCCTTTCTCATTTCTCCATTTCTTCTTAGAAGTTGAATTTAAAACTATTGATGTAGAGATAGAAAATAAAATTTTCTTTTTTTTTAAGATGATATGTATTTTTGGAACGAGAAGCTCAAATATAACATGTTCTCTCCTGTTTATTTAAAAGAAATTCAAGAGTTTAGACAGTTGATGGAATGTTAAGTTAAAATAAGATATTACGTTCAAATCCATGTTTATGGAGGCATGTGAAAATAACTTTTAATTAAATTTTTTTCTAAATAAGAATCATACTCATTAATATAATTCGAATCGAATCTAATATTAAATAATTTAAAAAAAGAAAAGGAAATTTTCGCCTCACGTGAGCCCGGTTGTTTGTTTGGTTTCGGTTATGATTATAATTCGAATCGAATCTAATATTAAATAATTTAAAAAAAGAAAAGGAAATTTTCGCCTCACGTGAGCCCGGTTGTTTGTTTGGTTTCGGTTATGATTACATCAGAGTGGGTCCCAGATTTGCGTATATGGGAATGTGTAGTTTGTCTGTACTTACGTGGCAGCTGTGAGTTCGTGATACTATCTGTCATTGCAACGTATTGTCAAAGCCATCCCAACACACTCCTATACTCACGCAACCAAACTTTATAATTTATTCACGCGCCTGGTGAAGTTGTTTTCAAATTTAATATACTATTTTTTATTCTTTCATATATTAATAAGGAAAADTTTTTTTATTCTTTCAAAAATTTTATTTTCAAAAAAATTTATTATTAAAGTACTTTCGAAATATAATTTTCCATATCTTCGCAGCTCTGTTTCTAATAAAAAATCATGTGTCGAAAAACTAATATWTATTTTGTCTGAATAAAAGTTATCTTTTAATTAAAAAGAAAAGAGACAATATTGAGTGCGACGCCGACGTGGTTGAAGAGCGTGGGATTAGCAGTTTTCTGTTCCCACAATCTTTRAGTGAGAAGTCAGTCCTCATTCCTCAGTGCGCCGMGTTGGACTACTCTACATRTCAAAGCAATATAGKACTCSKCCATAAAAGACGGAAATTACATTTCTGACCACCAACGGTCATCGTCTGTCTATTAAAAAATGAAATACAAAATGATTTTAAAACTAATAAAAAAAACATTAATTTTGAAACACATTTTGTAGTTTGAGCGACGAGTTCACGAAAGTGCATGCACATGAAAGTTAAAACCCTTGAATGAAGGTGATTGGAATCCCTATAGCGGAAGACCTAACAATGGTAAAACTTGGCAGGTCTTGCGGCACCAGAACTGGGCGATAGAAACATTGGCTTTGGGATTAGAGAAACATAACCACATGCCTCGTTGTTTGGACTTCGTGTATTTATATCTGCACATGAATTCATTAATTCATGAGTATTTGAGAAKTCCTTGTGGTTCCTTGAGTTATCACTAGAAATGGTCATCTATATATTAGCCTGTTCTGGAATCTGTCATGCACATCATTTTCAGGGCAGACCTGATTGGCTTGGAGGCCTTTTCATGCAGAGATCGTTACTGGGGATAGGTTCGAATTTTGGAAAAGGAAAACTTAATGAGACGGCAATTGTAACTAGTAGCAGTGATGGCAGATAGTGAGATAATTGGTAGAAAGATATCATAAATTGTAAGCGTACATTCCAAATTCCTGTTGAAGGCAACGGAGAGGGAAGAAAGGGAAAGAAATGCGAAAAAAGTACAARCTAAGGTCTAGGCAGTAAAACTGTACAGTTAACGAAGTTCRGTTTCTCCCCAGACTATCTTCCTGTGTTGCCGCTTCCTGAGTCGGACAAAATTGTGATCCTTCTTGCTGATTTCAGAAAATGACTGCAATTTAAAGGCATAAAAATTAGATCAATATGCATAAAACTTCACAAAATATGAATGAATTATGTATTCGTGTTGAGTAAGGAGAAGTATTTTATTCTAGTACCTGAAGGGTTCATCTCCAGTGTGTTTAACTGTACCTGTCATGTCCTGGTAAAGTATATTGCTTAACATTTCTGATCTTTCTAGACGAAACATTTCAGCCAGCTTTCTGTACAGCTCTTCATAAGACCCAAGAACCGACAGGTCCATAGTCCGGCCAACATCCTCAGATTCCATGAATACTTTGCAGTGACCAGTCTCTAATCCAAACTCAGTTTTCTCATCTTTGTACCATCCAAATGCTTCATCTGAAGAGTATTCTGGAGGACCAGTCTGAAGAACCGCCGATCCTGAACCTCCAGACAAATTTGATGTCTTTTCCTGATTCTCCTCTGTTGAACTATTCCCAAAGGTGTCCCTAGATGAGCTTTGGTAGATCTGTTGCTCAGTCAGAATTGGCTGACCAAACAAAATGAACATGGGCATTTTTGTTTGAGCAGTGTTCTTTGATTCTTGTGCAGAGTTTCCCATTGTCAACAAGCAAGACACATTTTCCTTGCATTGAGACTTTCCCATGACGTTACTGAAGTGGGTTTTAGAAGGTGAGGCAGCATTATCAAGCTGCTTCAATTTGAACGGAAAGAGCCCCGCCCGCAGTTTGTTGTAGAGCGGTTCCGATGAGGGTAATCCAAATTGAGTATGATGCCTGGCTCCCTGTATGCCTGCATGAATGTTGTTATCTGATAAACAACACAAGGGGCTGCTTGGGCTCAAGGGGTTACTGGGGAAAGATGACATAGTAAGTTGGCCTGTGAGGGGAAATTCTGGAGGTTGTGGAAGCCTTAACTTCTTTCTTGGCGGCGAAAAAGGAGAAAGATGGATAGCGGGCATACTTGATACCAGTTCAACTAACCACGGACTCACTCGCTTAACATTTTGGAGTAAATCTGGCTCATCCCATGCTACCTGCAAATCAAATTTTTAAACAAGACTTGAGCAACCCAAATAACCAGCTGCTGGACTCTAGAGCAGAAAACCTTAAGTTATACAAGTATGGCATTGCATATTCAGGAACCTCATAAGAAAGAGCTTGAAATGCCAAACAGACAACAGATATAGCATGTAGGTTATTGCTATGGTATTTGATGAGAAAATATGAAAATAACAATTATGGAAGTAACTCATTAGATTCCACTGACAATTTCCTACAGTTCAGCAATTATAAAAGGTATACCTTACATTTGTCAAATTTGAGAGAAGAATATATGGCAAAAGGAGAGCGAACAATTAATATTTAGATTCATAACAGTAGCACACATTGAGTCCCAAAACTACTGAACTAGATTAACATAAATAACCAATAGATCCAGCCTAAAAGCAGACATCTTTCACTCTTGGGCAGGGAGAGACCCTAGATTTTAACTTTTCAGGTTCTGCTCTCTACTTGAACCACCAAAAAGGAAAGCAAAAGGCAACCAATTTTCAAGCATTGCAAGATATAAGTAGTAAATTAACCAAGTCTAATTGAAAGGAACTGCTTAAATTTTGCTATTTACCCGGAGAAGGCGCCATGGGGAATTAGGCCAATGGATGGGATCGTGGACCTGAACAGAGGATATAGTTCCCATAAACCAGCTTATCCGAGACGAATCTTCCGTCTCAAAWGGCATCTTGAACCTCATCCCAGAACACCACTGAATTCTCATGGCAGCTTTAACAGCTGAGGCTTTCACAACAAACTCTGGAGTGCTTCCTCGCGGATAGTAGACCACCTCAAAAGGGTGGCCATTGGCAGCAAGAGTGGCTGCTTCAATAACAGATTCAGCCTTCACTTTCCCCCTTTCCCTCGAAGCTATATCACCATTTCCATTTCCTCCCTTGGTGTTTCGCATAAACCTACTCTCATCTTCACCTAGGAGACTAGGAAATCCCCCATATAGAGAAGAGCCACAATTGGCAGCTCCAGTGTTCCATCCAGATGGTGCCTCAGGTCCAGCACCAATTCCTCTCTTTGCCCTACGAATCCCAACACAAAGATCCCCATTGTCTGCTCTCAAGAACACAATGGAGTCACCAGCAACAAGCTTCTTCTGGTTTACAAAATTGCTCCAACCAGTCGTGAGAAGATGACGACGAGGCGTACCCCTATAGATATGTCTAAATTTCCATATCTCCCCATGAACATCCTTGGCTAGAATAGTCTGCACTGGGGGTTCAGCCGAATAATCTAGCCGAGGAAATATAGTCTCAGCACAATAACGCGGAACTGAGAAACCGCCACCGTTGTTTGCATCAGATTGCGTTAATGTTTTGGCGAAGGAGTTGGGTTTCTCACCCTCATTCTTGTCGAAACCCAACAACCCGCCATCATCATCGGAATCACAATCATTGCCTTTCAACGGAACCAATCTCAATTTCGCATAAACCTCATCCGTCTCAGTATCAGCTAGATATTTGATGGACGACACTCTACATAGGATGAATGGTGGAACTCTAGCAAAACTGCCAAAATCTAGCTTCTTGTTGGCATGTTCAGCATGGCCTTGAGGAAAGTAAAAAACTTTAGAGTTCACCTGTGGCATCTGAACCATTCCGCCAGCAGAGGCATGCCATAATTGGGGCTCCAAGCATTTCTCCGTTTCATTGTTAACCGAATCCATAACTGTAATCATTTTCTTCAGTCGAAGATGAATTCACTCTTCCTCAGTCTCTAACAAGACAAAGAAAATGACAAACATCAGATTCCAAGTTCGTAACTTGATCACGTTTTCATACAAACCAACCAAAACGAATGGGAAGTAAGGGAAGAACGTCTTTTATTTACCTCCTTCCAATGATGTTGGCTTCGTTAGAAGATGGAGTAAAGCTAAGGCATTCTTTCTACCCACTAATCCCACAGAGTTTCAAGATTATGAATGGGTTGTGCTCTAAAAAATCTACGATAGATRAATTGAGAAATAGAGGAGTGTTATAAGCAGAGGGAGGGACGTTGAAAGGGACAGACAACGACAAGAGACACACACCTGAAGGCTGAAGCTTCGTTGCCGACCAGAGGGTGGCAGAGAGAATTGAAATTGACAAATAACACAATACAACACTCCCCACTATTTAACTTATTTTTCTCCAAACAAATGAGATTTTCCGGAAACCTGTTTCCAAGGATTTCTGTTATGCAAATACAAGATTCTAAGTACCCAAAAAAAGGCAGATATTTTTAATTCATAAGTGCCTTCAATTATCTTGACTAAGTTAATAAATCCTTCGATTAATCTCTCTTAACAATTTCATATTTACCTCTTTGAGATCTGACGTATCTCTTCTTTCTAAATCTCACTCGCACTCGGATAAAACGCATTATCATTAAGGATATTTTGCCCCTAAATACGTCTTAACCTGTTCTTGAGAGCAACATAATTTTTCTAAGCAAGGTAATTAAGAAACCSGGGGATTGATGGCCACGCGAAGATGAAGCATGTAGACATAAAGAATTCAAAATGATAACAGCATCCCACTTTTCATGCATGGAGATTGATTTAATGATTTAAAACAGGAATGATTATGTGTACTTTGACTTATAAACCACACCAATATTTAATTAAAACAATCAAAATTAAGTAGGCTAATTATCCTTATGTAAACACACCAACTAACTAAGTAAGATTATCTCGCGATATTTGCTCCGGATCCGAAATATTTTTGTAACCAACTACATGAGACCCGATTCAACCGTTGAACCCGAATGTTTGGTTGGTTTGTGTCCGAGATTTTATGGTATTATAGCTCATTGGCTGGGGAAACATTTTATTATTGTCCACAATAAACGATTCAATAATCTCTACCTATTTGTTTTCTTAACCTATGCCGTTTTTCTTCCTAATGCAAAATGATAAGACAATTAAAAAGTAGACTTTTTTATGCTTTTTTATCTTGACAAACCTATTAATATAAACTCATTTTAATATAAATTTAAATGAATAAAAAAAGGAAAAAAAATACTATTCGTAGTTTTGTTATTGATTTCCTAACATTTTAATCAAATCAAATCTAGCATTTAAATTAAGATGCGTTGAATCTTTAATATTAAAAAATTTAATTACTTTTTAAATTTCAGTACCTTTACATTAATTTTGTCGAATTAAGCATTGTGGTACCTCGTATGATCTCAATACGTATCAAATACAATAATATACGGCCATTTTATTATTAAATTATATACTTTAAATGTAACTTTTACAAAAAAAAAAAAAATAGAGAAAATAAGAAAGAATATCAAAGTGAGATACAGACAAACATATAGCTTATTACAAGTTTCATAAAAAAAAAGGTCAGCTTTAGGAAAGATTAAACAAAAGAAAAATTGTTAGTAAACTAAGATTATGTCCTAATCTATGGTTTGACCACACAAATTACATATACAAAAGCAGTAAGTGGGAGATAAAAGCAAGACAGTAATTTTGGACAGGAGAACAATTAAATGGGACAAATTAATCGACGGTTGATTCTGACTTTTTATTTATAAAAAAAAAAAGGTAATTACTTGTGATATTAAGGTAATACTACAATGTGGGTTTAGGGAATTAATTAGATTCTAAAAAGCCGGTTTTGATATCACTAATTTTGCGATTAAGCTTTGTAATTGTTTTTGCGGCATTAAGATTCACTTAACTTAAGCACAATGGCCGTTGTTTATTTTAACTCATTCGACTCTTTTGAGGAAAAACCAATGTTTTGGGTCATTTGGCTTAAGAAGAAGTCAAGAATCCTTTCCAACAAAATATAAAGTCACTAATGACCCATCTTTATATCATCACCATGATTAAAATTGCTATAGAATGAGAGACAGTTCGGAACAGTTGATAAGCGGACCAATAAAATGAAGTAAGGTTTCAAGTTCGATCTCTGTTTGCGACGCAGTGTTAAAAGAATATTCTGATTCAAGCTTTTTACGAACGCGAGGAAGATCAAATTGGATTAGGTCTCACTTACGAGATGGTTTGGCAAAACAAGTAAAAGTTAGAGAGACTTTTTCGTGCTAGAATGAATGTCCACCCATTTTTATTTTGAATTTTTATTAATTTTTAATAAATAAAAATATTTTTCAAATATACTCCTATAATTAACTTTTTAAATTTAAAGATATGAATTTAAAATGACATCACGTTCCACCGCTTACCTCATAAATCAGTAAGGATAACATGGTAATTTGATAGGACTCTATATTACATAATATGAGCATCCATTCATGTAAATATGATGTGGTGTTATTGTGTCTTGGAAACCTTCATGTCCCACAATACAATTGTCATTTTCTGTCTTTTTTTTTTTTCTTTCCAATTTTTGCTGTTTTTAGGTTTAATTGTTAGATATGGACTTTTAAGTATCATTTTCAAAGGTTATAATAGAATTTAAAATATAATGAAAGTATTACTTTTATCAGAGGGAGAGAAAGAAACGTGCGTATAATAGAAATTAAACCTCTGATTTTTTAGTCAAGGAAAGAACTCAATACTTACTATTAGAATAAGATCTTATTAGCATATACGAAAGAGCTTGTTTTTGGAGTTTAGATCCCATTCTATATATCATATCAATTTTGCTATCATTATTTGCAAGTTGCCTCCTAAAAAATGAAATTACATATGTTATTTTAGTTTTGATTTATTTATTTTATTTTAGTATTGCATAAATAAGTAAAAATTATTTTTAAAAAACATTTTTGGAGTAACTCAATCGATAACTATTTTTCATCTTTTAATTACGCCGTAATTGATAAAATTGAAATAAAAAAAGATACTTGAATTTATAAAATAAAAAGTTAGATATAACTCAATCAATAACTATTTTTTCATCTTTTAATTACGCCGTAATTGATAAAGTTGAAATAAAAAAAGATACTTGAATTTCTAAAATAAAAATTTAGATATATAGGATCTTAATCTTGAATTTAATTAGAGAATTTGATAATTAATTTAACACAACTTCAAATACTATCATTCTTGCAATATACTCATTGTGGTTTTGGCTGCTGCTCCTGATCAAGTMATTTACCTTTTTAAATACGAAATAATTTAATCCAAAAGTTCAGAAAAGTTGGTAAGTGAACTGTTAAGTCAGGGTGAAATCTTGAGTCTATCCCTATTTTGAATAAGAGTTAAACTCTGTGAACGGAACATGAATCGAGTCAGGATCAGTCTCGGAATATCGAATGATCTCATAAAAAACATAATCAAATAGAAAACTTATTAGATGGATATGTATATTCTTAAGAATCTCCAATCATGAAAAAGACTTGCAGACTGCAGTTTGTGTCTTGTGGTTTTCCAGTATAAGATACAAAGACATAATAGCAACAAATGGACCCAAAAAATGGGTGTAGATATGAGTAGCGACATAGATGTGAAGCTCATCTTTCACCTCATCACCGGCCACCTCGTTTTTACCTTAATTCTTCAAAGTAATGCTTCATCTGCTGACTGCTTAGTACGAAGAAAACATTCAACTGGATGGACTTTGAGATGACTTGTTCATTCCTGCTTAGTTGTCAAGTGCCGCAATGAACCAGCGATCTCCATTTGCTTGCTTTTACTGCTTCTTACACATGAACTGGACTGTGTATTCTTAACCTATTCCGAAGATAAAGGAAGGAATTAACTTAACCCTCTTGACCATTGGACTATTTCCTACTCAACATCTTTGAATATTGGCTAAGTCTTCTTTTTCCAACTTGCATACTTCGTTTTCTTAGGCCACATTTTCTTTAAATGCATCAGACACTGGAACCCAAATATTTATTTTACTGTCWCAATTTAATCGAATATGGTTAGTAGGTGACTAAAAACTTTGATTATCAGACTTAAAATGTCATTTTGCACCTGTTTTCTGACCTTTGAATCGGAATTATACGAGTACCCTTGAATCTCATCTTTTTAACATCTTCCTCATACCCAAACCTCAAAAGAAAAAAGTTCAACTACTCGAGTTCTCGGTTTGTATTCTCAGGAAATATACATGAACTGTGGTTGAGTTTGTCGTAGAGTACAGACCCAAACATTAGCAGGGAAGGATCCAGTTTGGGAAATCTGTAGGCTTGGATATTGGGCCTCCGGGTTCTTCAGAGCCCACGCCTAGTCTACTTTTCTTCGAGGTTTTTCTGTTTGTTCATGCATTCAAGAATCAAGATATGCCCTTTTCTATGTTCTTTTGCTGATCTTYACAGGTTTAAGTAACAGATCGAGTATGGGCATCCCTCTGCATTATACTGTACAGATGGAAGCATCCGTTGGTAGCTACTAGCGTACTGAAACTATGAGCATATCCCTCCACTTCACATTTATCAATATTTGTGTCGATGACAAATGAATTGACCGTTCAGTCAAGCAAGCAAAGGAAGACCCCTCCATTTACCGGTAYATGTATCAGTATTAACCACTGAACACTTCGAACAGCACAATGCCCTCTCTGCCAGCAACAGCCTCCTGCTCTAGACAGTCCTCTCTGCTGCCAAAGATGCCAAACGCGTACTTGTTTCCTCCTCTTCTTCGTCTCTTATTTGTCTTTACTAGTCACCATCTTGATTGTGCTTCATTACTTGTGATGTTTGCTCTGCATCATAGATTAGTTCAATCAAGAACCGTCAATTACCATTCACAAGTTCAAATTTTGATTCCATTTTCAATCTTTCTTTGCAGAGATTTTGCTCAGAAGCAYTGTTCATTACTTTTCCTTGGATTCTGTCCCCAAAAAAAGTTACTAGGACTGCCTAAATACGCTAAGTTTTGAAGTAGATACATTTTTGCATAGGAAAAATTCGAAAGAGACAAGAGAGCCTGAGAGAAAGATAAGTTTAGATATGAGTTCAAAAGGAGGACTCATTTGGAATTTCTCCTACTCACAAACGAACTGCAAAAAGAATTTCCCCATTAAGAATGGGGAAGGAAAAACTCAGACAAAGAGCAGAAAGAGAAACAATACTGACTCCAATACCTATTTAAGGACCTAAACAATGCTAAAGCTGAGCCCCTCCTAGCCCTAAACTCCATTAATCCCTATCCTTGCATTACCATCTCATTTCGTTCCGTCTCACTAATAGCTAAAATATTATCATCTATGCTCCTTCCTATTCCCACCATTACATCTCTGTACAAAGAACCAATGAACCAAGAAATTGAAAACAATAAAGACAACTGCATGAGCCTCGAGGAGGCAAATGAAGCAGAGAAGAGAATGACTCTAGGGAAAACTGGTCTCCGCCTCCCCTTTTTCTCAAATGAACTCTAGCGAAGGTTTAATATCCGCAACTATGTCTCTCTGGCTGGCTGCTGGGGTGGTTGCTGCTGTCACACCCGYGACGATTTTACTGCCATCCTTGTTCCTCATCTCGAGAACTTTCTTGTGCGAATTTGAATGCAGAGAAGGAACAAATGTAGGACTTGCAGCAGGACGATATTCAGGGAAAAGCCTGCCTGACTTGTAACGAACTCCACATGCATTGCAGAGKGTTTTTGGCCCCATTGGCCCAGCCCTCCATTGAGGTGTCTTMGTAATCTCACAATGCAAGCATTTCCTGACTGCTTGTGGCGCTGTGTTCTGATTTATATCCACTGGCCCAAGAGGAACCGCCAATTGGACTTTCTTCTTCTTCTTCTTTAGCTCCACGGCATCTGGTTTGGGATACTTCGTTACAGGCTCAGACTCCGCAAAATTCTCAGATTCTGAAGAAACTCCAGAACCTATGAATGCCTGAGGAGTCTCACAGAAGGAGGATGTGGGAGATATAAGATGAATAGCTTTGCGAGGATTAAAGTTTGCAGGGCGTGGGCGCTTGCTCCGAGCACGCTGTGGACCGAGGGGAATAACTTTTCCCCCAGAGCAAGAGCTGCTGCTGCTGCTGCTGCTACTACTTTCTAGCACTGAAACAGGACTGGAGGTCTGGAATTGGTTATTAGACGCCTCCTTGACAGATGGATTATCTTTGCCGACGGTCATTCCTCCACCTGAGAAGGAATCCTCCACGAAAGTTGAAAGCCATTCAAGCTGGACGATGTCCTCGTACTGCAAAAAATTTGAATACGATCAGATACAGAAAAATAGAATAATCAATCTCATTCAAGTCAAAGACGGATAATAACATAACAAACAAATTAGGCAAATAAAGGTTGGACAAATGTATTATCAAATGCAGATGCTTTTTTCACCATAAAACCCACACCTGAGCTGATTATGATCTGTTTTCATGCGTGTCAAAAAGGTTTGCTATGGTAATAAGAGCAAATAGTTCATATAATAATCTCTCACCACACACAAGTTTACATATTTTACACATGATCGTACTGCTAGAGGAAACCAATTTACTGATTTAATTAACTTTCCCATTCGCCTCGCACTCGCATTCCCTGCAGCCACTGTTTTTAGTACATTAATAAAATGAACATAAGGATATGACTATGCTAATTTTGAACTTTTGAAAGATTTCATGCCCATTGTTGTCATTTCTTTCCCTCAGAAGTCAGCAATAGCGGACAAATGAAAGATCTTTTAACTATCAAGATTATGATTCACTGCATCACAAGTAGCATACCAAATCAGTTTAATCTGGTAGTTCGGTAGCTAATAAATGATGACATACACCAACCAAGAACTGACGCTCCCCCTCCATCCAAAATATACAGAAAAGCAAAACAATTGAAGCACTATTACTAGCCAACCAAATAAAGCTACTATTTCACTTGTGCTAACAAGACCAGATTAGGTACAGAATCAGGCTCCCCCTATTAGTAAATTCAGTAATTGGAGACGCATGTATCAGGAACACTGATTTAAATAACCCGTGTGCCTTGTAAAACATAGCGATCAGAATTAGGCCGTCTCGAGAACCAACAAAACCTGCACTTACATTACAAAGGACTATGCAATTAGGACACTTCGTAGAAATAACAATTACCGGAACAGAGAGCTCGGCAGAGAGGTCAGAAGCAGAGTTGCAGTTGCTGCCGGAGAAAATGTTGTCTGTATCCGGCAAGGCCTCGTCCCAAATACTAGGAAAATCTTTGCAGTCACCAGCACCAACAAGACCATTACCACAGTCATTATCTGGTGGAAACTCAATCAAGTCATCCATGTTATCGAAGAAACTTCCACAGTCCATGTCATCCATATAATTTGGCCCCATAAGTCCACAAGGCTGAACTCTTTCAAAACTTTTACCTGGAAATTTCAGGAAAGAAATTAATATGCAAATATGATGGCATAGTGTACTGCATAATAGTCTATGAAAGATGCAAATATGGCGGTATGTGTGACTGTGAGCTGGTCCAAAACGTTTCAAAGATGATTGTGCCAGCAAACAAAGTGTGTGGAACATTGCGAAAAAGAAGGATGAAGTTTCASAAAACCATTTTGGAATTTTGCAAAATTATCACCAAAAAGATAAATTGCTGGAACAGAGATTCACACAAATTTATTCTGTACGCTTGTTGAATTTCAGAATGCACCGACAGAGTTCAACTTATGAATTCTACGGGAACTTTTATGGTTTTTTGGGGAAAATTAGTAAGCATGAACGGCAGAGTGCAGCAAACCTTGAAGCTATGGAAATGACTTGAAAAACTAAAACGCTCAACGCTTCGCAGCGAACAAAACGTCAGAATTCAACTGAATTTTCCTGCAAAAGAAAAAAAAAATGTAAGGACAAGGAAAATAATGTCCAAAATAAAGCAAGTCTCAAAAACGGAGGCCCAGAACAGAAAATTTGCGAAAATTTTAAGGCATAAACCTCTTGAAAAACTAAACATTTTGGCCACTTGAAAATGAAGAGTGCATAAAAAGTCAGTCTTTGCATGTTTCCATTCTCCTCCATCTCATGGAAACGGAAGATAGGGGTCTCAAAAATCCCAATTTTTCAGAAAAACAACGAAAAACTCAAACTTTGAAGCGCCCAAAGCACATGAAAACCAGTCGTTTAGTGCAAAAATTGAACGACAAAATCACAGAATGAAGAGCCAAACCTGAAACACAAGGGTCCCAAGAAACTCCCGCCCAAACAACTTCCCAGTAGAAAGAAAACACAAGACTCAATAATTGTTTCCCCTTATCCCCTCTGGCACAAACTCCAAAACAACGCGGTCCGAAAGAAGACAGGAGAAGAAGAAGAACTCTAAACAAGCCCTCAAGAAATGAAACCCAAGAAACCCCTATTCCTCTAATCACTCTACTCTACAACACAAAGTAGCTACAAACTCTATAACACTCAGAAATTCTGTGAGGAAAGAAAGCCTTTTCCTTTTCCTTTTCCTTTGCTATTGAGAGAGGAGCAGGAGGAGGAGGAAGAAGAAAMGTGAAATGGGAGTTTTGAAGAGAAGAGAGAAGAAAGAAACAGAGGCTAAAAAGAGGTGAGTAATGGGGTATTATGGTAGGTGAAGCTCTTGCTTCATTGCTAGCTGTCTTTTACACTCACCCTTCACTATCGTGATGTTTAAGTCTTCTTCAATTCCATACCATCACTCCCCGCCCCTCCTCCCTCTCCTCTTCTCCTCACGGGTCCCGCACTCTTCGCCCACCGCGGTGCTGCTGATACATTTTTTCACATTTGTACAGACGCGTACTTTTACGATATSTATAAGTATACTCATTCGTATACAGATTATGATACATACGGTGTATGAAAAGACGTGTCTAGGAAAAGTACAATGCAAAAAAGGTAAAGTAAAAAGACAACCTTAACCGCGTTATTATACTTTTTCCATATTAAAGAAAATGTAAAATTGGAAATTTAGAAGGCGAATGTAACCGTCAAGCGTGACTACGCACATACAGCTGATTCGAATTCACTTAGGGGTGCTCTGACGTAGCTTCAACCAATGATTACGAAGCATGTAATAGCAGAGTTGTCAACGCTTGGAGGAAGYGCGTGAGAACTAAATAAAAAAATTTAAAAATGTCAAAAAATTTTGCATTAATTGATTAATCCTATTTTTTACATTTTCCTTTTATATACATAAATAAATTAGGTAATTTGAGACCAATAAGATTCAATTAAAATAAGGTATAAATGCAAGAATTTGATTTTATTGTCAATGGCTATTTAGGAGGAAAATTACCTCTTTTTTCACTGCATTCTTTTAGTTCTTTCTTTTTAAATTCATTATTGTATATATTTTCAAGAACAAAATAAATAGAAAAAGGAAAATATAACAAGTTTTTTTTCTTTTTAATTTTTTTTGTGCTTCTAATGATTAGCGTTTATCAAATGAAGATAAAAGGATTAATAAGGCCAAATAGATTAATAGATAAATAGTAAAGATTAAAGATTATGACAATTTTCGAATATGAACTACGTAGTTTTATCTTAAAGAAATATTAAATTTTTAATATATAAATTTTAAATTTGACTTACACTCGTCCGACAATATATAAAAAGAAATTATGTAACTTGGAGTAATTTACTATTTAAAAAAAAAAGAAGACAAATCTTTTGAAAATTCTCTTTTTCTTTTAGGTTTAGATATTGGTTGTAATAAAATTGGAAAAAGAAAAAGGAAAAGTCAACAAAAGTGAGTTAACAGCTGAAAGGGTTGTCTTGTTTTGGGGCTCACATGAAACATTTTGAGGCAAAAAGAGGCTCACAACAATTATTTATCTCATGCCCGTTATGATTATCTTTCACCTTCTTTTTTAACTGACTTCACCTCTACTCTTTGCATCATTCCCTTCTCAATAAAATACCTTACCTTACCCTCTTTATCTCCCATTAACACATCTATCTATATATTAGTGTTATAATCTCGATATTGAGTCAAAAAACGTGTCTCAATTGGTCTATAAGAATTGAATGATAAAAACGACCCTTTATAGTAAGAATTTTTTTTTTTAAGCGATTGACCCTTGTGGAATCGGCACTAATTTTAATTTTTCATGACAATTGAACTCAACAACGAACCATATTCATAATGTCATATAAATTAAATCGAATTAATTGAGTCTAACATTATTACTTAATAATAAAATCCAACCTTCAATTTTTTAATAAGTGATTAAACTCTGGTAAAGGTGTTCTTGATTTTATATATATATYCAAATCAAGAACACCTTATGCAGACAAAGGGAGATAAAATGAAGTGTCTTCATGCATCCTTTTCCCTTTTAACAAACTTGGATTGCACTCTTTGAATCACTTCCTTCAAAAAAGACTTTTCTCCTTTTTTCACGAAGAATTTCCCAAAAAAAAAAAAAAACTAACGTCTTGCCGCATTCCATTGCACTAGAATTTATCATTAAAAATTAAACTCCAAATTCAAAGAATAATGCAGTAACTTTTTATTTTATCTAATTCCAAAAATAAAAAAGGAAAATCATTACTATTGAAATGTACAGGAACTTATCAAATTTACATGTATCTCGATAACTTATCTTGATTGTTGAAAATATTTTATAAATTAAAATCAAAATTTAAAATTCTCATTTCTTCACTTCAAAGATAAGAAACAAAGTTGTTATGCTATATTATTCAACAAACCTTAATCATAATTGCTTCCCACAACTACATACATCTACTTTTCTTTTCTTTTTTTTTTTCTTCTTTGTAAAATTATTTATAAAGCCTTGCGATATACATATAGAGAGAGAGAAAAAGAGATCGTTGCGGAGCCACATGGGATCAGGACCCTCTCCCCAAAAAAAAATTATTAATATGATTAATATATTAATGTATTTAGAGTTCGATATATAATTTAAAATACTTCAAAATTAAATTTCTAATTCCGTCACACGATATAGATTGAACCAGTGGACGAGTACATGAATATGGATCAGAAGAACATGGGCAATGCTTTTTATTTATTTATTTATTTATTTTATGGAAAGATGGGATTGAAAAAGAAATATAGTAAGAGTTTCAGAAACCCTTTGGTTGCGGGGTTCAGGTCTTATGTGATTGTCGGTACAGATATTTTCTTTTTTTTTTTAATCTTTCTTTTTTGTGGGTATTATGGTCTAGAGATGTCCCTTTCAAGTTGAAACTTAAGGAAGGAGGAAATGACAGTAAACACAAGGAAGATGAGTGAGATTCACTTAATTTTTTGGTAATGCAAGAAATTGACTAACAAAAAATCTCGAGATAATTAAGAATGTCTTTTGCATGATTGTCTTAATATCTTACGTTAGGGGAAAGAAATCATCTAACGAATCACAATTCTCCTAATTCTATGTAGTGCGGTTCAATCACTACTCTATGCTATTAGATTGAAAGACGTTTTGATCTGACTTTCATCTTATTAAGAATTAAGGCTCATTTGATAATATTGAAATTTGAAATCGAGAAAGTCTGGAAATAACATGAATTGATGAACACTACAAAATTACTTTAAATCAGTTTCTATGTTTGATTTTAAATAAAGAATTTGATAATTTGATATACAATGTTTTACTAAGTCAATCTGAATATCCTCATTTAAAATTTTATCGAAGGAATTAAGAGTTACTAATTATATTATGAAACAGTCTTAATTTAAATAAGTTTTTAATTCATTTAGTTTTGAATTTCGAGGGTTGAATTAAATCATAAATAAAGAAGAGCCTTTGCAACTTATGCTAGACCAAGTTTAGTCTCATTAAATAAGAAAATCTATTGGTCTAAGGGCCCCAAAAAAAAAATATCCATCAACTATTTTCCATAATTGGTGTCTTAAAAAATTTAAAATTTTAATACAATTCATAATAAATGAAAGATAAAATTATAAAAAAATTAAATTCGAATCAACTTAATCCATTGAGTATTTTGCATAATTTATATAAAAGCTCTAACCAGTGAAACAGCATGGAGTTTATTTGACTATAAATTAGGATAATGAGCAAGGTTTGACTTCATAATTATTCTTAATATACCTTAATGAGGTATCATTCCTTAATCCAACATTATTAAAGTCAAATTTACTTGGGCAACAGTACTATAGTTAGTCCTTCGCTATCTTCCAACTCCACGAGCTTCGGACACTGCTCATTTATGACTAAACAAACTATCATGCTTTGCWCCATATCTTCAGTAATATTAGGATTTAATTAAAATTAATTAGTAGTAATACACATTACTTTCAGTTTAACTGTCCGTTGTCATGTACCTGTGAGGCTGATCAAAGAATAGACAGCATAACTATTCCCCTTTTCTTACCTGTATTGTGTTTGGACAAAATTATCCTCAAATACGGTGATTTTCACCGGGAAATATCCATGGGTAGTCTTGGAATTTGAAGATTGTGACGTGGCAACACCCGAAACGGTGAGAGCGCGGAATCATGCGCACCGTGAGTCATAGGAAGTAATAAACCACGTTGTGGGACCCGTAGAGCACGTTACGGAGTCGGCAGAGAATAGTCCACGCGCTTATCCACGTGGCAGATCGGACGATTGCATATTCTTATGTGGAGCCCACACGGGAATCAACTGGCTAATGCCAGCTTGAAGCAAAGCTCCAGTGCAGCCCCGGACAGGAGTCACGTGACTCGATCTTGGGATTCGAGCCAGATATTTTAACATTCCTTTGTCTAATCTACTAATTGAAGTCAATGTACTCTTCAGAGCTTAGACTTTTTAAAAGCTCCTCTATAATTGCAATTTATGGGATTTATTTTGTAATAATTACTAATTAGTCCCTAGTGTACTGTACAAATAGAGGAACGAGGGCTTCTTTTATAAAACTTATATTGACAACTTCAGTATCTTTAACTCGATTACATAATATGGATTATGCATATGTAGCCAGATAAATTTATCAACTTTTTGTTACAATTATCAATTTATAAATTATGAAATATCAAAAAGTTTGAACCTCAAACTTTGCATCTTTAAATACGATCAAGAATATTAAAATTTTTATTTGAATAAGATATTACTTACCAATRTAGTCTTACTCCGATCAGGAGTCGTTGATTTAATTCCAGCGAAGTCCCTACCTATATCACCTCTTTATGGTAGAAGGAGTGTAGGTATATGCATTATAAGCTTAGTTTTAGATATCGCTTAGATGTTATTTTAAATTTTATAATTTTCATTAAATTTTACTCAAATGAAGATTATTATCAAAAAGTTCAAATATCAAACTTTTGTGTCTTTCGATAAGATTACAAMTATTAAAATTACATTTKAAAAAAAGATATTATCGGATAATGCARTTTTGCTCGGAGTGCYGAGATYTCTAATCAAAAGGTTGTGAATTCAACTCTTGCTAAGTATCTAGCTGTGCCACCTTTTTATGGTATATGCATTTTTTTCATTTTTTTTGTTAAGGAGTGTAGGTAAATTATGTATTATAGATTCAAATTTTAGATGTTGTCGAATGTTATTCTTTAAGTTTTGCAATTTTCATAAAATTTCAGTCAAGGCCTAAAATAACAAAATTGTATAGTTTAGATTGTTTAGTTTTTTTTGGTATAATTGCAATTTAAGCCTCAAAAGTAGCAGTAATTAAAAAGGTCTTCGGATTTCATGAGGGCAGTATCGTCAGAAGAGGAAAAAATTGTAGAGAGAGTACCTYAGTAGAATTGTTGTTGTTGCTTCCGTTTGGGCATTTAGTGATGATTAAGAAACTAGAGTATTATGATGATTTGTTGTGGGGCCAGGAGCAGAATGGATACGGGGGCCCACATGGACAGCCGTACAACAGACATTGTGATCTATCTACGAAGGCTGTGGGACCCATGTTGCATATGGATAGTAGTCCAATGTCCAAACATGAGACTACCGAACAGGAAAAATTATTGCATAATTTACTGAAATTGATGAGAGTTGATTCCATGTTTTTGCTCCTGGAATTGTACACACTGCTRCACATGCTTGATGCTCCTTTTATTCAAACTTCGCAACTGTTGCTGCACAAATAATGCTCTACTGATCCATTTTTTTAGATTTTTATTATCTCTTTATTCGATAAAACTAATTTAAGTTCGATAAGTATTATATTTATAAAAATTTGATTCTTATTCTATAATTAAGACTTTTTTAACATAACATCACAAGTAAYGATCAATATACTATTAATGACATCAAACTTCGAAAGTATAATCCTCTTCATTTGGACATTTTTCGCGGAAATTCTCTTGTCATTTTGTTTATACACCAAGTTTAACACATGTAAATAAGAATATATATGATTGAGCTCTTTATTTAGTGATAAGATATATTTATTTGCACTTCCTCCGTTTTATAATATAATTTATTTTGAAAATAAATTCTCTTTCCATAATATAAGTTATTCTACAATTTTATGAAAAAATTATTTCAAGTTTATTCCATTTTACGTGTTTTGAAATTGTCTTGTTTGAATGTACTTATCACTAGTATTTGACTCTTTTTTGTATTTCTCTGAGTTTTATAAAGGAGATTGGAAGCTTAATGAGAAAGAGAGAGAGAGRGRRAA